>CM050171.1:102690555-103063055 GCA_027410445.1 Discoglossus pictus | reverse complement strand
AAATGTAATGTCTGTTTCTTATATAAGCAGCATGTGCTAAATTAGAAAAAAAGTTAAAATCAGGGAAACTTCCATATACCATTAATGGAAAACTGTATTTTAGGAAAATGTGTGCATGTTTATGTAGTATGTACTGAACAGTGAAGGGAGAAGTGGGGAGGAGGATTTGTTAAATGATTGGACCGTTTGGATATAATCCTTTTCCACCTCACATTCTCAGAAGTAGACAGCTTGCATCAATAGATTCAAGCTATGACCTGCAGAAATGTAAATGCCCCTCTCGCACACATAGATATGTAAATGATCTTCTTGTACCAGGAAATCATGGATGTTTGCAGTTACAGTAGAAACATTTTAGTTTTTTTTAATTAAAGATAGTTTTATGATAGGGGAGGAAATCAGCATGCCGGATGAATTCTAAAGCACTTAACTTCAAATGTAAGTTTTAAACATAATTATCAGTAACTAAATAAATACATTAAACCTTATTGTATGCACACTACAGCTGTCCTCTAGACATAGCACTAAAATGAGTCACAGTACAGTTAAATGATTGAGGAACTTGTACTCTATGCAAATCAGTTCAAAACTAAATGAAAATTCACCGTGCCACATGTCATGCCACCCTGCAATAAATGTCCTGCACCCTAGAGGCATTCCCTAGGAGCAAAGAAAGGTCTCCAGCCGGTCCCCAAATCGAAAAAAGGCTGAGAACCAGCTATAGAGACTGGAGCGTCATGGGAAGAGTTATCTTACTGATACTTGCACTTCCGTTTAATCCCACCTTTAAAGGCATATTTAAGATTCATGGATTATTGATGCATCTGATAGAGGGTAATTAGTAGTGTATGAAAACATATTTTGCATAAAAATATATAAAAATAAATATTATTATATTTACCATAAAGTTTGCTAAATCTCTTGAGTTTGCAAGCAGTTAACACCCCTAGATATTCCTGCTAAAATTAAAATACAATTTGCAATTTGTTTTGGCCAATCACAGGCAGCTAATACATTGTATCAATCAGTGATGGTAATTTGTGCAGGAAGGTTTCATGGGATGTGTACTCCCCTGCACAAGGAAGCAAAGAGGAGTCAAACATTGCTCTGTAGATCTCTGCATTGTGCTGCTGTTTGCATGTGGTTATAATCCATACCCAAATGCAGTGTTTCTATTGGTAGGTACACTTTGCCTATGTAAGCAGCTCGGGGTGTGAAAAACAAGTTTTGTTTTTAAATAAAATAATAAATGTGTATGTGTATAGAATGACTCAATGTAATGTGTGTGTCTGATATAAGGCATGGTGGCAACATTTCAATAGAACTGAATAGAGATCATACCTGCGTTCCAGGGCCTTATTAAAGCCATGGTGAATATAATAATTAAAAGTGAATTAAGAAAAAATGTACTATCAGTATTAAGAAAAGACTACAAATTCTAAATAATTAAAACAACATAAAACAAAAAATATAAACCCTTAGAAGCTATTTAATTGTAGACTTCTGTACACGGCTCAATGTGAAATTTGGATGCATAGATGTTTGAAAAATACAGATAAGGTTGTGATGTAATTTCACGATCTATGGTGGTCTAGTGGTTAGGATTCAGTGCTTTTGCTGCTGCAACCTGGGTTCGATTACAGTCAGGGGAACCACAAGGTCACACCACCCTGAAACCATGTAGGGTTGGGCCAGGTCAGTATTTGGATGGGAGACCACCTAGGAATACCAGGAGCTGTATGCTGTGGCCCACTGGAGAAAGAACTTTCAGCCCACTCCAGTATCTCTGCAATGAATACCAAGTGGATCTGCACCATGAGGTCACAGAGAGTCGGACACGACTGAACGACGCAAACACAACACAATCTTGTTAGTACCATTGTATTTATAGGGTGCAGAGATTTGTGTCTAGTAATACAGGCAGACCCCAGGTTAAGGATGAGATAACATTCCTGAGAGTGTCGTTAAACCGGATGTGCATGTAACTTGGATCCCTGATGAATAATAACAATACTATAATGGCTTGTAATAATAGTACCCCTGCACTCTAATAATAAATTAAAGAAACTATTATGGTCTTTCTTTTAATTCAAACAAACAGAACATAAAAACAAACTTAAATTTGGGTGCCCGTTCTTAAGTAGGGGTCATCCGTAAGTCGGATTGTCTGATACCCATGGACCACCGGTACTTTTCTATACTTTTATTTATGTTGCACAACAGATAAGTAATAATGAAAAAGCAACTCATGCAAATATTTGTGAATTTAGGATATATCATTGTATTTAGTCGCTATTCTATTTCAGACAATAAGGGAGATTCACTAAGCATTGTATGGGCTACAATCTGTGGGGTAAAATTGGCATCAACCAATTGATACCAATGCATTGGCTTAGTGAATCTAGACCAGTGAGATTTGGGTCAGTACTGGGTCCTCTATCTGAATTTCACTTAGGTATTTTAATCTATGTTTTATGAGTCAATGAGTATAAAATGTTGTATTAATTTTATTTAGGAACTCACTGTGCCTTACATTTCAGTAACACTTTAGCTGAAACATCCTCACTTAGTACTAATTGAATGACTAAGTGAACACATTGGCACCAGATACACTGAAATAAACTGTTTGTACTAGTTTTGTAGGGTCACTCAGACACATAATGTCCTATTAGCGTTTAGCCTGAACATTTTTCCAACCTGTATTGAGTTCCTATTATCACAGCATTTTCCATTTCCGTTCACTATCAGGACTGATGCAGCCACTTCTGCAGGGGCTCAGCCAGAGACACTTATTTTTTATTTTTTTTGCATTGTTCAGTCGTTTCAGATTCTCTGTGACATCATGGACAGTAACAAAGTAGGACATCTTTATATCCATAGTCATGCTGATCCACTTGGTATTTATGGCAGATATACTGGAGTGGGTTGAAAGTTCCTTCTCCAGTGGGCCACAGCATACAGCTCCTGGTATTCCAAGGTGGTCGCCCATCCAAGTACTGACCAGGACCAACCCTGCATGGTTTCAGGGTGGTGTGACCTCTTGGTTCCCTGACTGGAATCAAACCCACGTTGCAGTGGTGAAAGCACCAAATCCTAACCACTGGACCATCAGAAAAAAACTACTGGGCCTTATACCATCCTGATAATCAGAAATCCAGTTCCGTTCACCTCAGTTTTTTTTACCTCCAGACGTGTACCCTTACACACTTAGGGCCTCATTCTATTATCGCCGTAAAACGTCCGCAAAGCTGCGATTCCTTGCGGACGTCTTACGGCCCTGTGTAGAGCTACCTTTACCTTGCAATTCAAATAGACGGCGCCGCAAGGATATCCCGCTTACGGCCGGCCGCATATCATGCAACCGGCCGCAAGGTCAGAAAACCTTAAATGCAAATATAAATTCAAGATGGCACCGTAAAGCTCTGTAAATGCTAGGGATCATAATGGGGGACACGAGGATTAATAGCAACCCCCTCTCAAGCTTGCACATCAGCCCAAATCCGAGATTTCATTAACGGTTTATTTTCCGTCCCGCAGCGTGGGCGGGTCTGAGGTGCTCCAAGCACTCAGGACTTTGTCCACGGATATTTGACATGAATTAAAATAAAAATTATTTTCGGATTTGAGTGTAGGGGAATGTTGTGCTATGAATGCTAACACCTACAATCACTTTATCGTCTCATCAGAGTGCAGGATGGCTTTATTATGTGCTTAATTGTGTGCTTGCGGGACCTTTTTGCTGCAAGTAAGCTGCGGCTTGGTTTTAGCCTTGCCGAGAGGGTTCCCGGAGCAATAGAATAGCAACCGGGGCTTTCTTGCAGCCGAAACTCTTGCGGCCGTTTAAGATCAAAGGCTTTCCTGCGGCGTGTGCGGCCGCAAGGGATAACAAGGCGCCGGCCGCAAGCCTGCCGGAGCCCCCGGCCGGAAGGGAATAGAATAGGCAAATAGCCTGCGGCCGGTCCTTGCGGACCCCCATCTCCTACGGCCGATAATAGAATGAGGCTCTAACACATTATCTTCTGTCCCTGAACATGCCCTCTCACAGACCCTAACCTCCAACCCAACTATGATTGTGTTACTTTAAAGTGCAGGTTTCTGCACTATCTCTCACAGCTGCAACACCCACAAATTAATCCTCTATCCTATTTTCAGCCCTTGTTTCTCCTTTTTAATTCATTTACCTTTTGTTTCATTACTACTTTAGTCTGTAAACTTGTGAGATTTCCATCTTGCAAAGCACTTTATATAAGAGTGTCTGATTGTTAGCTCAAGGTCAGAGTCAACTCATTTTGTATCTGTCAAATTCTGTATTGTTTTCCTATATTTTACTGTATTTCACCTCTATGTATATAAATAAAGAGATGATGATGATGATAGCATGAAATGCAGTGTCATTAAACAGAATAGTGATTTCTTAAACACTTTCTTGGTGGTAACCATCAAAGTAGTGTCTCCTATTATATACACCCACTCAGTGTTGGCGTACCCCATTGTATACATGTATGTTTCTCTTTCCATGCTTTTACAGATAATTTTATAGTTTTTGAGTGAAATCAATGTACGCCATTTTCATTTCCATTTATCTTTTGGGAAATGGGGAGTTGACCTTGAATGCACAGAAGCGTTTAGTGACCTCAATTTAAATGTGATAAATGTGTAATTGCACTAACAAATCTATACACTCTACTCAATTGAAAACTTAGCTCAATCAAGCAGCTCAAACAAGGCCATGATTGAACACTGTAAAGAATACATGAGTTTATAAATTAAAGACTGTATTTATTTTACTTCCAAGAATTATTTTGCCAATTATCAAATGTAGTTACTCAAAAAGAATATTATAAACATGGGACTTTAGTGCATAGCTCCTGCGGGGTCAGTAGACCACAAACAAACACCCACAACATCCCATTATATTGTAGGCTCTCACAAGAGTATGTACCAGTACCACCTTATGTACCAGCATGTAATTGTGCCTAGTTTGTCTTATGTACTTGTTGTTATTTAGTCCTTCAGTCATGTCCAACTCTCCATGACCATATGGACCGCAACATGCCAGACACATCTGTCAGCCACTGCCCCTCTGAGCTCCATCAAGCTAATGTTCATTGCTTAAATGACCTCATCTATCCATCACCACCTCTGTCGTCCACTTATTTGTGTGAGTTTAATCTTTTCCAGCATTAGAGTCTTCTCTAGGGAATCTTGTCTTCTCATGATATGTCCAAAATATTTAAGCTGTAGCCTCATGATCATTTCTTCTAGTGAACAGTTTGTCTAGATTTCCTGAAGTACTAATTTATTGGATCTTCTTGCAGTCCAAGGATCTTTAAGCCGTTTTCTCCAACACCACAATTCAAAGGTGTCAATTCTACGGCGCTCAGACTTCTTTATGGTCCAGCTCACACATCCGTATGTTACTACTGGGAATACCATAATTTTAACTATGTAGACCTTTGTTGATAGTGATATATATTTACTTTGTAATAGCTTGTCCATACTTGCCATAGCTTGCCTCCCCTGAAGCAAATGTCTTTTAATTTCATGGTAGCAGTCACCATCTGAAGAGATCTTGGAATGTTAAAACTTTACTTACCTCCATTGAATATGTTAACACTTTATAAATAAATGATAATAATAACAATAACAACAATAATAATAAATGGGGCACACACTTTCACAATGTAATTGTTCTCTAATGGGTGGAGTAAACATGCACAGAAGCGTTTGAACTGATTGATCTGATTGCTTTGAACCCCACTTTTACATCACCCTATTTCATGAATTTTTGTTAATGAAGGGTTTCTTTGCCTGAAGAGTAAACAACAGCCCTGTTTATTATGTGACCCCCGAGTCTTGTTATGAGGCAGTTAATGAACTCCGCGTCTGCTTTGTGTACGTTTGTCCGTATGTATGCGCGCATGTTGTTTTGTATGCTCTTATTAACCCAGAACCCTGCATTCAATCTGTACTAATTTGCTGGGTTAATTAAGCGTTTGGAAGCCTGAATGGGCCTGTCTGTTGGCCTGCTTTGCTCCATGTACTTGATACCATGTGCTGGACTCAGACCATGTTGTGCGTTATTTCCAGACAATAGCACAAACCTCTTAGACAAAGTTGTTTAGGATTCCTGATTCTTCTGAATGGCCCTCTCTCCCCAATCCAAAGCGTTTCTGAAAGGAAATTATCTCCTGCCTGAAAGGAGAAAGTGCGGCCTCTTTATTGAGGGAAATTAAATAAATCTTTTGGAGAAGAGAAGCAGCAGAGACATTTAATTACACTATTAACACAGACACAACTGCATTGAGCACACCCACTACTGTGCCGCGTTTGTCAAGGACACAATTGCTAACAAGAGTTCTTATGGTGATATAAAGGTGCGGTCCCACCTAGCAATACATAAGATAGATAAGAGAACCGTCTACGCCAAGTAACGGCCTTTCTGTTCCCCATGTTTGTTTAGATCTCTCGCATACAAACAAAATATATTAAATATACACACGGCGTGATGTTTTCTGCATTAGATCTGGCACCTGCGCTCAATTTGCTGTTTTTTTTTAACATCTAAATAGCATAAGAACACATGCTGTCTCCCATAATACAGTTTACTGAAGCAATTCAGTCGTCTAATAAATCCCTGCTATTAACAGAACACAGCAAAGCTCCCAGTTATTGCAGAAATCAATAAATCAACATGATTATCGCTGAGGAAAATGTTGGCGTGTGCTCGGTAATAATGATAAAAATGATTACAGTTGGCTGCCATTAAAAAATTTAAGTGGACGTGTTAGAAATTGAGCTTGATAGTTTTGTATTTTAAACATAAAAGGTCCTTTTTCTGGTAAAAAAAAAAATCAGTTTTCATTTCATGTGATTAAAGGTATATGGAAGTTTTCCTGCTTTTAACTTTTTCTAATCTATCACTAATATCAGAAACACACATTATATATGCATACAGATTTATTTTATTTAAAAAAAAAAAAAAAGTTTACACCCCCCTAGAGGTGCCTACATAGGCACCTCATACTAACCAATAGAAGAAGTGTCTACAAGTACATTTTCTAACCCTGTAATAACCTTCCAGCCAGTGGCAGATATCCAGTGCAGCGCTGCCTGAGCTGCTTCATTCCAGGGAGGTGTGTGGTGGGAACAAAAGGCTACAAATTCCATGATGCTTTGCTGCGGACACTGAATCCCCATATTGCTACAATGTTTTAGCTGCCTCTGACCACCACAAATTATGCATTTTATGCTAATTTAGGTTGTATTGCCAGGGGCATTCCTTCTCAAAATAAACTGCCGGAAAACTAAAAAAAAGTTTGCAAACTTTAGGGTAAGTTTATTAATGTTGATTTAGTTTTTTTTTTCCTGCAACAGAAAAGTGTTTGCATACACTACAGATTTTCCTCTATCAGATGCATTCATAATCAATGACATGCCTGTATATCTTTAATTAACTCTCAAACAATGTGGGTGATAAGGAGGAAATGCCCAACTGGATAGTGACAAAATACAGTCTGTTTCATTATTTCTAATACTCTAACACTTTCACTCGTTTATTAATAACATTCAGTTACAATTATATGTATTTATATTTGAACCATTCATTTCAGCAATAACTTTTACCATTGCCATATTACTTAAAAACTAGATTGTAAGATCTTCGGATCCTCAGCTCCGCTGCACCAAACTGTCTGTTCTCTTATTATATTATAGCTAGCGACTTGCCCGTCAAAAATGACGGGGCAATAAAATTGTAAGGCTGGTAATGCTGTTTGCCCCAGACAGTAAGTGTTTTGGTGGTCTGAGGACGCGGCTGTGGATGATTTAGCGTCCTTGCTAATGGTGTATCTTGTACAAGTACCTTTTTGTAAAAGTCGTATGTGCTTGGTGGTGTTTTGCGTCTTTAGGGGTCGTATAGCCTCGTTTTCGTTTTTTGACGGCCATTTTTTCTCTCGCTTAGCTGATTTTCGAGTGCCTAATCTCGTTAAATTGGACTTAAATTGAGGTGTAACCTCACTTCCAGACGTCGTAAGTGTCCCCCCTTGCTGTGGGTAAGCTTTTTATTTTATCTATGTGTGTATTTAGTCGGTTTTTAATGTTTTCCGCTGAGCTCGGTTCGGCCGTTAAGGTCGTATTTTTGCGAGTTTGTAATGGGACTTTTCTGAGTCCCGCGACTCAATTTTTTTTGTGTAAATCCACTTTTGTGTAACCACTTGTGAGGCGCTGTAGAGCCTCCCCCTCCGCAAATGTGGCCCCTCGCTTTGCGAGGGTCCGCATTTGCAGCCTGCAATGAGTCTTTGGCTCATTGCAGCCGACGTTGGAGCCTCCACCTTTCATAATAACAACAAGAGGGTGTTTTATGTGTTAAACTATGCAGCAAATCATTGCTAAAAACATGATTTAAAAGCAATTTAGACTTAGTTATTTGAATTAATTACCAATTACTCGAGTATAAGCCGAATTTTTCAGCACTTTTTTAAGGCTAAAAAAAGGGCCCTTTCAACTTATACTTGAGTTTTACTCTCCCCCCGTCTCTCTAACCCCCCCCCGTGTCTCTCTAACCTGCCCCGTGTCTCTCTAACCCCCCGTGTCTCTCTACCCCCCATGTGTCTCACTAATCCCCCCGTGTCTCTTTCCCTCCCCCCTCCTCATGCTCAACCCACCTTTCACCTCACTTACCTGCTTCTGCTCCGGCCTCCGCTCCTTCCGGCGTCTTGACCCGGCGCGCATGTGACGTCATGTCATTAGCATATACCGGGTGCCAGGTGAGGAGTGGGGTTGAGGATGAGAAGGGGGTTGAGGATGGGGGGGTTGAGGATGAGGATGGGGGGGTTGAGGATGAGGGAGTTGAGGAGGGAGGTTGAGGATGAGGAGGGAGATTGAGGATGAGGAGTGGGGTTCAGGTTGAGGAGGGGGGTTGAGGAGGGAGGATGAGGATAGGGGGTTGAGGAGGGAGGTTGAGGGGGGGTTGAGGAGGGAGGTTGAGGGGGGGTTGAGGAGGGGGTTGAGGGAGGTTGAGGAGGGGGTTGAGGACGAGGAGGGAGGTTGAGGAGGGAGGTTGAGGATGAGGAGGGGTGTTGAGGAGGGGGTTGAGGATGAGGTGGGGGTTGAGGATGAGGAGGGAGGTTGAGGATGGGGTTGAGGATGAGGGTTGAGGTTGAGGAGGGGGTTGAGTAGGGGGTGTAGGATGAGGGGGTTGAGGGGGGAGGTTGAGGATGAGGAGGGAGGATGAGGAGGGAGTTTGAGGATGAGGAGTGGGGTTGAGGTTGAGGAGGGGGTTGAGGAGGAGGTTGAGGATGGGGGGTTGAGGAGGGGGTTGAGGATGGGGGTTTTGAGGATGAGGATGGGGGGGTTGAGGAGGGAGGATGAGTTTGGGGGGGTTGAAGAGGGAGGTTGAGGAGGGGGGATTGAGGAGGGAGGAGAAGGATGTAGGTTGAGGATGAGGAGGGAGGTTGAGGAGGGGGGTTGAGGATGAGGAGGGGGGTTGAGTTTGAGGAGGTGGTTGAAGAGGGGGTTGAGGATGGGGGTTGAAGATGAGGATAGGGGGTTGAGGAGGGAGGATGAGGATGGGGGGTTTGAGGGGGGTTGAGGAGGGGGGTTGAGGATGAGGAGGGGGTTGAGGAGGGGGTTGAGGATGAGGTGGGGGGTTGAGGATGAGGAGGGAGGTTGAGGATGGGGTTGAGGTTGAGGGTTGAGGTTGAGGAGGGGGTTGAGTAGGGGGTGGAGGATGAGGGGGTTGAGGGGGGAGGTTGAGGATGAGGAGGGAGGATGAGGAGGGAGGTTGAGGATGAGGAGTGGGGTTGAGCTTGAGGAGGAGGTTGAGGATGGGGGGTTGAGGAGGGGGTTGAGGATGGGGGGTTTGAGGATGAGGATGGGGGGTTGAGGAGGGAGGATAAGTTTGGGGGGGTTGAGGAGGGAGGTTGAGGTGGGGGGTTGAGGAGGGGGAATTGAGGAAGGAGGATGAGGAGGGAGGTTGAGGATGAGGAGGGGGGTTGAGGAGGGGGGTTGAGGATGAGGAGGGGGGTTGAGTTTGAGGAGGTGGTTGAGGAGGGGGTTGAGGATGGGGGGTTGAAGATGAGGATAGGGGGGTTGAGGAGGGAGGATGAGGATGGGGGGTTTGAGGGGGGGTTGAGGAGGGGGGTTGAGGATGAGGAGGGGGTTGAGGACGAGGAGGGGGTTGAGGAGTGGGTAAAGGATTAGGGGTTGAGGATGAGGATGGGTGGTTGAGGAATGGGTTGAGGATGAGGAGGGAGGATGAGGAGGGAGGTGGAGGATTGAGGTTGAGGAAGGGGTTGAGGATGGGGGGGTTGAGGAGGAGGATGAGGATGGGGGGTTGAGGAGGGAGGTTGAGGGGAGGTTGAGGAGGGGGGTTGAGGAGGGGGGGTTGAGGAGGGGGTTTGAGGAGGGGTTGAGGAGGGGGGGTTAAGGAGGGAGGATGAGGAGGGAGGATGAGGAGGGGGGTTGAGGAGGGAGGATGAGGAGGGAGGTTGAGGAGGGGGTTGAGGATGAGGAGGGGGGTTGAGGTTGAGGAGGGGGTTGAGGAGGTGGTTGAGTATGGGGGTGTTGAGAATGAGGATGGGGGGTTGAGGAGGTGGTTGAGGATGGGGGGGTTGAGGATGAGGATGGGGGTTGAGGAGGGAGGATGAGGATGGGGGGGTTGAGGAGGGAGGATGAGGGGGGGCGTTGAGGAGGGGGGTAGAGGAGGGAGGTTGAGGAGGGTGGTTGTGGATGGGGGGGTTCAGGAGGGAGGATGAGGAGGGAGGTTGAGGAGGGGGGTTGAGGATGAGGAGGGGGGTTGAGGAGGGGGTTGAGGATGAGGAGGGGGATAAGGATGAGGAGGGAGGTTGAGGAAGGCGTTGAGGATGAGGAGGGGGGTTGAGGTTGAGGAGGGGGTTGAGGATGGGGGGTTGAGGATGAGGAGGGGGTTGAGGAGGGGGTTGAGGATGAGGAGGGGTTAAGGATGAGGAGGGAGGTTGAGGAAGGGGTTGAGGATGAGCAGGGGGGTTGAGGTTGAGGATGAGGATAGGGGGGTTGAGGAGGGGGTTGAGGAGGGAGGTTGAGGATTAGGAGGGAGGATGAGGAGGGAGGTTGAGGATGAGGAGTGGGGTTGAGTTTGAGGCGGGTGGTTGAGGAGGGGGTTGAGGATGGGGGGGTTGAGGAGGGAAGATGATGATGGGGGTTGAGGAGGGAGGTTGAGGAGGGGTGGTTGAGGATGAGGAGTGAGGTTGAGGAGGGGGTTGAGGATGAGGAGGGAGGTTGAGGAGGGGGTTGAGGATGAGGAGGGGGGCTGAGGTTGAGGAGGGGGTTGAGGAGGTGGTTGAGGATGGGGGTGTTGAGGATGAGGATGGGGGGTTGAGGAGGGAGGATGGGGGGGGGGTTGAGGAGGGGGTTGAGGAGGGTGGTTGAGGATGGGGGGTTGAGGAGGGAGGATGAGGATGAGGAGGGAGGTTGAGGAGGGGGGTTGAGGATGAGGAGGGGGTTGAGGATGAGGAGGGGGGTTGAGGTTGAGGAGGGGGTTGAGGATGGGGGGGTTGAGGAGGGAGGATGAGGATGGGGGGGTTGAGGAGGGAGGTTGAGGAGGGGGGTTGAGGAGGGGGGTAGAGGAGGGGTTGAGGAGGGGGGGGGTTGAGGAGGGAGGATGAGGAGGGAGGATGAGGAGGGGGGTTGAGGAGGGAGGATGAGGAGGGAGGTTGAGGAGGGGGTTGAGGATGAGGAGGGGGGTTGAGGTTGAGGAGGGGGTTGAGGAGGTGGTTGAGGATGGGGGGGTTGAGGATGAGGATGGGGGGTTGAGGAGGGAGGATGAGGGGGGGCGTTGAGGAGGGGGGTTGAGGAGGGAGGTTGAGGAGGGTGGTGAGGATGGGGAGGTTGAGGAGGGGCTTGAGGATGAGGAGGGAGGTTGAAGAGGGGGTTGAGGATGAGGAGGGGGGTTGAGGTTGAGGAGGGGGTTGAGGATGGGGGGGTTGAGGATGAGGATGGAGGGGTTGAGGTGGGAGGTTGAGGATGAGGAGGGAGGATGAGGAGGGAGGTTAAGGATAAGGAGTGGGGTTGAGGTTGAGGAGGGGGGTTGAGGATGGGGGGGTTGAGGAGGGAGGATCAGGATGGGGGTTGAGGAGGGAGGTTGATGAAGGGGGAGGGGTTGAGGAGGGAGGATGAGAAGGGAGGTTGAGGATGAGGAGGGAGGTTGAGGAGGGGGTTGAGGATGAGGAGGGAGGTTGAGGATGAGGAGGGGGGTTGAGGAGGGGGTTGAGGATGAGGAGGGGGGTTGAGGTTGAGGAGGGGGTTGAGGATGAGGAGGGGGGTTGAGGTTGAGGAGGGGGTTGAGGATGGTGGGTTGAGAATGAGGATGGGGGGGTTGAGGAGGGGGTTGAGGATGAGGGGGTTGAGGAGGGAGGATGAGGATGAGGAGGGAGGATGAGGATGAGGAGGGAGGATGAGGAGGGAAGTTGAGGATGAGGAGTGGGGTTGAGGAGGGAGGTTGAGAATGAAGAGGGGGGTTGAGGAGGGTGATTAGGGAGGGGGGAAGAGACACAGGGAAGGGAGAGGGGCGAAGAGACACAGGGAAGGGAGAGGGGAGAAGAGACACGGGAGAGAGAGGGGGACACAGAGGGCACAAGAGGGACACAGGGGGCAGCACATTTCCCACCCTCGGCTTATACTCGAGTCACTCATTTTACCCAGTATTTTGTGGTAAAATAGGCGCCTCGGCTTATACTCGGGTCGGCTTATACTCGAGTATATACGGTAATACTTTTGTCATCCTGTCTGGATATTCAACTTGGATATTTTCAGAATGCCTGTGTCCATTCACAGCTAGGACTCTGATGCATCAGCTGTGGCCTGAAGCTCTGTGCAGAGAAAAGCTACATATCAGTTAAAAAATGGTACAACCTGTTGTTTTATAGAACGTCTATATTTTGATAACGGAAAGGTATCTAAATGATTTTACACTTATTTTTTTATTAATGACAGAAATAAACAGACTGCAAAAACACTTTTCACACGTTAGTAGGGATTTTCTAGGTGGATAAGGCTTACCTTTAATAAGTAGGATTATGTGATCTACTATACTGAGAGAACTGTCTCCTAATCAGTTGCAGAGATAGTGAAATATGTTTTATATGTGTATATATATATATATATATATATATATATATATATATATATATATATATATATATATATATATAATGCTTGGGCTTGTCCGGGGGATCCTCAGGAGTTCATCAGAGATTATTTTCCGTTGCCTCCCCTGCTGGTACGTCTTTTTGAATGGGCAGGAAATCCCGAATGACATCCCACACATGTGACATAATTCAAGATTCCCTGCCCCTGCAAAAAGACACACCAGTAGGGGAGGCAAAAAAAAAGAATCTCCAATGAACACCCGTGGATCCCCCTAACAAGCCCACAAGAGAAGGGCCAGGTGAGGCAGAGGGGCCCCAGGGGAGCCAGGTGGGCATGAGGTGGGGTGGAAAAATAATGGAAAAATAAAAAAAATAGATCTCATTGGGGCCTCCCAGAGGAGGGCCCCTGTGCAGTGCACTGGAGACAATGCTTCTAATATTTTTACTACTTTATACGTATAATTTATATATAGTATATGAATGTATTAACTCTATTGCACTTACAAAATAATTATCTGGCATTTGAAATGTATGAATTAGGTTCACTAAGCTAGCACCAAGGCATTAAGGAGCCGCTATGCCAGTTTCTTTCTATAGGAAGTATGCAGTGCAGCCATCTGAGAAGCAGGCTCTGCAATTGATTCCTAGTCAGTTTCCCCATGTATTCTCGTGTACACCTAGTTTATTTATAGCATACAGGTAGAACTTTGTCCTTTTTTTCACTGTCAATGCAAATATTTCCCATACAAAGGTCCCATTGGCATTACACAGTATTCACTTTATGGCCTAATGAATATATAACTGTTTTCAACTTAATAGTTAGTATTTAGTCAGCAGGTAAACTGCATTTATATTTTTATGGGTAGCAGGCAAGATGATAGTAATATCTGGTTCCAATCATTGCACACAAGATTGCATTGGTGTGGCTGATATCTGCTGAGGTTCCTGATCAAACTAGTGTGGTTAATTGTTACTCTTGGTAAACAATAAGAGCCCGATTCAATTGAGCTTTCGCATGTTACTGTAGCCCGCAAGTGAGGTCACAAGTTCTTTTGCTATTCAATTGGCGTATTTTTGCGGGATCTAAAATTGTTACAAGTTACAGCCATGAAAAAATTGTTAAACTCCTAACTTAATGCCTTCCCGAAGCCTTTGATCATTAACTTTCTCAAGAGTTACAATGGCAAAAATCGAAAATCGCTATTCAATTGCTCAATTTCCCCAAGTCCGCAAATGTTTTCACACCCGTAAACGGCAAAAGAAGGAGAAAATCCTATGAGTCCTAGAGAGGACCTGCAAGGGAGTTAAACACCTATACATAGCACTGTAAATGCAAATAAAATATCACTACCGCACTGTAAATAACGGGGAAGGCGATGATAGGCTTTAGAAAATCCCCTGATCTGGTTGCTTCTTTAAGTCATCAGATTTGAACAAATACAACTTGATCAATATATTTCTTTAAACTTATGGCTATCAACGAGTAGAGAAATGTATTATCTTATTAAAATACATTATCTTTAGATACTACAAAATACCCTTAATTTGTAACCATTACAACTTAAATATTACAAATATTTTAAACAAATTACTAAACCATACTATGAAATATGATATCTCCATCATATTATGTTTAAGGATATACATTTTCACAGAAAAAAAAAATCTAAAAAATATTTGAGGATTTTATCTAATCATTAAATTACAACTTAATTCCCACCCCCACCCCTTTTTTTTTCCCCTCTTCCATTTTCCTTTGTTCTTTATCACATATTTTCATAAATGTTTTTATAAAGCATTATACATTTAATTTTTACATTAATTGTTGTGAATTTCTATTCATATGTCCTTAATAATGATATTAAAAGAAAAACATAATTAATTGCACAACAGTCTCAAGCTCGCAAATCAGCAGAAAATTAAATTAATTTTTATGTTTCATTTCAGGGCTAAATCGATCTTGGGTATCAATTAGTTAATACATATCAGGCCACCCATATGGACTAGAACAGTATTGGCATTCATTTTCATAATTCTTTATTTTGCGTGTTTGCGAGTCTGATCGCATATCGGACCCCCAAACCTAATTGATTGACATGTAACCCCCATGTTTTACTGCCGTAATAATGACGGTCTCATTTGCTATTGGCTAATTTGAAATGGGAGATTACAGGCTTGCTTAATTGATCATGTTACCGCCATGAACTGCTACAAACCAGTGCATGGTTTACAGTTTCGGCTTTGGGACAGTAACTTGCGGGCTTGAGCAATTGAATAGCATCGTAATCAGAGACTAACGGGAGCTTGCAACACACCCGCAGACATACGGCCGTCTGCGATCGGGTTGCGGGCTTGGAATTTAATGTGGCCCTAAGTTCCCAAGTGCAGTATATGTGTATAGTAATTGGAGCTACAAGTTCCTCCTACCCTAGCAATTAAATGCCTACAACTGTGTTTTAAATAATTCTGTTACATTCCATTTATGGTGTTTCTGTAGCCAAAAATAAAGATCTCTCGGTGGAGGCACAACCACATTAGCTAACAACATGACAGCATATAAAGTGTTCAATTCATATAATATCCAGTCATTATTGCCAATTGTCTAAAAGGCTATTCTTAAAATATAAGATCCCAGGATGTAATTAGTTAGGGAGTGAAGCCCTTATTTTAATAACTTTGCTTCCTAATTAATGACTGTCTGACTTGAAGATGTTAATACAAGGCCAGGTGCTACTCGTACCCATTTTATCCCATTCTATAAATCTCCCAGGTTATACAGTCTGGTCCTTTGTTAAAATAAATGTATGCAACATTTTGCAGGCCTTTTTTGGTCTTATCAATGCAACTCCTGAATATCAAATAACCCCCTATAACTGTCTGTATTTACATGGCTAAAAGCAGCACAATCACTTTAATATGTTGAGTGAGCTTCTGCTAACTGACACACTTAATAAAGAAAAGCCGCTTTATGGTCTATTTCTGTTACACACACAATGACAGACAATGCCGAGTTGTTCCAAATTTAAAAGTTAAATTATACAGGGAAATCAAAAGGCAAATTAACCTACATTCACGTCCCACTGAACTTTGCATGCAGAAGAGGATGTAACTTCACGTAAAAACTCAACTGGATCTCTTGAGTGATTGGGAGGAGGAACAAATACTTTTTTTTCTTTTCACTTTTCAGGCCTTAATTAGCATTAAAAAAGAGCAAAGCAGATAAGAGAGAGACCCGGAGACTCAGAACCTCCCAACAGCTGTGCGAGTCAACTGACAGACATGGCATGCCATGATGAGCCCTTGGTTACATACAGTGACCTGATGACAGATAGGATTGAAGCCAAACCAGTGGTTGGCAACTCAGCCCTCAAACAGTCCTAGATTTCAATAAGTACCTTAGCTGCACTAGAACAGAAAGAGTATGAGTATACAAACAGAGGGAACCGGGAATATTGGACTGTCGGCTGCCCTAGTAGAACTAAGTAGGAACAATATACTGTATATATATATATATATATATATATATATATATATTAAATTCCCTACTCACATTGTAAATTGGTTCCAAAAATGTCAGTGTAAGTTGAATAACTGTGTTCGTAGCATACAACTTAAATGACATGTATGTATTTATTCATGTATGCACATTATAGCATGCAGGCAAATTCTAATGTCTTTATAGTACTATTCAATTATTAGTGACTCAGATGTTGTGAATGTTGGTCAGCGTAAGTATACAACTGTGTAAGCTAAAAGTGTATATATGGATCTATACATATGGGCTTGTCCAGGGGATTATATATATATATATATATATATATATATATATATATATATATCTTGTTTTAAGCTTCCGTTTCTCACACCCCGGGCCCAATGATGAAAGAAGAGATATCAATCCTAGTACATAGCTCCATACCATATAGGATAACATTTATATGTAGATATTATCAACTTCGGCTTTTTGTGCAACTGGGCTTTTGTGCCAAGTATTAAAAAAAAATGACTTGTTCAATCCAACAGTGATAAAGTATCTCATGATGTTAGTATTGATGATAACAACTTGATTAATCCAAATAATCATGTGAAAGGCTCCTGCACTAATTACTCTTATTTTTTGGGGTATGCAAAGCATATTTACTGTAATCTATTGGACATGAAAATAACATGGTTTGGTAAAAGTCACAGAAACACCAACACCTTGGCCTGCTACTGATGCCCCACCAGAACAGGTTATGTCCTAATTTTAATAAACATTCTGTCCCTGAGCACCATTCCTGTAATAAAGGTAATGCTCACCTTATGTTCCACCTGTTGTACCTGTTCTGTAACCTCTCTACCTATTCTAGAAAGAAATGATAATCAACTTGAACAAATGTACTGTATCATTTGTAAATACATGTCTATCTGTTTAAGTTAGCAATATCTGGAACGAGTATTAATGTCCTAATATAGATATTTTATTTAAACCGTCAATTTTTAACAACAAAAATGATCTTTTTATATATTTTTTTTCAATTTGCTCTAACAACCTTTTTTTGTTGTCATATTACAAATTGGTTGCCTTTTCTGTGAAGTTTTTTTATTGAGTATAAGATCTCAAACTTTCAGGGGCAACACCGTAACAACCGTAACTATCCTATAACTACACCCTATAAAGACAACTAGTACTTTTGTATTCAGTTATATTCTTCACAAGAACCTCTATTTGGGAGAAAATATTTATCAAGCCACCTATCAATCAAACTACTGACACGTAAATCCAATAAAAATGTTCAAGACCCAATAAACCTTCTGAAATATGCCACCATGTCCTCTTCCCTTAAAATAAATATCTTCTTTTATTTTTAAATATTTGTTTATTTATTCTAAAAAATGCCCACATATATATATATATATATATATATATATAATTACTTATATCTATTTAACAAATACACACATATACATGTGGATGTATATATATATATATATATATATATATATATATATATATATATATAGCGGCATGTGCCTATTGTCCACTTTAGTATTGATTGTCCTATGATGAGCTGGATTTACTGACTCTTGGTGCACAATAGGAATGACACTAAAAGATCCCAGGGGCCTATTGCCGAAGATGTAAAGCCCCCCAATCATCTAATCCTCCTGATGAGCTAATGATGAACTCGCTGAGGAGGACAAATACTTTATGTTCTGCTCCCTGAGACCTGTCATTAATCAGGACACAACAGGCCCTCCCAGTCCAGTGAAAGGGGACGACAGCCCGGAAGGAAACATGAAACGTTTTATAGGAGGCCCTGCCTATGAGTGGAACAATAAACTGTGGCATTTTCTTCTCTGCTTCATGGGCAGTGCCATTATCCTACATAGAAAATAAATCATCCTAGTGGATTTATACGTTTTTTTTAAGATAATCAAATATTTTGTTTAATGTTAATTTAGTTGTGTTTATGGGAATATTGTGCTGTTTACTTGTCCCGTCATAAATATTTCCCAATATTCAGATTGAAATTTGCTGAAGAGAAGCTCAGATATTTGAATCATCTTGATGATGCAATCATGCATGATGAGTGACATAAGTGGGTTACATGTGTGCGATTTGTGCGGCACAGTGGATGGTGTAAGACAAAGAATGACCTCCTAAAGCCATGTTGGCCCTCACTTGGTATTTGCTCATAATACTTTATCATATATCTATGGTAAATAACATGGTTTGGTCAAAGTCACAGAAACACCAACACCTTGGCCTGCTACTGATCCCCCACAGGAACAGGTTCTATACTAATTTTAATAAACATTCTGGCCCTGACCACTACCTGCATCTTCCTGGTTACAGTGCGTTGCTAATGCGGCAGTTGTCAGATTTTAGCTGCATGCCCCATTTCTAGATGTCATTTGTGTTTTCAGAAAACAGATAAAATAATAAAAAGAAACATTACACTCCAGGATGCATTTTCCTTGTCCTGAAAGTATTTTGCTCTCACTGACACAGTCTTGGAAGAAAGTTATTATATTGGGTAAATGTGGACCTATGGCAACCTAGGGGGGGATTTTTAAACTTTATATGGGATTGCAGGCAGGTCAGGGCAATTAATTAGAATCCCAGCACAACTGGAAGAGGAGCTGATTTTTGTTCAATAAGGATCTCTACTATTTTAGAGAGTATTTGTTGAATGCAATGAGCTGATTGGTTTCAGGATGGACCAAAGTGGAACATTTATTTAAAGGTTGGTTTGTTGGACTTCAAAGTTAGAAACAATCAAGTTCCAGATTTGTGAATGGACACTTCCTTCCATACTCTTCTATCAGAAAGTATATTCCAAAAAAATATGCTGAGAGTTTGCTTAGCATTATTTGTTACCCAATGTTTTGATCACGCAGCTCCAGTTCTATGGAACACCCAACCCAGTCTTGGAGTCCTCCAGTTGGAAAGAGTCTCAAAATTTCCATTTTTCTAAAACATTTGTGCAAGAATAGATCTGAGGTAACATTGTGCAGCTCTTTTGATAACAGATAAACTGATTAAATATCATATTTACTGAGCAAACAGAAATACTTATTATTTGGCTGAAAAATATACAGGAAAAATGTACAATGTAAAAATAAAGTAACATTATTTAAAATAAATTGATTAATTTCTCCAAATTTAAAATCAATTTTTATGATATTTGTTTCATAATTTAGCCAATATACAACCATAAATAATAAATGAAAAAGAGAAGTAAAAATTCAATGACATTATTTTCTCTGAAATTCCATATATTTAAAAGAAAAGTTCTGCCTAAAAAAAGAAAATGACATATATAAAAATGGTGGATTATTATTTTATTATTATTATCTTTTATTTATAATGCGCCAACATATTCTGTAGCGCTATACAGGGGTCTAAAATAGGACGAAAAATAGTAATAACAAGTTAAAAGAATGGTGGGCTCTGTTTTGAGCTTAGAATCTTATGTTTTTTCCCAAAGTACTCTAAAAGATGGAAACTCGGCACTCACAATCTATAGGTGAATGCATGTTTGTTATGTTTATTATTAAGGCCTGCAATAGAGAATCAATTGTTATTGTTTATTTGTAACGTGCAAACATATTCTGTAGCGCTAGTCAATGATGTCACTGTGTAGATGTCAGAAGATCTATATATATATATATATATATATATATATATATATATATATATATAGTAATTTAGTAATTATTAATCCATATAAATATAGATTAATAATGAGTATTGCAATATAATTTGATACCTTTTGTATTGGACAAACGTTATATTTATAATGACGAGCTTTCGAGAGGCTTAACCTCCCTTTATCAAGTCTCAAGCAATACTATCTATTGTATTACTAGTATTGCTTGAGACTTGATAAAGGGAGGTTAAGCCTCTCGAAAGCTCGTCATTATAAATATAACGTTTGTCCAATACAAAAGGTATCAAATTATATTGCAATACTCATTATTAATCTATATTTATATGGATTAATAATTACTAAATTACTAGATTACTGGACATTCACGGCTGCTTCACTCTTCAATATATATATATATATATATATATATATGTAAATATAAATAAATATACATTTTTATATATAAATATAAATATATATACATATATATATATATATAAATATATATATATATATATGTTTATATATATATATATGTATATATATATATATATATATATATATATATTTATATTTATTTATATTTATATATATATATATATATATATATGTATATATTTTTATATTTATATATAAAAATGTATATTTATTTATATTTATATTTACATATATATATATATATATATATATATATATACACATATATATATTTATATATATATTTATATATATATATTTATGCATATGCATATATGTATATATATATATATATATATATATATATATATATATATATATATATATATATCCATGGACTTTCCCATGAGTGTGTTTTTTTTAACATGTGCATGATATATAACTGCAAAACCCCCAAGCAGGGACCACAAATCCATTCATATTGGTATATTGAAATCTATTTTGCCATCTGTATTTAATGTACCCTTTTATATCACTGCAGAAAGGCTGTCTCTTTATAATTAAACAATTTTTATGCACATTTGGGGTGTATGTTTCATACCGCGGCCTCATACTGTGCTTGTCTGTTTATGTCTACACTAAGTGCTGTTCATGATCTGTCTATTGTGTCTCTGTAAATGGTACTTATGCCATGGTGTCAAGGGAGGAGGTCCCAAGGCGGGAGGTGATTAGAGGGCAGGTTATTATGAGCTAATGAGGCATTTCACCCCTCTCCGCTCCCCAGCTGGGATTCATTGGTTGACAGCCAGCACAATGTGTTATTACAGATTTATGGCAGAGTTCAGAGCCTCAATGAATTGTCACATAACATTCAGGGCAGCCCTCCCCCACTCTATTCCCTACAAAACCGCCCTCCTCGATACTCAATCTTCATTTCCTCTCCATCCCTATTATTGTCCTCAGTGCTGTACAAATAGAATAATGAAGAATTGCAATTGGATATTTGAGGTCCAGGAAAAAAAATCTATTGATACATTAATATTTATTATAATAAACAAAAGTAAAATTTAACAGCCCCTTGACAGTTCTCTTCAAAGTAATGTGTTCACCTTACAGTGATATACTTATGTGATATGCTGCTATTTTAGACAGAATCGTGGTAAATAATATCATTGACTTTCTATTCCAGTTTTTCATTTATAGTTGAATTTTTATTTGGGTTAAATTATGCACATTTGATCAAATTAGATCTCCAGATTTTGAATATAGAGAAATGAACAAATGTATAAATTCTCCAAAATGTTGTAATTTTTTTTCCTACTCTTTTTCTTGCCTCTAAATGTAAGAACCACTGAAAAATATATATTTTTCAGCTGAATTATAAGTACCTATATTTGCTTTGTAGTAAAGTATGTGTGAAGTTTGTCTGCTGTCAAAATAGTTTCAAAGTGTGTATTTAGTAGGTTGGGAAAAGCTTCTCCCCAACCTAATTTCTTCTAGTCTTAAAAAAGTGGACTCACAATTGCTGATTCCATTAATCAAACTAGATTGTCCAATGGCCCCTATGTAAAGCATTGACCATTTTGATTGGTATGATTGGTATGTAGTAAGATGGGTCATTAGCCAATCTAATTTCATAACGGAGTCAACCATGACATTAAATAAGGAAACCTTATTTGTATGTGGAACGGTGAGAAATCAATATGTGAGTTTTAATGTTTTTACTTATGTTTGTACTGATACCCCCTTCCTTTTCCTGTGTGATGGGGGTCTCCTTGTGGACAAGGTACAGATTTTTCATTTAAGAGGTCACAACAGATATACATTTTGGGTGTATAGATAGTGATTGAAAGTACTTTGTGGGCCAATATAGTAACCTGCTAGCTCCGACTTCTGAAAAATAAATTGTGCTGTGGAAAACGACATGCAAGATCCCTTTCCATAGCTGGGCACCCCTCAGAGGAAGGCCCTGGTGCATTGCACCACCTGCATCACAGGTTGCTCCGCCCCTGATTGCTGCTCCAGAGGGTAGGATGCGTGTCACATGGGAAACCTCATAGGGCATCATGTGATCCTGGTGTTCCATGTCATTCACTAATGCTTTCAGCCTTATTTCAGGTTTTGGCCATAGCATAGGCACACACATTTATATAGGCCAAGCCATTACTGTCTCTCATATTAATATATGTGCTATGGTTACATGGACAGGATCAGGCTTAACGGCCAGTCAGCACTGAACATTATATTATATATATAAAATAAAAATGTAATCTTTTCAACGACTTCTTGATGAATTCCCATTACTTGAACATAAAATTAAAAAATAAAAAGTAATTAATTTTAGTTTAAATATACAGCATTTAATTAATGTCCTTTTTGCAGCCCTTGTTACTTTTTTGTAGTCCCATTGGATTACAATACATTTCTTCAGTAATAAGGGAAGAAAGTTGCCCAACACTCTGTAAAGCTTATATACAGTAGACTCTCAGTTATCCGGCACCCATGGAGATTGGTAGATGCTGGATAAATGTAGTTTCTGGTTGCTTGAGAGTAACATGTAAAAGAGGCCTAGATTAGTCGTAAATAGGATGCTTTGCTAAGTGTATTTGTCAGTGAGGGCTGTTCTAGCAGCAGCTGCTTTCATTCCTCACTTACACACACGTACGTTGGGCTGGAGGGTGCGGTGCTGTCGGCACTGGGGAGCTACAGTTCATTGAGGGAACCACGAATGCCAACATGTACTGTGACATACTGAAGCTGAATGATCCCCTCCCGTTCGGAGACTGGGCCACAGGTCAGTATTCCAACATGATAACGACCCCAAACACACCTCCAAGACAACCACTGCCTTGCTAAAGAAGCTGAAGGTAAAGTAGATGGACTGGCCAAGAATGTCACCAGATCTAAAGCCTATTGAGCATCCGTGGGGCATCCTCAAACGGAAGGTGGGGGAGTGCAAGGTCTCTAACATCTACCAGCTCCGTGATGTCATCATGGAGGAGTGGAAGAGGACTCCAGTGGCAACCTGTGAAGCTCTGGTGAACTCTATGCCCATGAGGGTTAAGGCAGTGCTGAAAATAATGGTGGCCACACAAAATATTGATGCTTTGGGCCCAATTTGGACATTTCCACTTAGGGGTGTACTCACTTTTATGCCAACGGTTTATACATTAATGGCTGTGTGTTTAGTTATTTTGGGGGGACAGGACATTTACACTGTTATACAGGCTTTACACTTACTACTTTACATTGTAGCAGAGTGTAATGTCTTCAGTGTTGTCACATGAAAAGATATAATAAAATATTTACAAAAATGTGAGAAGTGTACTCACTTTTGTGAGATACTGTATATATATATATATACGGTATATATAAAATTAAATAAGTGAAGATTTGTGTTTAAACTCTCTCAAATGTTTTATATACTCTCCCTGGCAAACAGTGGGCTGCAAAATAACAATGGCAGGACACATCTGGACAGTATTGACCTAAATATTACTAGACCATGCAGAATACAGACAATTTAGGAGAGCATAATGTTCATATCCTAACAAGTGGCGGAGAGAAGCCTTTATGTTGGAATCTGCAATGTTAAAATACAGGTGTAAGTGAATTTATTTCTTCAAATACTGGTCTTCTTGTTAATCAGTTACTAAATAAATTAATGAAACGCTCTAATATTACCACTGGAGATAACCTTTTAGTGAAAAGCAGAACCTCTATGTCATGTCATATACAGACATTTAATCAGAGTAGATGAAATGGTCTATGTCTCATGAACACTGGCACTACATGGATCAGAGTAAGAGACTGGATAATGTGAAATGATATATCTTTGAGGTACAACACCTCTACTTATAGGAAGCATTAAGCATTGTAGAGATTGGTTGGAATACCCAAGGGATGGTCATCAATGGCTTTAACATTGATATATTTAGTATGAGTAACTTATACTTTCAGACTATTATTTAAAGTGACAGTGATCCCTTTGCAGAACCTGCCCTTAAAAGCTTAGTGTGATGGACCTTCAAAATGTATGCATATTTTATAGGACTTGCCTACTTTGTCTTCTGTTGCTCTAAGAAGTGTATGTTTTGGAGGAGTTGTTCATCTACTGTATGTTGTAGAGCACACAAAGGAGTTAAATTAATCAGGATTTAGCTGTACATGTAATATAGTTAAAAAAATGACTGTTGGGGAAATACAGAAGAGATTTATATTGATCTGTACGGAGTAAACTTCCGCACTACAGCCATAGGTTGTAGATCCGCACAATATTGCTACCCGCAATCCGTGAGTATAAAGAAACGCAAAATAAACAAGTGCTGCTGATCATCACATAAAATAACTAATAAACATAAAAATCCATTTGGAAGATTAAAGGACTATTTTAGTTGAAGAAAAAATACAATTGTTTGTGAAGTATATAACAATCTAACAACATTAATACCTATGTAAGACATGGACATAAAACATTTTTCAATAAAATCAGAATCTATTTTGTCTTTGTTGCATTACTTCCTGGGAGCTGGATCATAATGGTGTGTTTTTTATGTATCAGTAGATGGAAAGGTGAGAGAGGAGGGAATAAGGAGAAATCAGGAACTTGTTAGTTAATTGGATCTGACTGAAAATGACAAAACACAACGCTCCCCCTCACAGGCCCAGACACA
The DNA here is from genome assembly GCA_027410445.1 of Discoglossus pictus. Lineage (NCBI taxonomy): Eukaryota > Metazoa > Chordata > Amphibia > Anura > Alytidae > Discoglossus > Discoglossus pictus. The sequence goes on along the minus strand of CM050171.1, from coordinate 103,037,702 downwards.
GGCTGCTTGCATCATAAAATTCATCATTGTACTCCAAAAATGGAAAAGCCCTTCTCACAGACAGCTATCACCTAAGTATTGTGGATGCCTCCAGGATCCAGCAGAGGCATCAATATTGATCTTATTGAATTAAAAACGAGTTTTATAACTTTTTTGCTAATTGATTATGCTATTAGTGAGACTCAACATTTTCAAACTTATATATATTTTTCATTGTACATTGATCCTTCAATATACACTTTTGTTTGTATTTTCATGTTTACATTTCATTGTGTAGATTAGAAGCTTGCAGGACCCTTATTGTCTTCTGTACCTGTTTATATACCTTTAGATTGTAAGTGTGTGAGTTTTCAATCTTGCATGGCACTTTGGACACTGGATTCCAAGCTCAAAGACAGGGCCCTCCATCCTTTGCAACATGTTAATATTGTTATTGTTTTTGCCTTGAACTTACCCATGTAAAGCGCTACGGAATATGTTGGCGCTTTACAAATAAACGTAAATAATAAATAACCTGGGCTAGGAGTTGGAAGACTGACCAGCTTGCATTGGTTTGAGCACCCCAAGTTATGTCTCCAGTTAAATCTCCCAGAAAGATATAGAGAATCACTCAATGGAGCATCTCACTGCATAAGTTTGCATTTCGTAGTCTAGTTCTTCAATAGTGCATTCTATAAATCTTGGACTTCAGTGGACCTCTAATGTCCTTTAGCGCTTTTTCATATGGTTTATGATAAAAACTAAAATTATACAAAGAATATATTTATAAGTAAGCCAGTAAAACATCTTAATATGTGTAGCTTTATACACTAAATGGAGATGTAATTGGAAGATTCAATTATATAACAAATTCAGCACCGGACAGTAGAGCTAAAAATATCCAAATTTAACCTTAAGCGAATCATACTTTTCTTTTGATATATCAATGTAACAAATTTATGTATTTAAGGTCAAGATTATGGAAAAATCTGTAAATATGATTGAGTATGTGAAAATACTAATCCAATGTACTGCACAGGTAAGAAGTGGTCAGATTAGGTGAGCCGTCCAGTTTATCCTTATCTTTCCTCGATCTCAATGTTCTTGTCTGTGGGCAAGATCTGTCAGCAGCTTGGAAACTTGTGCAGCAAAAGTTATAAAACAGTAAGTTACTTGTTTGTTTGTGTATTATGTGAGTAAAATATAAATCTATGTTTGTATGCGTATGCCTTATTGAGACGTGCACTAATACTGACATGGGATTCAACCAGTCTTGACCTGTCTTTAAACTAGACTTTTCTCGAACTGGCTCACTTGCTATAGATAGAAAAACCTGAAGGTGCTAAATTGCTGTATTGAGACAGGAAAATAAACCAGTTTTATTGACTATTGCACCACCAAGGTCACTGGATTACTCTCCATCCGCAACTGAAGACGTTGCATGAAAAACTAGTATTTTTGTTACTGACTTATATATAGGTAAATATACAGTATATCAAAATCTAGAAATGATCCGAAACAGCTGCATTCTTTGTAAATTTTTTTGCATTGTTCAGTCGTTTCATGGACCGCATCTTTATGTCCATGGTCATGCTAATCCACTTGGTTTCCATGACAGAGATACTAGAGTGGGTTGCCAGTTTCTTCTCCAGTGGGCCACAGCATACAACTCCTGGTATTGCAAGGTGGTCTCCCATTCAAGTACTGACAAGGCCCAACCCTTCTTGGGTGGTGTGACCTCTTTGTTCCCAGACTGGATTCAAAACCCAGGTTGCAGCTGTGAAAGTACCGAATCCTAACCATTGGACCAACAGGGAACCCCATTTTCTACACACCTCCCAATATTTCAAGTGACCAACTCTTATGTTTTATTGCCTTACCATAGTGACAAAAAATATTATTTTATTTATAAAACACTGGTATATATTGTAGCACTGAGCATTGGGTACAGTCAATACATAAAATTTGTCCATAATTAAAGGCCCAGCTCATGAGAACATATTCAGCCTTATTAAATTGCAATTCAGACAATTAAATAGGGCTCTATATAAGCACAGAGCATATTTTTTTTACAGAAGTTTTTAGTTAGTGAACTTCTATCCAAAAGCAAGGTCTTAGCTAACTAAAAACTTCTGTAAAAATAATATGCTATGTGCTTAAATAGAGCCCTATTCAATTGGCCGAATCGCAATTTAATAAGGCTGATTATTTGTAATCTTGCCTATGGAATTCTTTATATGTATTGTCTGATTTTGTTGCCATGTTGTTGCTACTCTCTATAAGTATATTCAGGTTAATAACATATAGTTTTGTTTCCTGCCAATTTGATATTTATGATTTGCTTTACGTTATCTTTTGATAATTAACTAACATATTCTTTAAAAAAGACTGTACAGTTGGTTTGTTAAAAGAAATCTGACCTTTTGTATGAAATGTAATTTAAAGCTTTCTTTGCAATATTTCTACACAAACCTCTGGGTCCTGAGCAGCACCACCATACTGGAGCTCTGCCACAGAGGTCCCTAATTTGGATACTTTCAAAAAAACACTGACTACCATGCTATTAAACCAGGACTTCCATAAGGTACAAGTCTCTCTCTTTTTCTTTACTGACATATTGGTCGGCGAGGAGGCAGCCCAGGCAGAGCCTGGACGCTCCTGATTGGCCAGAGGCCGGGGGGAGGCATTACACCCGTTTCGCTGGATTTTCCCTCACTCTGCGCCGGCCATTGCCCAGATTGGAGCTCACGCTGCGCTCTGCTGTGTGTACAATTATAAGAGGTTAGCATTGGAGGTTATTGTGTGTGTGTGGCTAACTGTGTGGCTTGTGTGTTTTTGTGTGTGTGTGCCCTGTCCTGGTGTTGCCCTGTTGGCGCTTGTCCCTTTTTAGTGCCCCCTTTTTCAGTCTGGCTTGTGCCCCCCCCCCCCCCAATATTTTCTTTTCAGTGTGCCTGTTCTTTTCACTTCCTGTGTTTGATGGGTGCCTGTTATGGACCCCAGGGATTTAGAAGCCATGCTAGCCATGGTTAGAACCAGGGCTCTAAGCCATGGAGTTAGTTGGGTCCAGTATAGGATGGGCTAAGGGCCTTAAGCGGGGATGGTGCGCCCGCCGGAGCGCAGGCCTGGCCTGTAGTGACCGGTGACCTGGGCCCAGTGGGTGACCCCTTTAGCCCAGATAGGCCCATTAGTCCCACGGAGCAGCGTACCAGCTTGGATTTGGGAAATAGGGCCATGGAGAGTACGGGGGTCACGGATAGGTTTTGTGAGAGCCAAGAGCTTATCCCCCCCCACCGCAGAGAAGGCAGTGCCAACAGGAGGCAGGGATGAGGGCCTAGCCATCCGGCCACCACCCAGCGACTTGCCCAAAGACCTGCAGCAGACCGCAACACCCCTGCTCAGCCCGGGGCTCGAGCATTAACAGCAAAAATACAAAGGAGCATTAAAAAAAAAGCTCCTTTAGGCTCCCACCGCAGGGCCCCTGCGGTCCCCACTGCCACATCCACTGCCAGTAGCGCCGGTGTTTCGCAGGGACGGCGTAACGCTGTTGCTAAGACCAGTTGGAGCAAGGAGACCACTAGGGGGAAACGAAACCTAGTGATGGATGAGATGGCGGCTAATGACAGTCTGGTGGTAATCAATGAGGTTCCAGTGACGGCCACGGTGGCACGGCAGACGCGCCCCACCAGGGTCTGGAAGTCGACTAACAGGTACAGCCCTTTGACCTTTACCTCAACGCCAGCAAAGAGACAAAAATCCCCTGACAAAAGAGTCAGGCCACAGCTCAGCTCTACAAGCCCTGACATCATTCAGGATACAGGGACAGAAAAAGGGACTCAGGGACATGACCGGGTTCGTGATGTCATTGACCCACCTAGGCCTCCAGACCAGAGAGAGACTGTACGGTATAGAGCCACTACAGTGGCGGAATCTGAATACTCCTCTGGGGGGGAACTGACTGCGAGGTCACCGGGACACATACACAGGAGATCTACTGATTGTTCCTCATGCTTCCTCAGACCCAGAAGCAGATCCAGATCGCGGAGTGGAAGATCGTGCGGCTGCACCTGCTCGAGAGGTGGGGAAGGGGACTCTTGGTGTACGGGAAGGGCACGGACCCCCGTTCGTTTGGATCAGCATGGCCTTCCTGGGCTGGCAGCTACTCCCGGACTGGGAGAGGCAGGTGAGAGAGCCAGGATTTCCGGGGGTGGGGTGGGGGGGGCAGGCAGGGGGAGGGGGGACATCTCCCAGGGGGTCTCTGTTGATGACCTCCCTAAATTCCCTCATGCAGACTCACAACATAGTGTGGGTAGGCGGTTTGGCCAGAAAGCCTGGTCGGATCCACCTCGCCCTGTGAGACCGGTCCTCCACAGCGGCACGGTGGGTAGTTTCAAAAATCCACCAGCGAGCCTGGGAGGAGCAATAGCTCCAACCAGGGGAGTCTCTCAACAGGTTAGCGAAAGGAGAGTGGTGGATTCTACCATGAGACAGTTGATCGTGTGCGGGCAGGATAACTTAGGGGCACACTTACCTCTGGAGATCAAAGAAAAAATCTAGCGCAGGGAATTCCTAGAATTATTTTCTTTGTTGCCTATATCCCGATTGTCGGATTCACATGAACGGTTTCCTAGGGATGGGGAGGACAGGAGAGCTCCCCATAGGCGTTTCCCGAGGACATTTGACAACTGGCTGAAAGCATTTGCAATAATGGCCTGCGTAATGGGGGAGAGACACCCAGAGCAGTGCTCGGGCTTGCATGTATACCTAGAAGAAATTAGAAACGCATATCGGACATATGGGGGATGACGTGATGGCGGTATGATGAAGAATTTCGCCAGTACATGTCGTCTAGGCCGTTGATGGCGTGGAGCGATAAGGCAGTGGCCTACTGGCTAAACATAATGACTCCTATGCGGGTCATGCCGCCTTTTCGGGGGAACCCAGGCGGGGTTAGAGGCCCCACCGCGACGGGCCCAACAGGTCATGGGCTATGCCACTCCTTCAACGAAGGCAGTTGCAAGTGGGCACTGAACTGCCGATTTAAACACGCCTGCTTGAACTGCGGTGGCGAGCATGCCCTCGCAAGGTGCAATAGAGCGAAGGAAGGGATCAGAGCAGGACTCAATGCTGCCATGGCTGGAACACTACGGTACGTTGCCGGGAAAAGGAGGGTCTCCCGCCCGCTGATTCAAGAATCAAGAACCTAAAGTCCATCAGGGATTTCCATGGGGTAGCAGCTGGAAAAATTTGGGTGTAAGTGGAGTTGGGAAGAATGGTTGGCCCCTTTTCCTCTTCCCCGTTTCAAGGTTTAGTCATTTCCCCCTTGGGCGTAGTAAAAAAGAAGGAGTCTGGGAAATTCCGGCTGATTCAGCACCTGTCTTATCCTCGGGGTGGTTCAGTCAATGATGGAATCGGCAAGGAATATTCATCCGTATCCTATACGCCCTTCGAGTGGGCCACAAACCTGGTCAGGCGGGCGGGTGTTGGGGCTATGATGGCAAAAGTGGATATAGAATCAGCTTTCATGTTGTTTCCTGTTCACCCCCAGAGCCATCGCTTCCTGGGCTGTTTCGTAGACGGTGAATATTTTGTCTGCCCATGGGTTGCTCCATCTTGTGCTCCTATTTCGAAGCTTTTAGTACCTTTCTGCAGTGGGTGGCTCGGACAGCTGCGGCTTTATCCTGGAGACGTGCGTGAAGATATGTCGGAGTTTCGGGGTCACCCTGGCGGACAAGAAGACAGAAGGGCCTATTGCTGAATTGTTGTTCGTGGGGATCCGGATCAACTCGGAGGCGATGGAGTGCAGCTTACCACAGGACAGGGTGATGGATTTATCGGTTGAGCTCACAGCTTTGGTGGGCGCAAACAGGGCGTCCCTGCGGCGGCTTTAATCAATTCTGGGGAAGTTGAACTTTGCATGCAGTATCATCCCCATGGGCTGTATCTTGTACAGGAGAATGTTTTTAGCAACGGTGGGCGTTCGGCAGCCTCATCATTTCATAAAGGTGTCAGGAGCGATGAGGAAGGATGCCCGAGTATGGATAGCATTTCTTCGGGAATTCAACGGCAGCACTTTGATCCATCTGGACAGTGTGTCAAACGAGCAGCTCGGGCTGTATGCAGGCGCGTCCGGATCGAGGGGTTTCGGTGCCTACTTTAGGGGGTCATGGTGCTCTGCAGCATGGCCTAAGTCGTGGGAATCTGCGGGTCTTACAAATGACTCCGCAGTTATAGAGTTGTTTCCCATCGTCACCGCAATACACCTGTGGGGTCAAACTGTTATAGATCGGCAAGTGATCTTTCACTCAGGTAATGGGTTAGTCTGCGTCCTCTGGGCCAGTGATTCGGCTGATACAACATCTGGTTCTGCACTGCCTTCGCTCGAATATATGGGTGAGAGCAGAACATGTTCCAGATTTAAGCAACGGTGTAGTTGATGCCCTTTCTCTGTTCCAGGAAGCCCGGTTCCGAACCTTGGCCCCGGCGGCAAAGGAGGAAGGCGAGATCATCCCCATGGAACTTTGGGAACTTGGAGCAGCCGAGTAGCCGGGTACGTCAGGCAGTCGTTGGCGCCAAGGACATGGTTGGCCTACCGGAGAGTTTGGAATGAATGGAGTGATTTGATGGATGCCTAGAAGACATGTCGTCTGAAGAGAAGTCGGTATGGGTCCTGCTATGGTTTCTGATGCGGTTCGCAGAAAAAGGCGATTCCAGGGCCGTTGTGGGTGGGCAACTAACAGCATTGGCCTTCATGTTCAAACTGGCAGGCCAGAAGGACCTAACAAAGGAATTTGTGGTTCGCAGAGTGGTGAAAGGAATATTTATGGGTGAATGGAGGATGGACACATTTGCACTGCTGTTGCGCCTGGTGGAGGCGTTGGGTATGCTATGCAGGGACTCTTTCGAATCCCTGCTTTTCCGCACAGCTTTTTCCCTTGCGTTCTTCGGAGCGTTCAGGATAGGGGAACTAGTCTCGGCAAACAGGCATGGTTCGGGAGGGCTGCTAGCAAGAGACACTTGTCTGGAAGGTTACAGGTTGTCGGTGTGGTTAAGGAGGTCAAAAACGGACCAGTTCCACATGGACCTAAGACCATAGCTTAATGCGCCTATCCCTCAACTGCTGAATATGACAAATAGCTGAATGGTGCAGCTTCTAATATAATTTAGGAGGGGTTTAGCTAATGGGAGGAATTTGAAAGAGGAACTATTCTCTATTGAGACAACTTTTTATACAGCATTTCAATACAAGCAATATAGCTCATATTTATACCAATGCTGACATTAGTATTGGTATAGACCTTTGTAACAATTTATTTTGCCAATTAAGAGCAACTCCTCAGCACCTTACTAATTGCACTTTATGTTGCATAATTGTGCAATATTTCACTGCAGCTCCTTACTGCAGCACTTTTAGCACTCAGTACCTTCACTTTTGCACCAGTCACTTTTTATTGGCACATATATATTTTTGTTTCAGTCACTTTCTATATGGTCTGCACCAATGCTTTTAGGTGTTTATAATATATGCTGATTATTTTTTAAATCAATAGAGATTTTCATTATATTCCAATAGTAGGTCCGACTGTGCCTCTCTTTATTTTTATCAATAAGGATTTAAAATGATTTAATAAAAGTTATATTTTAAATGATTTTGCCCATTCAATTGAGATCAGAACAGGGTGTGCCCCAATTCAAATGAGATCTGTTCTTTCCTCCCCTTCTCCATTACATTTATTATTACCTCAGGGAGCACCCTTGTCATCCTTCAATAAGGTCAAAACTTAGAGCCACCACACCCTCTCTTTTTTAATCACAAAAAGGTTGTAACCCCAATACACTTATTTACATAAAGTATAACTTTTATTGATATATCATTAAAGCCACCATTACTTGGAACAACAATAAGAGAACATAAAATTGTGTGCCAAATAGAGTTGTTTAAAAGCTTATAAGTGTATCTATCACTAAATAACTAAATACATATTTTTTTATCATCATCGTATCAAGTTGATATTTGTAGACAGGAGAAATATAAATTAAATTAAGTAAGTAAAAGGAGAGTGCCAAGAGATTTCCAAACTACCCCAATAAACACATGCTGACCTGCCCAATGAATAGGATTGAATCACATATAATAGTTGTCAAACTGATTCATCATCACCCTTGCAACAAATCGCAGTTTGACAACTAGGATAGGTCGCATAAAGCCCTGCGCATGCGCATTGCATCAGCCACGCATGTGCACTGCGCCGGGCACGCACATGTGCACTGAGCGGCTGAAGTGCATTACAGAGAAGGGAGGAAGGGACACACAGGTGAGGAGGGGAGAGGCACACAGGGGAAGAGGGGAGAGGCACACAGGGGAAGAGGGGAGAGGCACACAGGGGAAGAGGGGAGAGACACACAGGGGAAGAGGGGAGAGACACACAGGGGAAGAGGGGAGAGACACACAGGGGAAGAGGGGAGAGACACACAGGGGAAGAGGGGAGAGACACACAGGGGAAGAGGGGAGAGACACAAAGAGGGGAGGGGGAGAGACACAAAGAGGGGAGGGGGAGAGACTCAGCGTAGGGGGAACAGACACATGGGAGGGAGAGGTAGGGGAAGAGACACAGGAGGGAAAGAGACACAGGGGAGGGGGAAAGAGACACAGGGAAGGGGGAAAGAGACACAGGGGAAGGAGAGGGGGAAGAAAAACAGGGGAGGGGGGGACAGACAGGTGCTCATTGCGAGGCCTGTGATGAGCACCAAAGGCGCTCATTGCGAGGCCCAGGAAGAGCTCCAAAGGCGCTCATTGCGAGGCCCGGTTGAGCGCCAAAGGCGCTTATCGGGAGCCCAGTAAAGTAGAGGGGGTAGAGGCTCCCACTGTGTGGCAAACAGCATTGGCAGGCTATTTATTGCCATCATTTTTGATGGGCAAGTAGCTAGTATATAATAATAATCATAATATTTAGATATCTCACCTTCCATTGCTGCATGAAGATGATGCACGTTGGAATCACACATCCATTTATTGGGGCAGTTTGAAGAACCCTTTCCACTCACCTTTATGTATGGCTCTAGAAACGTTGGCTAGTAAGCCTCTCATTCAAGAACCCTGCTAATTACTTAATTTAATATATATTTCTCCTGTCCACCAATATACAAATTGATAAGGTGATATTTAAAATACTTTATTTAGTCATAAAGACTCATACTAGTATTTAAACAACTTCATTTGGAACCCAATGTTATGTTCTCTTATTGCTGTCCAAATTAATAGTGTTTCTAATGGTATATCAATACAAGTTATATTTTATGTAAATATGTGCTTTGGGGTCATAACTTTCTTGTCATCCAACTTGAGACATCAACTTTCATTTATATTGTAAATTAAAATTAAAGGTGCAAGTTCACTAATCAATGTATCCATCTAATACAGGATCACATTTATTCAGCCATCATGAACACTTCCTTTTTTAAGTCTTGGATAACATTGTTTCTGCTGTTCAGGGGGGACCCACCCTGTCACTGGCGGAGATACCGCTGGTGCAAGGCACCGGGGCCCTCCACTCACTAGCTCAGCCACTGCACCCTGCATCAGTAACATGGTCCACAACTGTGAATTGATGTGACGAAGTGATGCTACTCGCTCATAATACACAGTACGGCACCAAGGGAAGACAAAGATAAGTGAATTAACCCTAACAATTTATTTCATAAACACTTTTATAGACATCCGCACTTTTAAAATGAGTTCTGTGATCCTTTAAGATCAATTTTTTTATTTGCCTCATTCCTTTAAACTTTAGCATGTAATCTGTCATTGTGTTTATACAGGACTAAGACCAGGAAAGTGATTTGTTGATTGTCATATTGAAGTTTGAAGCAGACTGAAGTAGGTGTACGATTAATCTTATCAAACCAATCAAGTAATAGTTCCGCTCTGCCTTCACAAATCAATATAGCTCCTATAGTTTTTAATAACTGGGATGTGAGTTGAGATGAAAAAATATTTGTGCCATATTATATTGGAAAATGCAGTGGACTTTATTACACCTTGTGACTGCACCCGAAACCTGTTGATAGTTAGTGTATTTTGAAGTAAGATTATTTAATTATTACTTACTGCCAATAAGCCACAAAACAATGTTGAAAAGAGAATGAGCAATGCTAAATACTGTAGCTTATTTTATAAGTGGTAGGAGAAACCATCTATAGTTGTTTTGTGTCATTCAAAATGTGAAACCCACTTTAGCAAATTAGGGCTATTCTTTCAAAAAAGACTATCCAAAGCCCTGATATCAGGATATTTTCCTAAATACAGAAGAATGTTTTAACCCCAGACATATTTTCCAGCCTTCTTGGGACTCCTCAATGAGGTGCAACTGACCTTTCTATGTAGAGCAGGGGTGTCCAAGTTCAGTTCTGGGGATATCCCTGCTGCACCAAGGTGAGACTATTGTTTCTTTCAGTCATCCTGATTGGCTCACCTGTACACAGAAAGGAAATTCTCAAATCCAGGCCTGTGTGCAGCCCAGCACGACCAATAAGTAGACCATTGTGAGATTCATGTCTGGATTACAATATCACCCATAGACAAAACCTTTGGGTAATTAACTTAAATATACCTCATGTCAGAGAGCCTCAGCTAAAAACAAGATGTTCTCACAGTATTATTTCTTGTTCTGTGAGCATTCGGCACACTCAGAATATCTTTTCTCTCACTTGTGCCAGATTGAAAATGTTGGAGGTGCTGCTTCACTGCGCAGCTTTTATTTAAGCCATAGCTTCTCAAACCCTTGTATTCAATTATGTAAGTCTATGGTTCAACTGGGGTATCAGCCAAAAGAAGGTTATTCATTTATTTTTCATTTTTTATATCTTAGGGAGGGGTTGCCAAATTTGTGAAGTTATTTTGAAATAGTCAATTTTGCCAATGTTGTTACTATTTTGTGGTATGGAGGATGTATTGTTTGGATCTGTTGGGGGCATTTTAGTTTCCTGGATAGATGTTTGTTGTTCAGTGGGAGCCATTTTCAAGTCTGTTTTATATTCAATACCTTTTGGAGCCAGATGGTTTAATTAGTTTGAGGAATTAAAGGTAAACCCTCCCTTCTTTTCCCAATTGGTGACTTATTATTATCCTTTTTTTGTAACGTGACAACATATTCTGTAGCACTATACATGGGTTAAGTAGAAGGCAAAAACAATATTAACACATTGAAAAATAATGGAGGGCCCAGTTTTTTTCTTTAAATCAAACATACACAGTGCTTTCCCTAAATTACCTTACAACAATGGGTGTAGGTGTCAAAGAAAATCTGAAGGGGATAACGCATATAGTATAAAAATACCATAGAACTGCTTCTCTATACATAAACACACACATCAAAAAAATCTGGGGGGGGGGGGGGTTTGTCCCCCTCGTCCCCCTACTAAAAATTAGAGCAGGCCACGATTTACGGGCTTGAGACTCAAACCTGTAAACCATTTGTCGACGATGGATGCGAGGCCGTGAACGGGATCAATTAGTCAAACCCATAGTTACGGGTTTAAATGGAGCCATTGGCAACAGAGATCGTCATAATTACGTCACAGAAAAATGGAGGTTGGATTTCAAAGTCTTACGGGTTTCAATTACGAGTTACGATTGGACCCACATTCCAGAAATTATGCAAAATTGATAAAGCCGTAAATATGATATTCTATTACATGTGAGCTCTATTATATGTATTAACACATTGATTGCTGGGATCGATATACCTAATACCTAACATCACTTTCCCTGTTATTATATGTACAGTTGTGTGTGCATATTTGCATTTACAGTGCTACGGATTGGACCCTCCTCTCTAGTACTCCCTTGCGGGTCCTCTCTAATACCTGTTGGCTTCTTGGCTCCATTTGCGCGTTATGAGGTTGAACGCCAGTGATTTTGTTGCAATTTAATAGCTAAATTGGAACCTAGCAGTTACGGGCTTGACAGAACAAAGGATTTGTGGCCCCGAAGTTCCACGTTCACATCTCGTAGGCTTTTTTCGCTCCAAACCCGCAGATCGGTATCGGCTTGCTTTACGGGGCCAATTTAATAACCCGCAAGTCTTGCGGGCTACGTTACATAGTTACAAAGTTACATAGTAATTGAGGTGTAAAAAAGACTTTCAGTCCACAAGTTCAACCTTTTAAGATCTCATCTGATCTGCAATATGCGGATTAGTTGCCAATTAATTTGTTGTTATTTAATTGATCCAGAGGAAGGCAAACAGAAAAAAAAAAACAAGTGAAACTTAGCCAATCGTCTCAAAGGGGAAAAATAAATAAATTCCTTCCTGACCCCAGATGCTGGCAATTGGATTCTTCCCTGAATCAATACTCCCTCTCTAATTATCCAGGATAACTCTGAATGCCCTTTTTCAATTAGAAATAAATCAAATCCCTTTTATAGTTATCTATTGAATCTGCTGTCACCACCTCCTTTGGTAGAGAATTCCACAGATTAACCACCCTTACTGTGAAGAACCCTTTTCTTTCTTTAAGGTGGAATCTTTTTATTTCTTACCTTAAGGGGTGTTCTCTTGTTAGTTGAAAACCTCTTGGCACAAAAAGCTCACTTGACGAATCTTTATATTGACCCTGGATGTATTTATATAAGGTAATCATATCTCCTCTTAGATGCCTTTTTTCTAGAGAAAATACGTTTAATTTGGTTAGTCTTTCTTCATATCTTAGCCCCTCCATTCTCCTTATTATTTTTGTTGCCCTTCTCTGTACCTTTTTCAGCTCTAAAATTTCCTTTTTATGAAGTGGTGCCCAAAATTGTACTCCATATTCCAAATTAGGGCGTAGTAGGAGTTTGTATAGTGGCAGAATTATATTTGCTTAAAATGTTTCTATACCCTTATTAATACATGCTAATATTGTATTTGCCTTTGCAGACACTGGTTGGCATTGAGCACTGTTACCTAGTTGGTTGTCTAAAGCACTCCAAAATCCCTTTCAATATCTGATACCCCTATATTTACTCCATTGAGATTATAAATTGCATGGCTATTTTTCCTTCCCAGATGCATAACTTTACATTTATTCGTATTAAATCTCATCTGCCATTTAGATGCCCATTCCCTTTGGAGGGAAAGTACATCATTATCTGATTTAATGACCTTGCCCAACTTCGTGTCATCAGCAAAAATGGAGACACTACTTTCCAGTCCCACCTCTTAGTCATTATTAAATATGTTAAAAAGGAGAGGACCTAATACTGAATCTTGAGGAACCCCATTTACCACATTAGTCCAATCGGAGTATGTTCCATTTACAACAACCCTTTGCTTCCTGTCTTTTAGCCAGCTCTCGATTCACGAGCAGATATTTACTGCAATTCATGTATCCCTTAGTTTGCATAATAGTCTCCCATATGGCACAGGCTACGGTTTTACACGTTAGGGGAATTTAATAGGGTTGATGGTAATCTCTTCTCTTATTGGTGCCATTATGATGCTACAGGAAGTGATAAGCCAACACTTTAAAAACAAACACACAAACAAACAAAAATAAATAATCCCCTGTGTTATGGAAAGAAAGCAATGAGGGCCTTGTTGTCTCCTGGTGGCTTTTATGTGGGCATGTATGCCTTCATCCTGTAATCTAACATTTATTAGGATGGAAGCCAAAAATGAATAACTGCGTTGTGAGATATGCGTTATTATTCATAAGTAAGCAGCATTTTGGGTGGCACATATCAAATGTGGAGGAATATTATGACATTGTTTTTCTTATATACTATGGTTTTTTATAAATAATTTTAGTCTGTAGGGTAACAATACACACAGAGAACTAAAGCTGCATGTTTGCTGGTGAATCCTATAAAGGGGGCAGTGTGTGTACCTGTAATTGGGCTAAATCTGTGAATGGGTTTGGAATGCATGTTTGGGTGTATCCGGAAATCACTGCGTTTGTCACTCAGTCATCCACCCGCACCATCACACACAAATAAATGAGTTTGGTCAAACACTGTAGATTTTATCTCACTGTGAACTGAAAACAGAGGAGCTCTCTCGGCCAAAGGGGCAGAGGGGGGTCGAGTTGGACAAGTGGTGAACCCTTCCTGACCTACGGGGAGAGGGAGGAGGAGGGGAAACTTGGGTAAGGGAAGGATCAGCTACACAGGTGCAGCTACACAGGTCTCAATATCAGAGTCAAGTGTATGCTCTTTGTGCGAGCTCTGAGAATGCAGTGTCTGGCTCTCTCTCTGCTGCTCCCCTGGGGATGCTTTGTACTCTCACTGTTACCTGCACCAGGTGAAGAGGAAGGAATAACTAAGACTGCGGGACTCAAAAGAATTCATCACCGGCATTCCTGTGCTGTGACTAGTAAAACCCAGACATTAACTGGCAGAGGTCACCAGGAACCAACCAGTGCCTGTACTGCTGACGTGTGGATGGAATTAGTATTTGCTTACGCTGTAGGTCATTATTGTGTAATGCATTGTATACTAGGGCCTAGACATAACACTCAATATATCAAATTAGTATAATAGAATACAGTTACAGTCAATTGCTCAATGTCATAGATCTGGTACTTTTTCTACAATTAATCAAGTCCATTTCAGATACCATTACACTACAGTATTTGAAAAACCTGATTAAACCCGGGCCTTAAATTGTCATGGGACTGCACTTTAAGGAAAACTCTAACCTAAAACAAATACATTAATATTCACAGGAATTTTCCTGAATATTAGACTTTTTTTAGAAGCGTTCACAATATTGGCAACATTTCAGGAATACATTGTGCTTTTTCGTAAGGCTGGCATCCTATAAAATTAGAGGAGTTTTATGTTCCAGTGCATTTAATATTTATACAAATATTATAGTTGCCCCTAATATGCCACAAGTACTATGGTCGTTTTCCCCTTTCAGAATAGCTACCTTGTAGTAAAGGGACTTGTGCACCTCAATGAAGCTGTGAGCTATACCATGTAGGGTCACCCAAGATGGGTAGGTCATAGCAGAGAGGTCAAACAAATCGCAGTCCATGGGAGAAAGAACTGGCAACCCACTTTAGTATCTTTGTCACAACAGTAACTAGATTAATAAAACCATTCACAACATGGAAAAATGGCGTATTTCAAAATAACTTCCCAAACTTTGCAACCCCTCCCTAGGATACAAAAAATCTGAACAGGAAAAACAGTAAACCCTGGATGTACGTTTCGGCCTCTCTTGGGCCTTGTCAGTGAGGTGCAGCTGTACTCCCTAAGGCACAGTGAGGAAGGAGTCCACATCTGGAGACGCCTATCACCCTTAGGGTGAGAAAAAACCCTAAGGGTCATTTGCATAGACAACAACAAAATTAGAGGTGCTTAATCTGAGAACGAACACCTGAAGTAGGTCTGTCCTATAGGCCTGGTCACCTACTCAGGGAGCAACCTCTTTTAGTCACTTGTGCCCTTCAAAGGGAGAAATATCCTGTAGTTTAACAGTCTGGTCTCACTCAGAATAGTGATCCAGCCCCGAAATACCAGGCAATTCTACCCTGAACAGAAGAAACAGCAAACAACAGACACACGTTTTGGCCTCTCTTGTGCCTCGTCAGTGAGGTGCAGCTGTACATCACATGTGACATCAGAAATTACATCATGGAGAGAGAGAGATTAAAGGTGGGAGAGAGAGAAAGGGTGGAGAAAAAAGAGGAAAGGAGAAAAAGATGGAAAGAGAGAGGAAAAATGAGAAAGATATAGAGAAGAAGGAAGAGTAAAAGGAGAATCAGAAAAGTGGGGAGAAAGAGAGGGAGAAGAGAACATTTGTCAGGTGCGAGAGATAGAAGGAGAAGGAGAGAGCCGGAAGGGAGAGAAAAAAGTTGGAAGGAGAAACAGGTTGTAGGAAAAGACTATTGCAAAGAGAACGTGTGAAGGAAGAGGAAAAAGAGGGAGGAGGAAAAGAGGAAGTTAAGAGAAGGAAAGGAAGCAGTGGAAGGAAAAGGTGTTGGGAGGGTTTAAGACAAAAAAGGAGGGAGAGGGAAAGTAAATGACGGAAGGAAAAAAGGAAGGAGAAAGAAGAAGAGCACTCTTACTATTATTGATTTTGGGTTTGACCCAGAATTAAGTGGACTTGCATATTTGGTGGATACTGGGCTTTGTTTTTCTTTTGTATTCTGCATATTTTTTCCAGAGACCATTAGTGTTTTACCTAATATTAGTAAGTGTACTTTTGTAGAGTAAAACTTACTACTCTAGGTTATGTGTATAGACCAATGCAAATGTGGGTGTCCATTTAATTAGTTGATATTGGAATTTCATATTTTGAGCATAACATTTTTTTACAGTTAACTTATTAAATTATATTTTTTACATAGAAAATAGAAAAATAGAAAATTGTATATGTTTTAGGTAATATATTGAAATATCCTTATTTTAGATAAGATTTCCAAGGTCTTCACCTTAAGAAAATCTATACATCTATATGTTTATTTTCAGTTTATTTAACCTCATAAACCATGTTTAATGTGTTTTAGCTTTCAAAGTCTATTCGCGAAAATGAAATTATATATATTTCATATTTGCATATTCATAAAATCCATGGCTTGTTTTGATTAATTTGGCTTTAAATGATATGATTGATTTTATTAAAAATAGAGAGCATAAAATGAAGAAAATATTTTTTTATTGTTTTTTTTACTCTAAAAATAAATCTTTTAAGGTTTATATACAATACAAAAATCAAACACACCACTAAAAAGCTGACCTTATGCTGAAAAATTATATATTCAGATAAATATGCTATCAAGAATGACATTGTAAAAAAAAAAAAAAAAAAAACACATTCAGCTTCATGCAACTAAGAACAAAAGCTATTCAAGCTAATCTGTTTTTTCTTTATTTGTAACAAATATGGAATTCAGCACTCAAAATTCTTCTAGTTACTGAGATATAGCAACCATTTTGTCCACAGAGAAATTAACCCTAGTATAATAGTCCACAAGAATATGTGGTTGTCTAATGAAACCACATTAGGCAACTTCTGAATAGTCCACTTTGCAAATCTGAACTTGAAAATTAAGCATAATGATAAAGGCTTTAGTTCAGGGAAGTGTAATTGCCATTATTGTGTAACGTTGTGTACAAATGTGCTAGCCAATGTGATGTGATGGGTACATTGCATTCTGATTGTATGCACAGCACACTTACACTGAATTCACAATTCAATGAAAGGCAGTGACATTTCTTACACAAACTGCATAATTGGTTGCAAATTATTTGCTCAAGTTCCACATGGCCACAGCTTATTAACAAAGCAAAAAAAGCCAAAATAATATTAACAGAGCAAAAATAATGTGACAGTCTCTTATACATTACCAGTCACCCACCCATCTGCAGCTCTTGTGTCTATTAGCCAAATATACATTATTGAGTTAGCTCAGACACAAGTGCTGCAGATGGGTGGGTGACTGGTATTGTACCCCAGTCCAATGCTAAGTTCTAACGGTTGCCGAAATAGAGACAAAAAGGTAGTACAGTAGTTTTTTCTTTTGTGCTTCATTTGCGTGTTACTATCCAGAATCCGTTCTTCAGGGTTAGGCCCAGTCCTGTGAGTCTCAGGCCTAGGTATGTGCCATTTTGGGGGCAGGAAGGTTTGCCTGCTGAATACCCTATTTTCTCCCCTATCATTACCTCTTCTCTCCCTGTGCACATGTGTGTATATATAATAACTGTTTTTCTCGGAATTCTGAGCTGGAAGCAGCTTTTTTAACTTGTTTTAGACATTCAGATGTGAACACAGATGTACTATTTATTTACTGTACTACTGTACGGTGGAGGGCTTCCATCGCTCTTTTGCCCACCATATAGTAAATGATTGTTGTGGTGAACTACCTACTCATAAGATCCACAACACAAGCTGAGATCCCGCTCCACGCTGATGATAGCCAGTAAGCTTGAAACAGCTGTACATGGATAGGATTCTCGACTTGTGTAAAATTCAGCCTTGGCTTTGCATTAAAACTGTGTAATACAGCAGGCATAAGCTTAAAGGAAGCCATGTTTGAAAATGGCTATGGATTGAAGAGCGAGACATTTGTGGGCACATTTGCATGTCTCAGCTTCCCAAAATGCAGTGTAATAACTGTTTTTCTCTGAATTCTGAGCTGGAAGCAGGGTTTTTTTTAGACATTCAAATGTGAACACAGATGTTCTATTTATTTACAATATATATATATATATATATATATATATATATATATATATATATATATATATATATAATCAGAGTAATGCAGTACATAGTGGTACCTTTTTTTTATTATGCATACTTTTCATTTAGAGTGAGAAGTTTGACCTCAATTTATCAAGTGTGAAGCAATACTGACATTAAATTGAACTTTCTGTTTGAATGTATAGTGATGCTTAGAGATTGGAAGGAGTATCTGACATCATGGGAGAAATATATATTGGGGGATCAACATAATACACTATAGGAAACACACACATACATAATATGTATACACATATATATTATAAATGATTGTTGTGGTGAACTACCTACTCATAATTTCCACAACACAAGCTGAGATCCCGCTCCATGCTGATGATAGCCAGTAAGCTTGAAACAGCTGTACATGGATTGGATACTCAGCCTGTGTTTATTCCAACCTTGGCTTTGCATTAAAGCTGTGTAATACAGCATGCATAAGCCTAAAGGAAGCCATGTTTGATAATGGCTACGGAATGAAGAGCGAGGCATTTGTGGGCATATTTGTGTGTCCTGGCTCAACTTCCCAGAGTGCAGTGATTAATAACTGTTTTTCCTGGAAAAGCTGGAAGCAGGTTTTTTAATTTGCTTTAGACATTCAAATGTGAACACAGATGTACTTTTTATTTACTATGGCCCTCATTCAATTGCTATTTTGGGCAATTGAATATGGCTCTAAATAAGCACATAATATATATTTTTGAAAGAAGTTTTTAGTTAGTGAAAATCGTACTTTTGGATAGATGCTTAATAACTAAAAACTTCTTTAAAAAATATATGTGATGTGCTTATTTAGACCCCTATTCAATTTGCAACATTGCAATTGAATGAGGGCCTATATATATATATATATATATATATATATATATATATATATATATATATATATATATATATACACACACACACACACAGTATATGAATAATCCAGTATATATAAAACCGAGAGAGTGGAAAATATATATGTAATGGAAGTAAATGTATAAAAATATATACCATAATTTAATTTTGCCCTGAAAGCCATGGGAGGGGGTTGATGTCTTTACTTCCTTAGGACAGCTTAAAAGCCCAAAAATAATGATTAATATTTTGGTAGCAATGCTTTATCACATCACTACCTAATAATACCAATTAATATGATATTTCAAACTGATGAACATTTGAGGGCTTTCTTCGCGCCTTAGGGAATAGCTGCCTTGGGTGGCGCAGTTTAACAGCTGCCATTTGTCAGGTAATACTTTTTCTACATGATTTGTCTATGCAGGTTTTGATATCAAATGCCCTTCCTTGGTCCAGGTGAAATTTAGGAAAGGGGGGGTTAGGGTGGAGCAATATCCCGTCTGTGTCACAGCATCCTCTGAGAGAGGTTGGCAGCCGACACAGAGGAAAAGCCAAATGCCTCTTCAAGAGAAAGGTCCTGTTTAACAGAAACAAATTGCTGAGCACTTTTCCATGACACGGTCAGAGGCGGGAGCTCCTTCTACTCAGTGAGGGTACACAGAGCTCCCAGCCTGCCCAGGGATCCAGTTCCCTCTGCCTTTGTTCCTCCCGGTCCCCTAGAAACCACAGGGAATACAGAGCGGTTAAGTATTGCTCTGGCAGCTCACACATAGGGCTGATGAAAAGTTCAGAGCAGCAGCACCGGTAGTCAACCCTCAGCTGCGGGCCCTGACCATGAAAGGCCTGTCTGTCCCGGCTCACTCAGCCGAGCTCTACAGGAGCCCCATGAATGAAAGACTGTTGTTTTCCTTGTTCTCTTTAGTACGGAAGCACAAAACTGTACATTCTAAACTACATTTGAGGTGGCCTGATCTGATGTGAGCGAGTCACTGTGTGTTGGCTATTATGTGTCCCTTTGAAGGTCATGATACCTTTTGAGTCTCCAGTGAAGCACATACACCACCAACAATGATTCACAGCAAATCAATACATTCATTCCTCATCTTGACATTTATATATACATAAATACATACATGTATTCAGGGCTTCACAGTCAGGGGGGAAAGACCCAATCTTATACATTTATCAAATATATATTGTGTCTGTCACTGATAATAGCACAGAGCATTGTGGGTGCTATTAGGGGGCAGGGGTAAGCGTATTGTTCAAGGGTAGCATGAGCCCTGGTTAGGGAGAGAAAGTATAGCGTGAGCACACAGACTGCTGCCCCATAAAGCGGGGTGGTGTGAGTTTGTAATTTATGGAGTATGTGTTCTTAAAATGTGTCATTTTATCTGGTATTTGAATTTCCTCTTTGGGGAATTGTGTCCCCAATTGGTATTAGATTGTGTGCTCATTTAGGGATTAGAACATTGTTGGGTAAAGGGCAGCAGTGGGTCCTTATGTGCCCATCAGATACTTTCCATTTGCCCCCAGCCTGTTCTCTATAGTGGTAGAACATGCCTCTCTCGAACAATACAGAGTACATTTTATCTCTCCGCAACTAGCAAATCATTCACTCCCTTGCACCCCAAATTGCATGAACTCGTTATCTACTGTATATCTATGTTACTAATTAATCTGCCTATAACTGTCTGACTAATGTCACCACTTTTTCAATGTGTGAAAAAATATTGTGCGGCCCTTTCGAGGACTCAAGTAAAATAGGTTGCCTGTCACTGAATTAGATCATGTGCTCATTGGGGTATTAGTTTGTGTGCTTTTTGGGACATTACATGGTCTTTTATGTAATAGATTCAGTTCTCTTTGGTTTATTTGATTGTGTTTTATGTATGATATTAGATTGTTAGCTCTTTGGAATAATACAATGGGTTCATTGGATTAATAGATTCTGTAATATTTTAGGAATTAAACTACATGTTATTTAAGATATGATACTCTTTGGGGATTTCCGCCATTTTGCTTCTTAGGGTATTCACTTCTGTGCTCATTTAGATAATAGATTGTGTGCTCTGTGGGGTATTATGTTATGTGTTCTTTTGCACATCAAATTGTGTGCTCTCTGGGGCTATTCATTTCTGAGTACCTTAGCATACTAGTTTCTGTGCTCATTGAGTTATTAGATTGTGTGTGCCCAGGTATACTCGATAGTGTATAAAGCATTTTTCCTTGGGGTACTGGATTGTGTGCTCTTTGGGGTATTCAGTTAAGTGTTTCTTGGACTTATTACATTCTGTGCTCACTGGGGTATTACATTTTTGTACCTTGTGATATTAGATAGAGTGATATTTGGGGTAATAAGTCTACTACTAGACAGTGTGCTGTTTGATGTATTCGATTATATTTTTCTTGGGGTATTCGATTTTATGTTTCTCAGGGTACAATATTGTGGGCTCTTTGTGCTATTAGATTTTGCGGGATTAGATTGTCTGCTCCTTGGGTTATTACATTGTCGGCTCATTGGGGCATTACATTATGTGCTCTTTGGAATATTAGATTGTGTGTGTTTTTGTTTAGTCCTTAAGTTTTGTCTAACTCTCCGTGGCCCTATGGACAGCAGCACACCAGGTACATATATTGTTATGTCTCCGACTGTGCTTTTTCATAGGGTTTTCTTGGCAAAAATACTGAAGTGGGTTGTCAGTTCCTTCTCCAGTAGACTGCTATTTGTTTGACCTCTCTGCTGTGACCTGTCCACCTTGGGTGATCTTATATGGTATAGCTCACAAGCCCCCTCACCATGTCAAGCCAGCAATCCAGAAGGGGAAATGGTATGTACCTTGGCATGATAAAGTATGTTTTCTTTAGGATATGATTACATCTACTTTGGCATTCTAGATTGTGTACTATTTTGTATATTAGAGTGCATGCTCTTTGGGTTATTAGATTGAATGTACCTTGGTGTATTAGAGCGTGTTCTCCTTGAGACTGTGCATCTCATTCTATTAAACACATAAAAACAAGAGACTAAAGTGTGATTGTTTCATTGACCTATCCTTTCCTGACTCAGAATGGCAGAATGACCCTATCGATTTGCTATAAGTCATTACTGGTGGATGCTCAGCGCAGGGTAAATGGAGGGTCTGAGGAGCATTTGCATCACGTGAACGGCAGCTCTTCCTCTCAGAACTATTATTTGTGCTGAGTTTTATTGGATCAGCGTGAAAATCAATCACTGTTGATGCTGTACATGACTTTTCGAGATCACTTATGGATCTTTGTGGGCTGCAAGGATAATGTACAAGAATATCTATGAAGCATTTTTATATTGCTACAACAAAATCAGTATACTAAAGATTAACCTACTCATTATTCTGGTTTAAAGGCTCACTGTACAATGAAAAAATATGTATGCTTGAAAACTCTTAGTCTGACTAAGAACATAACTTGAAGGATAAAAGACCATTAAGATGATTTTAATTAGAAAAATATATATTTTAATGACACTGCTGGACCACGGAATCATTCATGATACTTTGGTGAAGTCTGTGGGTACAAGAGAGGTGTTCACATGTCTGGAGAACATGCAGACTTGCATTTATAGCTGCAAGCTACAATCTTCTAAGAATCTGCAAGCATGGCCGGATTACCAATTAGGACAACTAGGCAGCCGCCTATGGGCACTTCCCTGTGAGTGGCGCCACTATAAAAAAATTGGTTCCTGGCTGAAAAAAACAGTAACCACCTAGAACAAGAGCGTTAAAATGGAAAAGGAACTTACACGCACAGAAAAGGCAGAAATTGGTCTGTGCATACCATGAGTACTCACTTGCAGGGGCTCTTCCACTTCACTGTCTAGGGGCTTCAAAAATGTAGACCCAACCCTATGTGCAAGAGAAGTTAGTTGATGTCAAATTCAATGAGATCCAACAAATACTCCTCACAAATTATACTTGCAAACTGCCTGCTTCTGAACATGTGCTTGGAAAGGAGGTAGGTGTCCAATACCAAAAGATACAGTGATTGAACAAATCCAAAACCCCTCCCACCACTTTTTAGTATTTTTAGAGTCTGAGAGCATGTTCTTAAATGCTCAAGTCAGACAGTCTGGAAATGTTTTATATGAGTCTGTCATGAAAATATAAGTTTCTCTAAAACTGTTTTATGGTAATGGCTTACACAGATGCTTCACAGCTTGTGATCCACTTGCAAATCTCCATCCACCTCATATAGATATACAATAGAGTTATCACTGGAGTTCTGTAACTATAGATCCATTTATTTATATAGTACAGTACATGTATCTATCATGCTTTAAATAGAGAGCACAAGCAAAGTAGCAAAAGATAACACACATTGTTATGTAGCCAACATACTCCATGAATAAAAATGCAAAATGAGAGGTTATTTGCATTCTTTAGATTATTTGCAATTTCAACAATTTCAATTTAAACAGTTTAATTATGTTTGAAGAAGTCTAAAATATTGCACCAAGGTGCTGGACTAAGAGATATGTATCAGTGGAGTACTTACTCGTGCCTTATTATAGAATAGGTACAGATGGTTCACTATCATCAAAGGTTTCATTTCCATTACAGGATATTTAAAGGAATACTGTAGGGCGAAATAAGATATGTGCTTGAAAAGTATGAACATGTTTAGGTAGGAATATTGTCATAAAGCTTGTTTTTCATAGGGCAGAGCTAAGCAGCTCAGAGCAACAAGCAGAATCCTATAAAGGTAAGAGCTTTAAAGTATTACTACAAGCATAACAAAGTTTAAAAAATATAAATAAAGTATTCTTATGCATGTACTTTCATTTTAACAGTGTTTATTTTATAGGAGAATGGTTAGTGGTAAAATAAATTGGATGCCTCTGCTGGTCAGTGGAGGAATCCATGATAATATTTGAAGGCGCTGTGTGTGTATGTGAGAGGGACATTTACATTTCTGCATGAGCAGGGCACATAACATACGAGAGGGTAGGTGTAAGATACTAGAAGCTTGAATGCTACAACAATCTCCCTATCTACCATAAAATGTAGGATAATAAACCACAAGATCATATCTAGTTGGTATATATCGGGATGATGATGTCACTATTATTATGTATCTGTTTAAGTGTGCTCTTGTTGTTTAATACCCACATATGGAAGCGTCCCTCTGGGTAAACTTTTTTAATCTAACATATGATACCTATATCAGAAACACACATTAAATTGAGTCATTCTAAGCCCATACAGATTTTTATTTTTATTTTTTTTAAGTTGGTTTGCACCCCCCCACGCCTGCAGTGTCTACATAGGCACCTCATACTAACCAATAGAAACACTGCATTCAAGTACATTTTTTAAAATTCAAGTCAACAGCAACACAGTGCAGAGATCGAGAGTAGCATTGCGTGAAGCTGCTCCCTTTCTTCTTTGTGGTCGAAAGAAAAGACTACACATCCCAGACATTGGACCCCAGACATTGTAACAAAGTTGTAGCTGCCTCTAATTGGCCAAAATGAATTATGAAATTTATTCTAATTTAGATTGGGTTTTCAGAGGCATTCCTTCTCAAAATCAACTATCAGAAAACTGAGGAATTTTGCAAACTCTAGAGTAAATGAATTAATGTTTATTTTGGGATTCTTGTCATGCAAATATTTTTTCCACAGACTACTGATTCTCCTCCAGCAGCTGCACTCATAATCCAGGAAACTTTCATATACCTTTAATCGTGTGATATAAAGTCATTAGGAGAGTAGGATACATTGTATTTCATGTTTACAATACTCATCTTTCAAACTGAGCTATCTAACATCTTCACTCAAATTTTTTTAAAATAATAAACAATTGTAATTATATGTATTTATATATTTACTTTTCATTTGTGCAGATACCTTTACTGTGTAACTAAGTCATTTTACTATTGTAACTGTAAGTCAGTCCAGCTTCAGTTTTGCATAGATACAAAATTCCAAATAATTCAGGTTATTTGCCGCACAAACAAGATGATGTCTGGTCTAAACCCAGACTGCACTGTAGTCAAAGCAAATTGTACTCAAACTGGTATTGCCGACTTTTAACATTAATCTGTTGTTGATACTATGGGTTACCATAAGTGACAGCTTAATGACATGACATGTGTCATTTCCAAGGAGTCTTGCTTCTATGTATCCACTCCTTGTTACTTGTAACCAATCACCAGATCTGAATTGCTACTTCTGGATGTCTTCAGTTACCTGTATGGACAGAGGCCCCTGGCATTTGATTGGCTCCTGTATATTCTCTTGGATGCTGTAATAAGAGGACGGATTAAAGTCTCAGGCTGCCCTTTGTGTGAGAGAATTCGGGATAATCCTTTGCTTAATCTTCTTTAGCTCAGAGCAGCATCTTGGAGTAAAGTGATACTCCTGGGAGCTGGCTGCGCTTCCTGTATTGTCCAAGACTGGCAGATAAAAACCCAAAAGAAAGTCCATAGTGTCTCAGAACTCAAAGACTATCCAATCTGTGCATAGACGGTCACATGAAGCATAGGGTTAATGCAGGAGCCTGGTCAGGGGCAGTAGTGGCATCTTCATCTGCCAACAGGGACACAATCTTAGGCCATGTTAGGACATCAAGACACAGATAATGATAGAACAATTAAAGTTATACATACATTTGCGTGGTTATCCCATCAAAAATATGTGATGATCTATTGGGCCTACCCTGATTACTCATATAGAGAAAGAGAGTAATCCTATATTGGAGCACTCCTGACCCGGGCAATAATGCCATGTATTATTGCAGTGCAACTGTACAAGATTGCAGCACAATCCTAGATCCTATCGTTTTTAAGAATGTCAATTTTAGAATAATTTGTTATTTTTTTATCATATGCATTATTAAAAGTTAAGTTTTAGAAATCACATAGCATTACAGTGCTGGTCAAGACTGCTCCGCTATAGGATTACTCTCTTTATCTGTATAGTAGGAAAATTAAAGCGAGATGAAATAGAATTTTTTTTATCATAAAAGAGCATGTTTTAAATGCTATAAAAGTTTCTTTTACATGAAAAAATTGTTAGTAAAACTTGTTGAAACTTCTTGGAAACTAACAGGAAATGCCACAGGGAATACCATTGTGTGAGCAGACAGTCTGCATGACTAGATCTCATTGGCAGATACTTATGACTCATACAGCTGTATTGCTGCACATTGGCTGACGGGACAAACCCCCAAAGAAAGCTACACATTAAAGCAGATTATTCTGCTCCAGGAGCTCCATTTTCAGGAAGAACTTTGTTTCACATTCCTAGAAAATGGACTGACTGGCTCCTAAAAAAATCTTCCTGGCTCCTAAGCTGTTTATATTTTTGTCCATCCCTGCCTTAAAATATATTTGTATATAAAAAAATAAACAATTGTTGTGACTTAAACATATTTAAATCACCACTATATTCTGAAAATAACTCTGTTAACAAGAAAGTACATGCATATCTATACTTCAGTTATAATGTTTACCCTTTGTAATGCTAGTAGTAATACTTAAAAGCTCTTACCTTTATAATTTTCTGCCTGTTGCTCTGTTCTGTTTTGCCCCACCCTTTTTGCATAATTAGGGGTGGAGCAGTTGTAATAGACTACCTGTTGTGTTCTCTGGTGTAGATAAGGCCTCATATTTACTTGAGTCAGACATCAGTGCACACAGCAGGAGGTTTACTACAGATATTCATGCAAATGGGGCGGAGCCAAGTAGCACAGAACAGCAGGCAGAAACCTATAAGGTAAGAGCTTTAAGGTATAACTACTACAACGTTTAAACATTATAAATAAAGCATACTTATACATGTAGAGAGCTCAGTGCTTTAAAGTATAACTTTTAGCATTAGTATGTTTAAATATTATAATCAAGTATACTTATGTGTGTACTTTCATCCTAACAGTGTTTATTTAAATATTGGTGTTGGACAAACTACTTAACAAGCTAGACAGCCGCATGTCTGCGATCGAGTTGCGGGCTCCCCTTGGTCTCCGTTTGCGAGGCTATTCATTTGCTCCAGGTGGCGAGTAGCGATCTAGAAGCCAGGTCCGTAAACCATGCACTGGTTCAGAGCAGTTGTGGGCGGTAAGCGTATCAATTCAGCAAGCCAGTAACCGGTGATTTCAAATCGGCCAATAGAAAATGAGACATTCATAATTACGGCAGTAAAATACGGAGGTTACATACCAATCAATTAGGTTCAGGGGTCCGATATGCGATCAGACTCTCAAGACATAGAAAATAAATAATTATGAAAATGAATGGTAATACTGTTCTAGTCCATATGGACGGCCTGATATATATTAATTAATTAATACCCAAGTTCATTTAACACTGAAATGACACATAAAAATAAAACGTATTTCCTGCAGTTGTGCGGGCTTGAGACTATGCAATTAATTCTAACGTCTTTCATCGATCTCCCCGATATTTACAGTGCAGGATTACTTTTTTATTTGCATTTACAGTGCTACAAATTGGTGTTTACCCCCTTTGCGGGTCCTCTCTTTTCTCTTCCATTTGCGGTTTACGGGTGTGGATACGTTTGCGAGCTCGGGGAATTGGAGCAATTGAACAGCGATTTTCAATTTTAGCCCTGCGAAAGTGACACATCAAAAAGGCTTCTGGAGGGCGTAACCCGATCCGAGCCTGTAAAAAGATGCCAATTGAATAGAAAATTTCACTGCAAGCTCACTTATGGGCCTCCGGATCTCAAATTCGGCCAATTGAATGAGGCTCATTATGTTCAGTTAAACATGTTTACACTATAGTGAAGTCAGTATTGATAGGCAGGAATATAGGGCATATACGGGTCCTATTGCAAACTCCATCACAGACAAGCATAGGGTGCTATTTACTATTCTATTTAGGTGCTGATATATACCATTCTTGCATTATTATCACTTTAGGATATTTGTATTTTGGTGTCCAGGTGTATATGGTATTCATGGTGATATTTCTATCACATATATAGTTCCCAACAGCGCGGGCTTGCCAAAATCTTTTAGTAATGCAACCTTAAAACTGCAGACTCGCAAGGCGCTGCAACTGCCGCCCTCGCAAAGCAATGGCCGCGGTTGCGGCCAGGCAAATAGCGCCAGGCAAATAGACTCGTACGTTAGACAGGGTGCGCCGAATGCGCTCACTGCGCTGGTGCAGATATAGGCGCTCATCCCTTTGACCCGGAGGAGACTTAAGCAGGGAGCTCCGAAGGAGATGAGTGCGGTAGGCACTCATCCCTATGACCTCACACACGACTTAAGCATCATACCTACGAACTGCGAGACTACAGATGCGAGACCCGTAGCACTTTGCAAAAATTGCCTACAAAAATTACGGGCCGTAACACTTTGGAAAGGAAAGCTGCACTTAAAACAAAAAAAATAGGACCTGCAGCACTTTGAAAAATAAAATAATACGAGGTACAAAAAATACGAAGTTAACGGCCGAACAGCGCACATCCAAAAACACGAAAAACACAAAAAATTAAAACAAAAACACCTATTGCTGACACTTTCTCCTCAGATCAGCAACAGTCCAAATATGCATTGTATGCTGCCGGAAAAAGAAAAGGGATTGTTAGCTCTTCAGGATATTTATTGCTGGATATATTAATTACAAATTGGTAAAGTACTAAAAAAAATATATATAAATAATACAAATAGCACAGGAGAGCCTTGCAATGAGCTCCGCCGAAGGCGTTCAGCGCGGGTCTCACAATGAACACACAGGATGCGCAGAGAACCAAAAGTACACAAGGGCAGAGGCTCGAAATGAGCGCCAAAGGTGCTCAGACACACAAAACTATACCAGGGGTGAGGCTTGCAATGAGCACCGATGGAGCTCACAAGACCAAAAATACACCATGGAGAGAGGCTCACAATGAGCGCCAAAGGCTCTCAGTGAGAGGCTCGCAATGAGCGCCCAAGGTACTCAGAGGACCAAAAGCCTTACATTTGTGTGGCAAGCATCATTCCCTGGCTTACAATTTTCTTGCAGTCATTTTTTGACGGGCAAGTCGCTAGTCGCTAATAATTATCCATTGTTAAAGTACTGCACTCTTCTCACCCAAATCGACTTATGTTGTTTTTTTGTTTTATTCTGGGTTGGTTTTTGTATTTTAATTTCAATGTGTTTTCAGACTCATATTAAAGATTATGTTTTATATATTTGTCTGGGCCGCGTATCTGACTACTTTTCATTAGATTTCTTTCTCTTATATGTGGATGATCCCTCTAGTTTTCAGGTGCTCTGTTTTTCTTATTTTTCTTGACTATTATTGCATTTACTCAATGGGATTTTATCGTGGAAACTGCATGATATAGACTAATTAATTATTAGAATAATTATGGTCCAAATTTTAGGACTTCAATATCAATACCTTTCCATGATACACATCCTAGTATATATCTCGTATGATTAGTTGTTATTAAATTAACCTTGTCTGTCAATTTAAACCTTTAAATTACTTTGTTCATACATTAAAAGTTGCTGGACACAACCATTTTATACTAATTATACACACACTGTATACTGTATATATATGTGTGGGATGTTTTACAAAGTAATTCAGCCACGGAGCGTGAAAAGTGTTGGTTAAAATTTGTGGAATTGATCATTCCTGACAGGATCATTCCCTGGTGGTCCAGTGGTTAGGATTCGGTGCTTTCACCGATATGACCCAGGTTTGATTCCAGTCAGGGAACCAAGAGGTCACACCACCTTGAAGCCATGCAGTACTTGGATGGGAGACCACCTAGGAATACCAGGAGCTCGAGAAATAACTGGCAACCCTCTGCAGTATCTCTGCCATGAATACCAAGCATGAATATCAGCATGGTCTGTTGTAGCCCATTAGGGTCACTAAGAGTCGGACACGACTGAGCGAGGCAAACACGAAACACTTATTGTTGACTATATTGAACTAGATACTCACAGCTCTTTATCTGGCACTTGCACTGGCTCTTTAACCAATTAATCTGGTTGATTGATATTGTTAAGCATATTTAATATTTTATAGATACTATAATAACTATGTTATTTGTATAAATCGTGAAAAGCACACGCTGTAGTAGTGAAAGGGAATGTAAACTTGGATTTAAATCATTAAGTGAAGGTGAGAGGCGTCCAACTCCGGCTACTCCACAGTCTGCTAGGTTTACGCATGAAGTGATAGCAGATGGGAGACAATCAAGTTAGTTTTGAAACACATTAAATAAAAAAAATTAAAAAAAAATACTTAAGTATTTATAATATTAGTGTTCCGCAATACATATGGGACTGATATGGAATACGCAAAACTGTTACAATGCAATCCTGGATGTTGCAGGACGTAACACATTGGAAAATATTATTTTATTTCGTGTTTTTTTATATAACTTAAGAGGTGAATACTTTCTAAATGCTAAAACCACTCCAATTATAAAGCTAGTGCAAAATAAACTAAACTAAACACATTGGTTCCTTTCTGTACCACAATCTATAATCACCATAAACACGGATGTCTGCGCCACGTCACTTATAGATTACATTCAGTGTGAGTTTTATTCATCTCTCCCTCATCTATCTACAGTACCAACAGGTTTCAGTAAAAGAGAAGTATTCTGTACCAAGGAGTGTGGGTGCCATCTGCTGGTAAGTCTTGGCAGTGTTACTGTACTTACAGCTTCTGTGTACAGTATATATAAATATACTAGAATATTGCCCTTCAAAAAATGACGGGAATGAAATTGTAAGTGAGCTAATGCTGTTTGGTGTATGGTAATGAACTAAATATGGTAAGACATTAATAAAGGAATATACTTTACCTATTTTGAAGTAATAAATGTAGGAAGCATTATGCCTAAGAGCTGACAATCTGTTTTCATGTTGCTGCAGCATACAATGTGTGTTTTGAGGGCTGTGGAGCTGCTGTGTAAGTGTGAGCAATGTGTGTAGTGTAAATAGTGTGCGTGCGCGAGCAAAATCCATTACGGTAGCTGTGTACTTCCGCATTCTGTAAGTTAGTGTTGTAAAATGGCGCCTAATGTGTGGTAGCCCATCAAAAATGCTGGAACTGAAATTTTAAGGCTGGGAATGCTATACCTTCGCGTTCATCGCGTGCCCCACGCTGAGAGAGCCTTCGAAGGCACTCATTGCAAGCTTCTCCCCCTGTGTACTTTGGCACTCATGGCAAGCTTCTGCCCCCTGAGTAGTTTAGGGGCATCACGATGAGTGTTACTTACGGGCTTGGGTTAAATGTTACTGGCTTAGTGCGGGCTCGCAATAAGCGCCAAAGGTGCTCATAGGGGCCATAGCCTTGCATTGTGTGGCAAACTGCATTGCCAGGCTTAAAATGTTATTGCCGTTTTTTGATGGGCAAGTCGCTAATATATATATATATATATATACTGTATACTCTCTGTGACTACACATACATATATATGTATATATATATATATATTAAAACAACTTTATACCCTCCAGATTTTTTTCGATTCCCACTCCCTTTTTTCACAAACTATTATCAGTTAATCTGAATTCTATTCCAATCAGTGATAGGCTTGATATATATTCAGTTACATGAAGTATCACCCTATTATACATGTTCTGGATCTCACACGGCCCCTGAGCACTTGATGGTGACCTGATCGTTCCCAGACAAAAAAGGTTGAAAACCTCTGGCTTAGAGGACAGAGGGAGAGGGATGACATTATAGACATTGCGGGTTGTTGCTAATGCTTGTGAGCCTGCTGCAACTGCGGCCCTTGCAAAGAGAGGGCCGCAGTTGCAGGCAAGAAGCATCAAAGGAGCTCCCTGCTCTTGTGGAGATGAGCGCCATAGGTGCTCATTCCTACAACCCCGTACGATTTAGGCAGTGAGCGCCAATGGTGCTCATTGTACTGGTGGAGATGAGCGCCATGGGCGCTCATCCCTACGACCCCGCATGACTTAGGCAGTGAGCGCCAAAAGGTGCTCATTGCGCTGGTGGAGATGAGCGCCATAGGCAATACAATACAATTCACAATGTGAGACCCGTAGCAGATTGAAAAAAATTGTGTGGAAACATTACAGCCCATAACACTTTGCAAAGGAACTAAAAAAATCTGACGTTGAAAAAAATACAAAGTTAACGGCCGAACCGCGCACTTTCAAAAATAACAACAAAAAATCACACACAGCACAAGGGGACAGCCAGGACATCTGGGAGTGAGGTTGCACACAAATTTAAACTTAATTTGACAAGTATCGGCACTCGAAAATCGCGACAAAAAAAATGTTGGCCGAAAAAATTAAACCGAGGCTACACGACCCTGGACCGCGCAAAACACCGCCAGGCACATAAGACTTTTCCCCAGGAACGTACGAGGTACAAAAATAAACTATTAGGAAGGACGGAAAATGCACCACACCTGCGTAACACATTCAGAATCATAGCCATTTTACAACACTAACTTACAACTAATAACATTACCATTCTAAAATGCCGCTTTACACAACTAAACAAAAGGTTTGGCCTCGCGCACGCAGCCTATTTACACTGCACACTTGCCACATTGCTGACACTTACACCTCAGGTCAGCAACAGTCCAAATGTACATTGTATTATGCAGGAAAAACAAAAGCGATTGTTAGCTCTTCAGGATATTGATTCTTGGATATATTAATTACAAATAGGTAAAGTATTTTAATTTATTATTTAACTAATTAATTATTATTATAAAAAAATTAAATAATATATATATATATATATATACATATATATATATATATATATATATATATATATATATATATATATATAAAAGGACAAAAATAGCAGAGGAGAGACTCGCAATGAGCGCCGAAGGTCTTGAGCTGAAAATGGAAGGTTTGTTCTCTTTGTGTAATTTGAAAGAGGGTATTTGCCATTGTACCACTCTGTGTTATGTTTTTTTCAGAGCAGAAAAAGCTGATTAGAAATGTAGCCAATCTGCGGGCTTGTCCCTGGCAGCCAATGAGCCGTAATATAGACGTATATCTACCTATGATATCTAGAGATGTTCATATTGTCTGTGCTCTTCCTGTTAGTTTCGAGTACAGATTGTTCTTAATATTTTTTTCCTACAAAACACTCCTTTGGTAAAGTTTAAAGCATGATCATTTCAATGGAAAAAAAGCTATTTATGGCAGAATACGCAGAGTAAATTGGGCCATTGGTTCTTATTTTCAGTCATATCCATGTTTCTGTATATTTATTGCTTCACCTGCAGTTTCTTCGTGTTACCCAGCCTCCATCTCTCACTTTCTACACCCCCCTCCCCTTTGTTTTCATCACATTACATTAAACTCCTCTCAAACAAAGAGCTTTTTATTAGTTACCTACATTTTTTTCTGATAAGACTCAGGCGAGGCAGTGCAAGACAAGGTAATTCTGACTGCACCTATTATGATCTAATTAAAGGCCAAAGAACAGATTAATCAGGTGCACTTTTAAATGGTTTTGTGATATTTGAATCAACAAAAAAACAAACTAATAAAGAATTACAAATTACAGACAAATAACTACAGGTAGGATATACGGCAAATATTGTGAGTAAATAATCACTTTTGTTGTATTGCCCTGTATCTGTACCCAAACTAAGGAATTTTATGACAGTGATTGTTTGCTCCAGCCACGCCCTTGTATAAACACGGTATGACTGCAAGACGGTGAATTGCCAAGATTTACAGAAGCTGCCCAGGGAATAAATAATATTCTGCTCTTTAAAAAGGGGGATTTGTCATATGTTAATGAAGCCTGTTTTTTTTTTAACGCAGTACAAACATTGGCACTTAATTGCCCCTTTTACATATTTTTGCATTGCAATGGAACCACAAGGACGCACATTATTTATATATGTCAAGCTAAGTGCTATATGACAAATCCAATAAAGTAATATATGTTCTAAGCCTGTAGACTTCCAAGCATGGCCATATCACTTGGTTGGACATTTCAGTTCTATAATATATATATATATATATATATATATATATATATATATATATATATATATATATATATATATATATATATATATATATATATATATATATATATATATATATATATATATATATATATACACAGTATCTCACAAAAGTGAGTACAAACCACAATGGTGGCCACACAATATATTGACACTTTGGGCCCAATTTGGACATTTCCACTTAGGGGTGTAGTCACTTTTGTTGCCAACGGTTTGAACATTAATGGCTGTGTGTTGAGATATTTTGAGGGGACAGCATATTTACACTGTTATACAGGCTGTACACTTACTACTTTACATTGTAGCAGAGGGTCATTTCTTCAGTGTTGTCACATGAAAAGATATAATAAAATATTTGCAAAAATGTGAGGGGTGTACTCACTTTTTTTAGATACTGTATATATATATATATATATATATATATATATATATATATATATATATATATATATATATATATATATATTTCTCACACCACTCTGCCATCAATGAATGTATTAGCTGTCTGTAATTGGCCAAAATGAATAATGGATTTTATGCTATTTTTCGCAGGGATGTCTTGAAAAAATACTTTCAGTCCATCAAGTTCAACCTTTTAAGATCTCCTCTGATCTGCAATATGCAGATTAGTTGTTTATTAATTGATCCAGAGGAATGCAAACAGAAAAAAAAACCCAAGTGAAACTTTCAATCGTCTCAAAGGGAAAAAAATGAATTCCTTCCTGACCCCAGATACTGGCAATCGCATTCCTCCCTGGATCAATACTTTCTCTCTCTGATTATCCAGAATAACCCTGAATGCCCTTTTTAATTAAAAATAAATTCAGTCCCCTTTTAAAGTTATCTATCAAATCCGCTGTCACCATCTCCTTTGGTAGAGAATTCCACAGATTAACCACCCTTACTGTGAAGAACCCTTTTCTTTCTTTAAGGTGGAATCTTTTTACTTCTAACCTCAAGGGATATCCTCTTGTCAGCTGAAAACTTCTTAGCACAAAAAGCTCACTTGACAAATCTATATACTGACGCTGGATGTATTTCATTTAGGTAATATTATCCCCTCTTATATGCCTTTTTTCTAGAGTAAATAAGATTAATTTGGTTAGGATTTCTTCATAACTTAGCCTCCCCATTCCCCTTATTAGTTTTGTTGCCCTTCTCTGTACCTTTTCCAGCTTTAAAATGTAATTTTTATAAAGTGGTGCCCAAAACTGTACTCCATATTCCAAATGAGGGCGTACTGGAGATTTGTATAGTGGCAGAATTATATTTGCTTTTATACACTTCTTAATATATGCTAATATTTTATTTGCCTTTGCAGCTGCTGCTTGGCATTGAGCACTGTTACCTAGGTGTTTGTCCACAAGCACTCCCAAATCCCTTTCAATATCTGATACCCCTAGATTTACTCCATTAAGATTATATATTGCATAGCTATTTTTCCTTCCCAGATGCATAACTTTACGTTTATTTGTATTAAATCTCATCTACTATTTAGATGCCCATTCATCTAATTTATGTAAATCCATTTGTAGGGAAATTACATCACTATCTGATTTAATTACCTTGCACAACTTTGTGTCATCAGCAAAAATCTCACCTCTAAGTCATTAATAAATATGTTAAAAAGGAGATGACCTAATACTGAACCCTGAGGAACCCCACTTACCACATTAGTCCAATCCGTATGTACCAATTACCACAACACTTTGCTTCCTGTCTTTTAGCCAGCTCTCAATCCATGAGCAGATATTTACTGCAATTCCTGTATCCCTTAGTTTGCACAATAGTCTTCCATGTGGCACTGTATCAAAAGCCTTTGCCTTGATCCAGGTTCCTACTAACCTCCTCCTAGAAACTAATTTGATTTGTTTGACATGACCTATCCCTCATAAATCCATGTTGATTCCTACTTACAATCCTGTTCAAATAGACATATTGTTGTATATTATGCCTTATTAACCCTTCTAAAAGCTTTCCCACTACAGAAGTGAGGCTCACTGGTCTATAATTCACCGAATTTGCTCTTGCTCTTAAATATAGGTATCACCTCTGCTCCAGGGGTGTTAACTCTGAAAATCAACTGCTAGAAAACATAAGAGAGCAAACTTTGGGGTAAATATAATAATGTTTATTCAGGTATTTTTTCATGTAAAATATTTTCATACAATACTGATTTTCCTCTATCAGATGCATTTATAATTCAGGAAACTTAAATATGTTACATATGAATTCATAAAGGAAATTCATTCGAGACATTTATCTCTAAAGAACACCTTTTTTGTGGTTATTCTTGTTTTTGCCACAAATTTGTTATTGTGTGACATCACCAACAGGTGCCTAAGCAGCACTAACTAGACAGTAACACGCTAAAATAATTAGGCTATACTCCTACCAAACGAGTGTGACAAAAGAAAGATAATATAGAGATCTGTCAGTTAGACAGCCAGTAAGTCTTAACTATTTAAATTAAGATAGCACAATAGAAATTATAGGTATCTAAGAGGCCCAGGGTATTTGTAATGGATGTCCAGTGTGCCATCCGCAAGGTATTCACGGGTATTGTAACGGTATCTGTAATGGATTTTAACCCAATACATCCATGAGGTATATTAAATTATGGAGAGATAATGGTAGTGGATGGATAAATAACACATCCACGAGGTATAGAATTAGCACATAAGACACATTAGGTGCAGTGGATGTACAGAGTTACTTCCATAAGCCGCAGTATAATCACTATAAGTTTGACACAATAATCAACAAACAGGAATACAACTATAACATATATCTGGAGAAATCAATCACTCACACAAATAAATTATTTATTTTGGATTTTTTTCACAATTTAATTTTATTGAGTTAAATGTGGCACTATTAGCACTTTAAGATAAATCAGAATATTTTATTCTGTAACTTGCATTAAATCAAAGCACCAAGAAATCTACCTATAACTACAGAACAGTTGTAACAACTCCTATAATTATGAAATAACCTAATAGTATATAACAGAAGTTCCAAGCGCTACGGTAATAATAATAATAATAAAGGGTATTATATATTACTGAATAAGTGACGTCCAAAACACTGAGAAAATTATCCCAGTTTTTATACGCCCGAAATTTTATAAATACGTTTTTAAATTAGATTACTAATAAAGATTAATTTTTAATAACTAATTTGTGGCAAAAACAAGAATAACCACAAAAAAGGTATTCTTTAGAGATAAATGTATTTTATGAATTGACTTTATCAATTCATATGTAATGTATTTAAGTTATAGAACTAACACCTTATGGTAAAAAAAAGTTCTAAAATGTAAAAAGGTCAAAAAAATCTACATTGAATAAATTTAAATATGCCTTTAAGTTTGTTATAGACTTACAGAGAGGGAGAATCTTTTCAGATAATTTATGCATAAATACCCAACTTTTACTTTCAGTTATCTAACACTTCCACTCAAAAACCAACAAGCTGCAATCATGTTTAATTATGTGTGTAGTTTTAGTTTCTGCAATGACTGGGACATGTGACGCTTACAAAGAAACACACAAATCAGTGATATTTAAAGAAATACTTCATAGATCCCTGGATAAAGAGTCCTAATCCTGTGCGGAATTAGATAAACATTTTTAGTATAACTTAAGTCAACTGGTTAGAGTTTTCAATATAAATATTTATATGTCATCACCGCCATTGTCGCAGCATCATTGAGCAGTTTGGCAGATAAATGGCAGATCCCCCGCCTGCTCCTGCACGGGGCTCTTTGTGGGCACAATATACACACAACACATTTATCTATCAGTTATGAATAGCACTGTTGTTGGCTGATTCTTTCATAATTGTGATTCCAAACCTGCTCTAAATGAATGGCCAAATTGTGTCTCTATGGCATTATTACAGTGGTTTTGTTTGGGGTCAATAGCCGTTGTTGTTAATATAAATGTGCCACAAGTCAGTGTTTTGAAATAATTTATTATTAACGCAATAATAAAAGTTCAATATTTTTTTTAGATGGAACAATCAACTGTCTGTTCTGATACAAAGTTTCACCAAAACATAAGATGGATGTATCTATCTATCTATCTATCTATCTATCTATCTATCCATCCATGCAGTGACAGCCTGCAGATTGGCTCTTACAGGCACAGGATGCACATTAGCTATTACAGGCACAGGCTGCACATTGGCTCTTACAGACACAGGCTGCAGATTGACACTTACAGGTCGCAGGGGCATGGATGGGCTGCAGGGGACCACAAGGGTGGCAGGGAACAGTGGAAGGGTAGCAGGGGTTGTGGGAGGGCCACAAGAGGGTTGCAAGGGGCTGCAGGAGCCCATGGCAGTTTAACTAGAGACAACACTGGGCCCCCCAGAGCAGCGGTAGCTCTGTTTCTGTATCCATCCATCTATATATATATATATATATATATATATATATATATATATATATATATTTATCTACACACACACACACACAAAAACGCACACACACACACATATATATATATATATATATATGTAAACCATGTATACCCTGCTACAGATTAGCTACAAGGCCAAAATAGATTTGAATCTATTTTTACTACAGGAAAGAGTTTATTACATGTTCTTACTGCTCAGGGGTGTATTTTTATGGTGCCCTAGGCCCGTTCAGATTTGTGCGACCCCCAACACCCCAGTCACTACTCCTACTTTCATCTTGCTATATCCCAAATTATAAGTCATAAGTGTATATGTGTCTATGTAAGTATACAATAAGTCAGAAAGTGCCAGGTACACTTACAGACAGAATATTCTCTGCATATAGACATTATTGTGCTTATTCTTTGACATTATATCAGCAATTTCAGGCTGCTGCCCCTTGAAAATATACAGCCCTAGGCCTGGGTGCTGCTGCTGCTATTCCCTTTTGAACGTCTGCATACAAAAAGGAAGTGCTTACCAAAACCTGTACCTGGTTTGTAATTTTGGACGGCTGATCTGATTTATTGGTTTGTACACCCTGTTAAGCTCTCAAGTATCAGGAGTCCGATTATACAGCTAAGAGCCTCATTCAATTGAGGCTTTTGGAAGACCCGGGCTCGCAAATGGAGCCTGCAAATTACTTTGCTATTCAATTGGCTTCCGCTTGCCCGCAAATGTCAAAAATCGAAACACAAGTTACTGGTACCAAGGAGGTCTTGCAAAGGGCATAATGACATGTATGGAGCCATGTAAATGCGTATATAAACACTCAACTGTACTCATATTAAAAGGGAAAGTGATGTTAGGTCTTAGAATTAATACCCCAACATTCTCAAGCTCGCAAATCAACCCAAAAAAATGACTTTGAAATCCAGCCTCCATATTTCATTGAAGTCCTACGGGCTTGAACATGATTGCTGACGCAAGACCGTAACTCGTGGTTCAAGCCCGTAGGACTTCAATGCAAAATGGAGATTGGATGGGCTTGAACCGCGAGTCACGATTGAACCCATATTACATTGGGTGTTTCTCACTGCGAGTTACAGCCTTACATCAGCCATCATGTTCAAGCCCGCAAATGCAACTTTCAATAGCATGGGTTGCGATGTGCGCTATCGGGCCGGGACTTGCAAGCCCAGACAATTGAATAGCACCATAAGTTGCTGTGGCTGCGGGCTCACAGCAGGCAATTATACATACGGCCCACTCCGATTGAGTTGTGAGCCCCAAATTAAATGAGGCTCGTAGTGTAGGTAGGGGGTCAAATTGTTCTGTACATAACCAAACTATGAAAAAGCGTACAGACTGGAAATCCAGAATATAGGGTTTCATATTATGTGCACTACAGCTGAAGCTTCCTGATCACGCTACTATGAGTAACCTGTAGGACCCATAGAGATTCCCAACATGGACGTCTTAACTGTTGAAGCTAAGGAGACAGCATCTATCAGTCCGTAAAAAAATGTGAAAAAGTATTAATTTAGTATACAAACGTTTATTCTTTTGAAATAGCAGCTTAAATAGTTTTGGTGTCCACAAACTCCATTCTCATAGGGCTTCTGTGTTATTTCACCTGCTCTTTGTGCTTTTGTAGGGACTATTTGGGAGGTTTCAGTGAGTACAAACAGAGCTTTTAAACACTTGTTAATAAAGTAATGTTTAGACATGCAAATAAACACTTAGGTAGTTTATTTTAATAATAAAAACAGGCAACTTTTCATATCCCTTTAAGCACTAGAGTAGAAGAGGTTCACGTTTGCCTACTTTCTTCAGTCTGGTTAAAAACTGATATCTTTAATGGATTTGAACTTTATCAGATTCAGTTGTGATTTCAAACAGCAAAATCCCATAGTAGTGGAAGCGAATAATCTGCTCAGGGAAACAAAATAACTCCCGGTAAGATGTGCTGATACATATCTAATCAACGTCTTGAAGACTCCTCCAGCAAAGCATGGGTTAATATCCTGTAGGGGTGAAATGAACTTCAAGGGTAAATGAATTACAGTACTCTTCCTAATCTCTGTAAAAGGCAAAGCAGTGTTTGCTGAAATCAGAGGAACACTTTGTCAGAAACTGGAGGCTAATCCTCTTCCATTTAATGGTTTGAGTGAAACGGGTCTGAGAGTAAACAGTCACGCAGATTAAACGGGAAACTTAATTGGGCGTAACCAACACCAACTACAGCATCCCGGCTTAAACCCCTCAAAGAGACTACCCATCATATCCCCACACACATACAATGCACAATTTATCACATTTCAAATAGAGAGTACTGATATCAGGCCTAGCCATCATGGCGCGGGTCTGCAACAGCGCCCAAGAAAACACCTTAGATAGTGCAGCCAAATAGGCCTAGTTTACATCAGAAGTACTTTAGAGTTTTCTAGTGGATTATGGAGAAAATATCGTAACAAGTAGGATCTTACTGGCCTTAATGAGCTTAGAGTTTGTATCAGGTAGAGACAGAACCAAACCTGTTATATTGCATAGCTTATTTTATATGTTTATTTAATATTTATTGAACATATACATATAGAAGAGTCTTTTTGAGTTTCTCAATATATGTAGCACATTTCTG
Organism: Discoglossus pictus; assembly: GCA_027410445.1. Classification (NCBI taxonomy): domain Eukaryota; kingdom Metazoa; phylum Chordata; class Amphibia; order Anura; family Alytidae; genus Discoglossus; species Discoglossus pictus. The sequence continues at coordinate 102,996,615 of CM050171.1, read as the reverse complement.
AAGAATGTATTGTTGGTCAGAAAACAAGGGGGAAGGAAACTCACAAGCCTTAGTTTAGTAACATCCACTTCAAAATGCAGGGTTTGCCATAAGTCCTGAAAGTAGACACAATAAAAAGAGAGATGTACGGCATATGTATCTAAGGTTTACTCATCATCCATGTGAGGGTTTCATTGCTTTACCCTGTGCATCAATCCAGAGTGGCACACCATTTTATTGAATCTTGGTGCATCAATCCAGAGTGGCACGTTATTTTATTGAATCTTGGTGCATCAATCCAGAGTGGCACGTTATTTTATTGAATCTTGGTGCATCAACCCAGAGTGGCACACCATTTTATTGAATCTTGGTGCATCAATCCAGAGTGGCATGCCCTTTTATTGATGCATGGTGCATCAATCCAGAGTGGCACGCCATTTTATTGAATCATGATGCATCTATCCATAGTGGCACACCATTTTATTGAATCATGATGCATCAATCCATAGTGGCAAGCCATTTTATTGAATCTTGGTGCATCAACCCAGAGTGACATGCCCTTTTATTGAATCATGATGCATTAATCCATAGTGGCATGCCATTTTATTGAATCATGATGCATTAATCCAGAGTGGCACACCATTTTATTCAATCATGGTGCATCAATCCAGAGTGGCATGCCCTTTTATTGAATCATGATGTATCAATCCAGAGTGGCACGCCATTTTGTTGAATCATGATGCATTAATCCAGAGTGGCACACCATTTTATTGAATCTTGGCGCATCAACCCAGAGTGGCACAGCATTTTATTGAATCATGGTACATCAATCCAGAGTGGCACGCCCTTTTATTGATGCATGGTGCATCAATACAGAGTGCCACGCCATTTTATTAAATCATGATGCATTAATCCATAGTGGCATGCCATTTTATTGAATCATGATGCATCAATCCTGAGTGGCACAGCATTTTATTGACTCTTAGTGCATCTTTACAGAGCAATAAAGCAAAGCCTGACAACAAGAAGGCAGACAATTACACACAATTAGTAGAAGATATGCTTTTTCATTTCAACAGGCTTGGCTGGAAAGTGTGAAAGGCCATTATCTGCAAATCGAGATTGTCCTAGCAGTTGCCACTCTTGGAAGTCTTACAAAAGTAGCTTCTTGTATGTCAAATGACTGGAAAGTTTGTATCATAAGCCATAAAGTGGTGTATGGCACATGTTCTGTGTCTCAAAAACTAGAGCTGATGGGGGGAAAACTAGTGCCATTTTTGGAATCAGCAGGTCAAATATACCCAGAAAAAGGTCTAACATTTGAGGTACCAAAATGTGTGTTGGACAGTGTTATTATTATGTGGGTAGACGCTCTAATAAAGCTTATGCCAACTATGCACAGTGTCCTGCAATGCTCTTCAAGGAGTGAAACAAGTCATGCTTTGAATGTGTATGGCAAGTTAGTCAGTGTCTGGATGTGAGTGTACTGACAAGTTCATAGTTATCTTATACCTACCCTGCTGTTTCTACCTGTTGTTTTATTTGTTTTATCCTGAGAACATGTCAATTATTTAAAAAAGAGCAGGTACTTTGACTTCAACCTGTAACATCATACACTACAAATGAGCTGTCTAAATGTGACTGAGAGTTAACAAATACACAGCCCTACCTTCAACAGACTCTGTCACCCCAACAGAAAGTTGATTACATTTTAAAAAACATAAAAAAATGGAACTAGCAGTTTTTTTCTGCAGTAAATCATTTCTGAAATATTTGTAAGCTAAGGTGTGGCTCAGAGTGAGGGGTCTAACTGCCAAATAACATTGCAAATCTTTATTATTTCCACTACAGAGACAGAAAAGCAAACTATAATGCTAATTAGCACATGAAATCTGCTAATTAATTAAGTCAGAGTGGCATGCCATTTTATTGAATCTTGTTGCATCAATTCAGCCTTGCACGCCATGACCTAGGCAAAGCTCAGTTAGTATGTGCACATAAGAATGTACACCCATTCAATATAAAGATTAGACACAGACCACTTCTTGGGAGATAACTGGCCACAGCATTTATTGGTAAACACAACATGATGTAATAACTATAAGAATAAATAAATAAACATAACCACGAGGGGAGGAACCTGGACAGATACAGTACACCCTACGCCCTGAAGCCTCATCCAGGGCCTACCGTGTTGGAACATTTGGACCACCGTAGGGTAGGATCTCACCCATTTTACCAATGTCCCGGTGACTCCCCTCACCACCCGCCGCTGTGACAAAAACCTAAACAAACTTTTGATAACAAAGAATAAAAACTTCAATAATACATCCACAACAACAAGTGCTTCAGACAATAAACAAAATAATCCACAACTTGCCATTATTTATCCTTATTTTTTTTTTTTTTTTTTTTTAATAAAGTACAACATATACATCACTTTAAACAACAATACTATAGGGATGGGTGGGCATCTGCTCACATGGCTAGCTGGGGGCATACTGGTGGAAAATGGTGGCAAAAGCTCCACCTCCTCCAGCTAGCTGTATATTTTGCGGGTCATATTTTTTTTCTCTAAGTGGCGGTTTCCTTTTCAAAGTGTTATGAGCCGTAATTTTTTCAGGCAATTTTTTTCAAAATGCTACAGGTCTCGCACTGTGAGTTGTGTATTTGAGTTTTCTGTTTCTTTTGTAGTCCTGCGGGTCGTAGGTATGATGCTTAATGCGTCCAGGGTCATAGGGATGAGCACCTATGGCGCTTATCTCCACCAGCGCAGTGAGCGCCTTCGGAGCTTCCTGCATGGTCGTCTCCACCAGCACAGTGAGCGCCTTTGGCGCTCCCTGCCTAAGTCATACGGGGTCGTAGGGATGATCGCCTATGGCACTCATCTCCATCAGCGCAAGGAGCGCCAACGGGGCTCCTTGCCTGGCCGCATGTGAAGCCATTTATCATCACATAGTTGTTTGGCTCCCTTTTAAGTCATAATGATAACAGAAATAACCCAAATGGCCCTGATCAAAAGTTTACATACCCTTGAATGTTTGGCCTGATTACAGAGACAAGGGCAACATAGAGTTAATCATATTCACATAGTATTGGAAATTTATTAATGGAAAAACAACGTTGATTAAAAGAATTTAAAAGAGGATTAAAAACACTATGAATAATAATTCCTTCAATGGCTATTGTAACAACTATTACCACGCAATCATGTATTGTTCATAGAGTGTAGTTACAAAGGCAAATGGTTTGTCAGAGTATATAGAAGGGCACTTGGTCACTAACTTATGAGCTATAAAGAAAAGTCCTAAAAATATTTGTATATATAACGCTTCTAGAAATTACTAGCAAGTAGTATAGATCACCTATTAACAATCTTATATAGGTGGTCAGGGACACAGAGCATAAAGTGTGCTCAACCTCATGAGGGGAGTTATCATGGAGTCTGATATAGGGTAAATGGTAAAGTCAGTATATATAGCAAGACTGCTTTTCCATATGTGTATATGTACACACAAGACTGACACTTAATCTCTTGAAAGATTTCTATCTCCTCCCCATGGGTGCTTATCTATTACTGGTATAAGCTATCGTAGCAAGAAATACATGTGAGCCCTTAAAATGCCTCTGAACTATCTAATACAAAGTATTCGCGCCTCCATTAACTCAGAGGTTCACGATTCCTGGTTACGGCGTGCGTGATGACGTCACGCTACGCTCGCCTGCTTCCTAACATGTTTCTACGTATCAAACGTCTTTGTCAAAGGAGACACAAGGTGACACACATAGGTTAAAATGGCAATTAAAGGTTAATTTCCCACACCGGTGGCTTTTTAAATTGCAATTAGTGTCTGTGTATAGTCAATCAGTATGTTATCTCTCACGTGGATGCACTGAGCAGGCTAGATACTGAGCCAAAGTAAGCAGAAAAGAACTGTCAAAAAATCTGAGTAACAAGGTAATGGAACTTCATAACGATGGAAAAGGATATAAAAAGATATCCAAAGCTTTGAAAATGCCAGTCAGTACTGTTCAATCACTTATTAAAAAGTGGAAAATCAGGGATCTTTTTATACCGAACCATGATCAGATAGACCAAGAAAGATTTCAGCCACAACTGCCAGAAAACTTGTTCGGAAATACAAAGAAAAACCCACAGGTAACCTCAGGAGAAATACAGGCTGCTCTGGAAAAAGATGATGGGATGTGGAAAAAGATGATGTGTACTTGAACAAAAATGAGCTGCATGGTCGAGTTGCCAGAAAGAAACCTTTACTGCGCCAATGCCAAAAAAAAGCCTAGTTACAATATGCCTGACAACAGGCACCCCGTTCTTCCAGCACAGCTCAATAGCGCAACGCCATCAGAGCTCAGAGAACTGCGCCCTGATGACGCACTGTGCTCCAGCCTGGTGCTGTGTGATCTGCCCCTGTCTGGTGGCCCTCATTATACAAGACACCCTGCAGAGTCACACATACCTCACATGCCACATCACCATTAGATTGTAAGCTCATGTATAATAGGGGCACCAGACAGGGGTAGATCACACAGCAGCAGGCTGGAGCGCAGAGCGTCATCACAGCGCAGTTCTCTGCCCTCTGATAAAAGTCACGCTATTGAGCTGCGTTCAAAGGATGTGCCACCCCGACAACACTGTGAAGCTTACTGATAGACATGTGGAATCTTGTGAAAATTAATGGCAAGATGAATGCAGCATGTTATCAGAAAATACTGGCAGACAATTTGCATTCTTCTGCATGAAGGCTGTGCATGGGACGCTCTTAGACTTTCCAGCATGACAAGGCCAAGTTGACCCTCAAGTGGTTACAGCAGAAAAAGGTGAAGGTTGTGGAGTGGCCATCCCAATCTCCTGACCTTAATGTCATCGAGCCAGTCTGAGGAGATCTCAAAAGTGCGGTTCATCAAGACGATCAAAGACTTTACATGAGCTGGAGGCATTTTGCCAAGACGAATTGGCAGCTATACCACCTGCAAGAATTAGGGGCCTTATAGACAACTATCACAAAAGACTGCACGCTGTCATTGATGCTAAAGTGGGCAATACACAGTGATAAAGAACTAAGGGTATGCAAACAGGATCATTTAATTTTTTTCTTTGTTGCCATATTTTGTTTTATGATTGTGCCATTTTGTTATAACCTACAGTTGCATATGAAGCCCATAAGAAATAAAAGAAATGTGTTTTGCCTGCTCACTCATGTTTTCTTTAAAAATGGTGCATATATTACCAATTCGCCAAGGGTATGCAAACTTTTGAGCACAACTCGCTTCTCGTTGGCCTACCCACCACCCGACTATCTCCACTTCAATCCATTATGAATGCCTCTGCTAGACTCATCTTCCGTACACAAAGTTCAGTGTCGGCATCACCTCTCAATCACTCCACTGGCTTCCCTTAGCCTCAAGAATAAAATTTAAAATCATGACCCTAAATTACAAAGCCCTCAATAATAATGCTCCCCCTTACATCTCTGCTCTCATCTCCAAATACTCCCCCATCACCCTCTTCGTTCTGCTAATGATCTTCTTCTTTCTACAACTCTTGTCACCTTCTCTCACTCCCGCCTCCAGGACTTTTCTTGTGCTGCCCCAAGTCTCTGGAACTCCTTGCCTCGCTCCACCAGATTATCCTCTTGCCTCAAATCATTTAAAACCTCACTTAAAACGCATCTCTTTAAAGAAGCGTATCACCGTCCACCCTAACACACTTATCACCTCTCTCTCCCTCTTTTACTACTCACTATCCCTTAGATTGTAAGTCATGCGAGTTTCGATCCTAAGTACTTTGGGAATTCACCATGGACATTGGATTCCTAGCTCAAAGACAGGGCCCTCCTTCCTTTGCTATATGTTAATCTCTATTTATCTATGTCTGAACTTAATTTATGTACAGCGCTAAGGAATGTGTCGGTGCATTATAAATAAACTTTAATAATATATATATATATATATATATATATATATATATATATATATATATATATATATATATATATATTGTGATCGTTTGCTCCTTGGAAGTGATGACAAGTAAGTGAAGGAGTTAACACTTCTGAAAGAACTCCTAATTGGAGCAACTCCCCTTTAAAAGACTGGAAAGCAGGCATGGAAAGGTGGAGGAGGGGCTGACTAGGCCCTAGGCAGCTGTGCTGCTGAGAGGAACAAGCACAGAGTGGAAGGTGATCTGGTGTGGATATACAGTGAAGTTGTGAACTACCCTGTAAAGGATCGCCAAGTGACTGTTACTGGGAGAACGGGGACTACAGCAAGTTTGAAGATTGACTTCAGACTCAGGAGGAGAAGTCACAAGGAAGCCAAGTAAGTGAAGGGAATAAGTGAGGATTCCCAGGCAGAGTTTTGCCTTAAAGGCCTAGGCACGGTTGTTGCTGAAATATTATGCCCCAGGGAAGAAGTGAAGTTAAAGAGAAGTGAATACAAGTGAGTTTGTGTATGCAAGGGTCCCTGGGGTGAAGCATACGGGAGAGACGGGCGGGCCCTATGCTTCACCCGCAACCGTGTCCCAGAGAGGAGCGCTGTGTCCCAGAGAGGAGCGCTGAGTCCGAGAGAGGAGCGCTGTGTCCGAGAGAGGAGCGCTGTGTCCCAGAGAGGAGCGCTGTGTCCCAGAGAGGAGCGCTGTGTCCCCGAGAGGAGCGCTGTGTCCCCGAGAGGAGAGCTGTGTCCCACAGAGCGAGGAGCTAGAGAGGAGAGCTGTGTCCCACAGAGCGGAGCTGTGACCCAGAGTGGAGCGGGGTCCCAGAGGTTGCTGAAGAGGGCGACCTAATCTCGCTGGGACCCTCACCTGTAAAGAGACTGTTTATTTCCTGGCCACAAGGTGGCACTACCCCAGTAAAGAGACTGTTTACTTCCTGACCACAAGGTGGCACTACTCCCAAGTTTAAAGGACTGTATATAACTGGCCACAAGGTGGCATTCTCCCACCTCACGGAGACATAATTGTTTGTTTTCCGTTAATTGAAGCAGAGCTACTGCTACAGCCGTTATTTTCTTTTCTGTAAATAAACCAATTTGCTGCACTTCCAAGCCGTATCAGCCCTTATTTCAAGAAACCACCGCTATACGCGGCCATCCTGATCACAATATATATATATATACAGTAAATCAATAGTACATTTGTGTTCACATTTGAACGTTTAAAACTAAATTAAAAACGTGTTTCCTGCTTTGAATTCCAGGAAATAGAGTTATTACACTGCACTCTGGGAACCTGGCAGGGACATCCAAATATGCCAACAAAGGCTTCGCTCTTGTAATCCATTATCATTTTAAACCTGGTTTCCTTTAAGCATATGCCTACTGTATTACACAGCTTTGAGCAAAGCTCAGGAGGGATTATACACAAGCTAGGAATTCTTCCAACGTACAGCTGTTTCAACATTATTGCCTCTCATCAGCGTGGGACGGGTTCCAAGCCTGTGTAGTAGATATTTTGAGGAGGTAGTTTACCACAACAATCATTTAATTTATGGCGGGCACAAGAGCGATAGAAGCCCTCACATCTGTGAGGAGCAGTTATTGCATCTATTACACAGGCCAACACACATTTTGGTGCCTCTAATGTTAGATCTGTTTCTGGGTATATTTGATGTGCTGATTCTGCACCAGTTTTCTACCATCAGCTCAGTTTTTGAGATACAGCACATATGCCATATACCACTTTATGGTTTATGATACAAACTTTCCAGTCATTCAAAACACAAGAAGCTCCTTTTGTAAGACTTCCGAGAGTGGGATGGGACAATCCCCACTCTCCCTCCCCTGGGTCTTTCTCCTCTCTGTCTCTGTTCAAGTCTTGCGTGCTTTGCGATGAGCGCCATTGTTTGTATTTTCCAAGGGTTGCGTGGCTCGCGTTGATGATCTAAGTGTTACTGGTTTTTGCCTCGTTTTGATTCTGGCTTTGGCCTGTGCTGTGTGTGAGGTTGTAAGTTAATTTTTTAATTAATTGGCATTTTTTTGGTGGTCTTTCAATGGTTTCTGAGTTAAGCTTTAAAAAAATGTGTCCTTTAAAGTCGTAATTTTTGAATGTCTTGCGTGCCTCGCGATCCGCGCCAAAGTCCTACGGCCTTTGTCGCTGATCGAGGGCATCGCCAGGTGCGCCTTTAATCGGTTTCCATCCTCCATTGGTGGAGCTTCCTCGGACAAATACCAACTATGATGGGACAGAGGACCCTTAGAGGGACCCTGAAAGGCCACAATTGCGTGGCCTGCAATAAGCGCCTTCGGCGCTCATTGCATCAAAGTCATGCGAGCCTTGCTATGAGCGCCTACGTACCTTTTAACACTGCGTGACCAACAATAGTAATTAAATAGTTAAAAAAGGTTCAAAGTCAATTAGCAAAAACAAGAATCAGAGGCACACAAACAGCAAACATACTAAGAGTAATAAATTACTTCTATGGACATGCTAACCAAATCTTAGATCAACCTCTTTTAACTTGCAGGGAGAAATATCCTGTAGTATATCAGTCTTGGTCTCACTCAATAGAATGATCCAGACCCAAGATACCTGGCTATTCTACCCAGAAGAGGAGAAACTGCAAACCGCAGACATAGGTTTTGTCCTTCATTGGGCCTCGTCAGTGGGGTGTAGCTGAACTGATATTGGACTCCAGACGTGGACCCCTTGCTCACTGTGCCACAGGAACCTCAGTGATGGAGGCTGAAACGTACGTTTCTTCTGTTCAGGGTAGAATTGCGTGGTATTTTGGGCCTGGATCACTCTATTGGGTGAGACCAGACTGATATGTTACATCATATTTCTCCATGTGAAGGGCACAGGTGAGCTTTTAGTAAAAAGCAGATAAAAAATACAAGGTCCCAAAAATACGAAGTTAATGGTTAAAACGTGTACATCAAAAAACAACAAAAACACTTAAAAATAAAAACAAAACATAACAAAAACATCACAAACAGCCCGGGCGGACAGCCAGGACATCTGGGGGTGAGGTTGCACGTGAATTAAAGTCGAATTTAAGGAGTTTCGCAACTTGAAAATCGCCTAAGCAAGAAAAAAAAATTGTTGGACGAAAAAAATTAAAACGAGGCTACACGATCCTGAAGCGCAGAAAACACCAACAAGGATGTACGACTTTTACAAAAAACAATTACAACCTGTGGAACTTAGAAAAAAATATATGAGGTCGCAAAAATACGAAGTTAATGGCCGAACCCGCGCACATCCACAAACAACAAAGCCACAACAACAAAACATACCACATAAAACAAGCATCACAAACAGCACGGGGGGACAGCCAGGACGTCTGGGAGTGAGCGTGCACGCAAATTTACATCACATTTAAGAAGTTTCACCACTTGAAAATCGGCTAAGCAAAAAGAAAAATGGGGGAAGAAAAAAATGAAAACAAGGCTTAAGGACACAGAGCCACGAAAATCACCGCCAGGCACGACGAGTTAGCCAGGAACGTAGCACATAGAAAATATACCATTACAACGGATAAAAAATGCTTGCGAGCCAAGTAACACATTACTTACTTACAACTCATAACATTAGGATTCTAAAATGCTGCTTTACCCGCCTCGCGCATGCAGCCTATTTACACTGCACACTTGCCACATTGCTGACACTTTCTCCTCCCATGATTTCATCCCTACGACCCCCTACGAAGTGGAGGTGGAGGCTCCCCTGTCGGCTGCAATGAGCCGCAGGCTCATTGCAGGCCGCAAATGGGGACCCTGGCAAAGCGAGGGGCCACATTTGCGGAGGTGGAGGCTCTACGGAGCCTTACAAACAACCACACAAGCGGGAGTTTAAAAAACAAACACGCAATGACTAACTACGGACTTACAAAAAAATACGAGCCGCGGGACTTAGAAAAAAAATAAATTGCGGACTTACACAAAATCCATTACGGACTCGCAAAAATACAACCTTAACGCACAACCCGCACACAGCGGCAAACATTAAAAAACACAAAAATACACACAAAAATACAAAAAAAAAAACTTACCCACACCAAGGAGGGACACCCAGGACCTCTGCAACACGGCTTAAACCTTGAATTCGGTCAAATTTACAAAGTTTAGACACTCGAAAATCCCATACGCGAGATAAAAAATGGCAGCCAAAAAAAAACGAAAATGAGGCTACACGACCCCTAAACCCGCTAAATACCACAAAGCAAATACAGCTTTTACAAAAACCCGTACGACCTACAACATACACCATTAGCAAGGACGCTTCATCACACAAACCCTCGTACCACACACATTCACCCCATTTTACAAAACTAACTTACACAATGCGGAAGTAAGCAAATACACTAACGGCTTCCCCTTGCGCACGCAGCCTATTTACACTACACACTTTACACATTGCTGACACTTACACCTCAGCTCCACAACAGTGCAAACCGACAATGTATGCTGCAGGAACATCAAAACAGATTGTCAGCTCTTCAGCACAATGCTTCCTGCATATATTTCTTACAAATAGGTAAAGTATATTAATTTATTAATTTATTACTTATTTAATTATCATCAAAAAATACATACAGTATCCACAAAAAAAAAACACCATCGCAATAAACGAAAAAGCCATTCACTGCTCGCCTCACAACGAGCGCCAACGCTGCTTATAGCACACAAACTACACCAGCGGACAGCCGTGCAATAAGCGCAAAAAACACATCAGCGACGACCTTACAATCACAGCAAAAGCGCCACTGATAAAAAAAATATACAACAACAAAGAGGCTCGCAATGAGCACCGAACAGCATTACCTGCCTTACAATTTTATTGCTGTCAAGTACATTAATTTATTAATTCATATTACTTTATTAATTCACTGTACTCAAATTTTTTTCACATTTTACACTGTACTTATATATCTATGAACGCCAAAGGTGATCGGTGCAAATCCGGACAATTGAAGTACACAAGGGGAGAGGCTCACAATGAAGGTCCGCAGAGGAGCAAAAGCCTTACATTGTGTGGCAAACAGCATTGCCATAGCTTAAAATGTTATTGTCCCGCCATTTCTGACTGGCAAGTCGCTAATATATATATATATATATATATATATATATAATATTTATTTACAATAATTGTGCAGTTACTGTCATTCTTTAACTCTCATGTATAACTTCATGTGGCCATCCCCACTCGATGTCAGTCATTGGACGGCCGAACATACCCACCCATCAGCTCTCATACACCTGATCACAATGGCTGATTCATTGCATCTGGAGATAACACAAATTTCTGGACTGGAATCTCCAATAAACGCAAAGTGATGAAAGCAGAGGATTAATTCACCCCCACGTCACCTTCAGATAAAAATCTATGTTGGTTATTTACCACCACCTGCAGGATGCCGGTAGAATTATGAGCTAAACTGATCCTCGTCAGTTAAACCGATTGTGTTGTGTGATACATATTTAATTGCTTTAGGTCTGTAATGTGGGGTGCAAAGGACTGTGATGGCCATAGGAAACAGAGCACGTTCAGCAAATTGATGCAAACCACACCCCTTGTATTAATGTAGTAAATATCCCTTTAAAGGAACATGGAATCCAGTGGTTTCCATGTTTACCGCTGATTTTTTTAAGTGTTTTTGTCAGACAGACACAGAACAATATAATTTATATACCTGGTATCTGTGTCAGAAAGTAATTTGACGGAGTGCATAATTCTGTTGCTTAAATCTAAACCTAGACTTCAATTTATTTGTCAATAAGTGCCTTTAATTGGGTCTAATTTCTTACTTCTTTTTTCCTACAGTCTGAAGCTACAAGTCTATTGATACATTTAAACTAGATGTACATTACACGAATATTAACCTTTTCTGACTTGTACCTGTTATTCAATATTTTGTAATGGGCCTTGTGCTCTTAAAGGAACACAGAGAAGGTGCCAACTTTGGTATCAAATATTTATATATTTGCAGGAAATATATTTATTACTAAGCAAGCAAGTTCAGAAGAGATTCTATCTCCACCCATTGTTTTCAATACTTACAAATATGTTATGGGTGGAGTAACATCTGCTGAGGTCATTGATCAAACTAGTTCTCCCAGCAGTCTCTTACTTTTATAGGCTGCCAGATTGGCAGAATTGTTTTGCTCATTATTGCTTGTGCATTCAGAGATCCAGCATGATACCAGAAGACATATGTTGTGTCCATATAATCATTGCAGTTGTTTGATACAATGGCTGGTACACGAAAATCCCTCTATCTTCTCTCTTCATATTTTTAAATTATGTTTTTATACATCTATTTGCTTTTTTAACCCCTGTATGCGTTTTACCCGTTGTCTGTGAAGTTGAAAACAATATTTTCAATGGTTCATTAAAAAGCCAATACTATTATCCTACTATTATAATGGCAGTATTAATAACCTAAGAGTAAAAAAAAGTTGATATTTTATGAGAAAATGTACCCTGGTTTGCCCTAATCTTGAGGGTGAACACCTATTATTGTTGATGGGCCTAATGATTCTTTTCTGTTGGAATATTTAGGTTTCTTACAGCTGTAGTGCTTCATATGAAAAATAGTATCTGTGTTAGAATATTTTAGCTAAACACAGTACAAAAATAGAAATAAAACAAACCTGCACCTCTCGTACATGCATATAGATACAATTTTATTTATGTTATTGACCCAGAAGGGGGCGCTCTTTGACCATATCTGCCATTTTTTCCTATTATTGAATTAGTATTTATTGATGATGCAGACAACAGTGTGTTTCTTATTTCCAGCACTATAACTTTTCTATCATAGCATTCTTTATGTTTTTGTTGGTTTTTGATTTACTTCCTTGCTCTTGGTGAGGTGAGGCTGCAATGCTTGGGGTGCATTAACCTGACAATACATACCCCAAGCTGATGCTTACAGATGGCACTTAGTCTCCTTTGATGGGTATCTGTGTGTGCCAGGCTTTCTTGGTGTTGCAGTGTGTTTGCTTGCTTATGCAAATTGCCCTCATCTGATTTATAAGTAGGCTAACTACATGGAAATGTGCTGCATGCATATGTATGAGGCAGTGTCTAAAAAAAACCCTGCTTTCGAGCTGTCAGGGCCCAGCAGCCCTTATAAGTGGGATTCAGGGATTTCTAGCCAAATAATATTTGACTAAATAATTAAGGCTTCCGTGAGCGTGGTACCTGGTGCCACAAATTAGTGAGATTTACTTGGTTCCTTTCCCAAAAGTCCAATAAGGCTGTGGCCTTGGGAGGCAGTAGATCATAGGGAGGCAAGCAGGAATTTTTCCCGACATATATCATGTCCATTTACAGTATCTCTTCTATTCCATATTTCTTCTTTTTGCTCTTTCACTCACTCTTTCACTTTAACCTCTATTCCCTCGTCATTTTTCTTTGTTTAGTTGTTCAGTTGTGTCCGACTCTCCGTGACCCTATGGACTGCAGCACGCCAGGCACATCTGTTATCCACTGCCCCTCTGAGTTCCCTCAAGGTCATGCTCATACATTCAATTACATTATCCATCCATCTCCCCTTTTTCATCCCCTTATTTGTGTGCCTTCAATCTTTCCCAGCATTGGAGACTTCTCTAGGGAATCCTGCCGTCTCATGACATGGCCAAAATATTTGCACTTTATCCTCATGATCAAACCTTCCAGTGTACGGTTTGTCTTGATTTTCTGTAGTATGGATTGGTTGGATCATCTTGTAGTCCAAGGAACTCTAAGCAGTTTTCTCCAGCACCACAATTTAAAGGTGTCAATTCTTGTCTTCGCTTCCCGGTCTCTTTTCAAATACCCTTCATTCGCTTGATCTTCATACATTCTCTCTTCTTTTTATCCCCATTGCGTATTGATATGTGTCCATGTCCTCTCTTCGATGGACCCCATTTCTAATCATCTCTAGTTACCCCTTGTAAACTTCCTTCGTTATACCAGTTGATTTAATAATTCTAAAACCGGTCTACGGAGACCTCAACCTCACTCCAATACGCCATATAAAATAGTAGGTTTAAAAACGGTGATTGCTCATATTAATGTTAAAGGAACATGTTCCTTATTTACAATATGCTCTTTTGAAGAAATATTACGACACATTTTTTTTTTTTAAGTACAAAAAAAATCAGCCTTTAATATATAATTATATGCAATTATTCTATACTGTGGGCAGCCATTGCCTTGTTTGAACTGCGTGTTTAAGGTGTTTTTTTCTAGGAATTTCCATTGGCCCTATTTAAAGCACTGACAACAGACCTATTTCCATTGTAAAAATATGGCAATTCTAACTGCCAGTGCCATTGCACCTTCAAGAAGCTAATTAACATAAACAAGTTGTTAATTCTATGTGAAGAACAATTGCATCTAAAATATAATAAATTAAATAGTGGATTATCTTTAGTTTCTAAGTATATTTTGTATAGTTCTTCAGAGCCTTTTATAACTATGGAACCACAGTGGGGCTTTCCTATGCTAATGCTGCTAGCAATCTGGTATAATATCTCTATCTTGAGCAGAAGAGGAAGTAAACAAATGCAGCTAATTAAAGAATTGTAATTCCAATTTCTATATCAAGTATGTTTTTTTCAAATGCTTATTAATCCAATTATTATTTTTTTCATAACCGGTATGACATGAAAATATATTTTAATAGTTCACAACCTTTTGAAGGTTCAATCAATTCCCTGCCATCATGAAGCAGATCAGAACAAGAGGACCAGGAAACACAACTCTTTAGCTTTAATGTAAGTTTTCTGCATTATAAACTGCTGTTGTTTTTATAATATAATGTATTAAACATGATATTTTAAATGCATGATATAAAATATATAACTACAGAGCTGCAGCTATTTATTGCATTCTGGTATATATATGTGACAGGTGACAGGTCTACCCTACATGATGTGCCTCTATGTTGATGTTTCACTGTGAAATGAATAAGCATTGACAGCATTGTGAGTTGGGAGCCTGTGGATCTCCCCGGGCAATGTGGCTGAGCTGCACTGTTTATATATGTCCTGTTCCCTCACTATATATGCCTCATACCTTAATAAAACCAAATCATGCTCTTCTATTAACCTATCTGCTGCCAGAATAGAGCTTTCCTATATGTAAAGGGATTGCATTTTGTTTAGAAAATTGGTATACATTTTTTTTTTATCTATGAAAGTTTTACCAGAATGCACATTTTATATATAATATATTTTCGGTATGCTTTGATATCTCCATTTTACAGTCCGGTGAAGCACGGCATGGCTCTGCTGCAGGACAGGAACGAGAAAATCACAAAGCCAAATCCATCTACTGTACAAGATGTACTGGAGGAATATGAGTTCAACACCACAGCATGTATGTGTGTGCATCTCTACATGTGAGGCAGCAGCACATGCAAGGCTCAAGAGCAATGATGGGTTACTGGAGGCCTGACGTGGGAGAACATTTCCCTCTTCAAGTGCATTTTCTTTCCCCACAACTTGCATTTTTTTATTTTTTTATTATTATCGTTTATTTATAACGCACCAACATATTCTGTAGCGCTATACAGGGGTTAAGTACAAGTCAAGTGCATATCACTCTGTCTTGTTCCTAACAGGATTTAAAATCTGGAATAAATGGAAGTAACTGTGAATTTACATCTTAATTCACTAGTAATGAAAAAACACTTTAAATTAACACTTGACAATATAACTACATAGTAGAGTAAATCCCAATAGGGGAACCCTCCTCCCTTAAGCTGTGGCAGACTAGCGTTCCATGATAGAATCCCCCATGACTCAAGTAGGGTCAGACAAATTTATTATTTGCTCCATTAATGCTTTTTTCCTCATTGCTTACAAGGATGTTAATGTTAGGGCCTCATTCTATTACCGGCCGTAAATCGGCCGTAAGGCTGCGATTCCTTGCGGGGGTTCTGTTAACTCGCGATTCAATTATACGGCCCCGCAAGGATCTCCCCTTACGGCCGGCCGCATATCTTGGAACCGGCCGTAAGCTGTGAAATCTAAAAACGCAAAAATAAATTCAAGCCTGCACTGTACAGCTCTGTAAATGCTAGGGATCATATTGGGGGACATGAGGATTAAAAGTAACCCACTCTCAAGCTTGCACATCAGCCCAAACCCGAGTTCAAATTAACTGTTTATTTTCCGGCTGCGGCGTGGGCGGGTCTGAAGTGCTCCAAGCCCTCTGGACTTTTTACATGGATATTTTACGGATATTAAAAATAAAATAGTTTACGGATTTGAGTATAGGATAATTATGTGCTATTTTTTCTAACACCTAAAATCCCTTTATAGTCTTCTAAAAGTGCAGGATGGCTTTATTTGAGCTATTTTATGTGCTTAATTGGTGCTAGCGAGACCTCTTTCCTGCAAGTAAGCTGCGGCTCGCTTTTAGCCTTGCAGAGAGGTTTCCCGGAGCAATTGAATTGCAAAACTCTTGCGGCCGTTTTAGATCAAAGGCTTTCCTCCGGCGCGAGCGGCCGCAAGAGATAGCAAGGCACCGGCCGCAAGCCTGCCGGAGCCCCCGGCCATCAGGGAATAGAATAGCCGAATAGCTTGCGGCCGGTCCTTGCGGCCCCGCTAATAGAATGAGGCCCATAGTATGTAACATACTACTGAAACATGTGACCGTTTCCAAACCAGGCTGGTTCTCTCTGTCTCTGCCATTATGTTCTATCGCATGCCTCTCTACAGATGTTTATATAGATGTCCTGCTGCCCTACTTCTCTTTGTGCCCCCTCCATGTGCCCATTCTTGTTTCTTGCTCCTCTCCTTTCTCTTCCTTTTTTCCTCTTCCTTGCTTTTCTTTCTATCCTGCTTTCAAATGCCTTTTTTGCTCTCTTGTTCATCTTTTAAAGGTGGCAAAAGCTGAATCCTAGACTGTTTTCCAAGAGTGTGTTTCTGCATGATGCCCAGGCCTGGGGCAGCACATATTCAGGGGGCAACAGCTTGCCTGAAGATGCAGTACAGTACATTGAATATGTTTGTATATGTACAGAAATACTTATATGCTGTTATATTTCTGTCTAAGCGTAGTTAGCACAGTATGACATACTATATATAGCTGCAAATGTGTGGGGGAAGCACACAAATCTAAATGGCCTAGGGCTGCATGAAACCTAAATATGCTCATGATGCTTTTCTTTGAAACGTGCCTCCCTAGGCCTTGGCTTCATTGGCATGTACACATTGTGTAGTTCAGGTAGTACAGCAATGGCAGCCCTGCACCGGAGGGTGACTGGTCACTGTCACACAACCTTGACACAGACTTTACACCTTAGATGAGTTAATGATTACGTGGCCCTAGCACATTTTCGATCAGCTGATATGAGATATATTTGCACTGTGCCGGAGTCAGGTGTCAGATTGACTTCTCACTCAGACAACTCCTGCTTATCTCTGACATTCCTCCTATGAACCGTGCATGTGCTGGTATCACTGCCCTGATAGCTCTGTCGGTACAAGGCCAGGACTTGCCCAGATCCTGGGGCCCTGGGAATACCTTTGCGCCAATCAAAAAACATAGTATTTTAAGTAAATTTTGAAATGGCAATACAACATCATACAGTCTTCCTCAGTTGAAGTGACGTAAATAACTCCTACCAAAATCAGTGCAGCATAAAAGCTAAGTATTAGCTGTACAAACTTCCATTGTAAGAGCATGTACAAAGAGTGATAAATCAATTGTACTTTAGAGGGTATTTCCTGTAAATGTGGGGATTTATAAATGAACTTAACTGATAGAGCAGAATCAGTAGTGTATGAAAACATTTTCTTACATGAAAATATCCCAAAATAAACATTAACAAACTCACCCTGATGTTTGCTAAATCTTGTGAGTTGGCAAGCAGTTGTGTTTTTTAGTTAACACCCTTGGATATCTTTGCTAAAATTAGGATAAAACTCATAATTTGTTTTGGCCAATCACAGGCAGATAATACATTTTTCTAATTGTAGATTGTAACAATCTGTGATGGCAGGAAGGAATCATGTAGAAGGAAGCATGCCGAGCCAGACACTGATCTTTAGATCTTTGCATTGAGCTGCTGCTGGCTTGAAGATTAGTAAAGAGTTAAAATCCATACCCAAATACAGTATTTCTATTGGTAGGTACACTGTGCCTATGTAAGCAGCTCAAGGGGTGTGGAAAACACATTTTATTTTTAAATAAAATAACTCTGTATGTGTATAGAATTAATTAATATAATGTGTGTTTATAATATAAGCAGCATGTGTTTGTACTTAACCCTTGTATAGTGCTATGGAATATGTTATAAATAAAGGATAATAAGCACACAACAACTTCATAGATGGGCAGAATCAGGAAGCAAGTGAAGTGAATGACGCCACCATCAACATAGGCAGAGCCAAGTGCTCTGGTCCACTTACTATAATGATATTATGATGTTCATTTATTCCACTGCCGATGAAGCGACTACTTCCAAATAGCAGAAATACATAGAAAAGAAAGTAGATCTTGTTATGTAGTTTTTACTAAAATATAATTTCTCAGAAGGGTATTTTCACTAAGCTTTTCATTACTTTGCAGAAGGCTGCAAGGGCAATTTCTATGAGGAATATTGGCACTACTGCTTCCGCTAACTTATCTGAAAAGGTCTAGTTACCACTTACTTGACAAGATAAGAGGCCTAATAAGAAAACAGTGGAGATGTCCAGAACAGCACACAATTGTATAAATAGGAAATCCATTTAAGGGTATATGGACATTTCCCTGTTTTTATCTTTTTCTAATCTAACACAGGCTGCTTGTATCAGAAACACACATTATATTGAGTCATTATATACACATACAGAGTTATTTTATTTTTAAAAAAATGTTTCCACACCCCCGGAAGTGCCTACGTACTAACCAATAGAAACACTGCATTCAAGTATATATTTTTTTAACTCTATACTAACCTTCAAGTCAACAGTGGAACAAATCCAGATCAGCATTGGCTGAACTGCTTCCTTGTGTTAGGAACAAAAGACTACACATCCCATAATGCTTTGCTACAAAGACTAAATCCCCAGACATTGCAACAATGTTGTAGCTGCCTCTGATTGGCCACAATGAATTATGAATGTTATGCTAATTTAACTTGGATTTTCAGGGGTGTTCCCTCTCAAAATAAACTGCCAGAAGATATTTGCAAACTTTACATTAAGTATTTGGGATTTTTTCTGTGCAAAAAAAATGTTTGCATACACTACTGATTATCCTCTAGCAGATGCATTTATAATATATTAAACTTCCATATACTGTTAAAGGGGATTTTATTTTTTTACCTTCCTAAAAATTTTTTTTGCCTATTATGAATACTAGTTCTTTAAAATAAGATAATACAAATATCAGACTACAGTCTACCTTTAAATCTGGCAAACAAACTGTTACTTGTCAATGTGGTTGGATTTTTTTGCAAACGTATTATTCAGTGGCTGCTCACTGGCTTCCACGGCCGCCAAAGGCTTCTTTAATGAGATAAACAGTTGACAGCACCAAGAGAAGGAAGCCCCCTCCTCTCTAGCAAAGAAAACATGAGTGATATTTAAGCTTGCTTCTCCTGACAGTCTGAAACCAAAGTCCCGCAGGTACAAAGGAACGTGTGTTAATCTGCTAAGCAGCCAAATATAGAGATAAACTGCCAACACTAACAACACGTTTAGAGTCAAAGACACCTGGTTTTGGAGGAAGCACAGATATCACCCACAAGAAAGAAGATACTGTAATTATATATTGCAGCACAGGCTGCAGGTAACATGCATGAGAAAGAGGGAGCACTTGTACACAAATATTACCCTAGACACTTGATGGAGGAAAGAAAGTTTGAAGGATAATGCCAAAGGGATTTTGGCACTCCTATTTGTTTATTTATTTATTATCGCTTATTTGTAATGAGACAATACAGTGCCTTGCAAAAGTATTCACCCCCCCACCACCATTTTTGTGTTTTGTTGCCTCACAACCTGGAATTTCCATGGATTGTTTGAGGATTTGCATCATTCAATTTACAGAACATGTCCACAACTTTGAAGATGTTTTTTTTTTATTGTGAAGCAAACAACAAATAGGACAAAATAACAGAAAAAGTCAATGTGCATAACTATTCACCCACCTAAAGTCAATACTTTGTAGAGTCACCTTTTGCAGCAACCACAACTCCAAGTCGCTTTGGATAAGTCTCTATTTTTGTATTATTATTAACGTTTATTTGTAACGCGCCAACATATTCCGTAGCACTATACAGGGGATAAAAACAAGGACAAATACAGTATTAACAACCTTCCAAAAATGGAGGACCCTGTTTTTGCAGAAAATGCTTTTTCCCAAAGCATCCTAGAAGACTGGAAACTCGCCAATTACAATCTAAAGGGAATGGAAGGGACAGAAACGGGAGAAAGATTAAACAGATAAGGAATAACAAGGGTCAGAAGCGAAGTGAAAGTTAGAAAGGTTTTTCATTTAGTGGGAGAGAGAAGTAACAGAGGTGAGGGCTCTAGCATTTAATATGTTGTCTGCCCCTAGTGGTGAGATAATCTGCCCCTCTCTCAAGTGTTGCTTTAGCAGTGTTTTGGGGGTCATTGTCCTACTGGAAGGTGAACCTCCGTCCTAGCCTCAAATCACGCACAGAGTGGTACAGGTTTTGCTCAAGAATATCCCTGTATTTAGCACCATCCACCTTCCCCTCAACTATGACCAGTACCCCAGTCCCGGCTGCTGAAAAACATCCCGACAGCATGATACTGCCACCACCATGTTTCACTGTGGGGATGGTGTTCTTTGCGTTATGTAATGTGTTGGGTTTACACCAGACATAGGCCCTCATTCAATTGCGATTTAGCCAATTTGATAGTGCTCTAAATAAGCATATAACTTTTTTTTTTTAAATCAGTTTTTATTTAATGAAAAGCTTCTTTGTGGATAGATGTTTAGCAACCTTAAAACTTCTTTAAAAAAAATATGTGATGTGCTTATTTAGACCTCTATTGAATTGAGGAATCTAGGTCTGATAGGAATGCTAGGTTCCCAAGGTATTTACTACCCATTAGTTAATAATCTATATACAATGTGGGAAAATAAACTAAAGTCTTTATTAATAAGGGGTAACAACGGCGATATCATAAAAACAATTGATATAAAAAATCCCGGATTGGAAAAAGGAGATATAAAAAAGGCTGGTTGATGTGTGAGCATATAACCACTATGTTGGTAATATAAACTCTAAATGGAGGGGTTCATGAAGTCACACCTAACAGTATTGCAGAGGAAAAAATGCATGGCTTATCCAAATGAATTAGTCCTGTCTGTGCAATTATCAGAAATATATAATGCACATAAATACATGTAGTGCTTCTGGATATATAGGGTATTAGTAACCCTTTGGGGTTCACAATATTAATAGCCTGGAATGATCTGTCCTTTGGATATAGAGATATATCTCTCTTAATGGTTTGCCAAGATCTATTTAGACCATGTTTATCTGTTTCCTGGTCATGGCACAAGTTTTACAAAATGCACAATACAGACTTAGGAGCACTTAAGTCTTGTGTCTTAATAGGACTATAATATATATATAATGTCCCTACTGGGCATCTTCTCTTAGAAAGATTAAGCTTCTTTTTTTCCCATACTCCATTCTAGAGTTTAACATGATATGGAAGCAACAGTGCACAGAGAGTAAATAGAAGCCAGCAGGCAAGCTATTGCTTTAAGCACCATCTATTGCGTGCTCGATATAACTAGTATCCAGACAACAACATTCACTCATATGGAAACGGACAGGGAGGGTAAGCATGCAACCTCTAAATATTAAAATACAATACTGTTAGTAGAGAGGACGCCGGCGTGCCCTTAGCTGCAAGGCATGCCACGTCATCAAAGGCCGACGCGTTTCAACGTCATCAGACGTCTTTTCAAGGTAGAGTCTGCTGAGCCGTCTAGCCCTCTTTTTAAACGTTGCCGTTACCACAGCAACCAATTGACACTGAGCGGACCTGCGCACTGCAATTTAAAAGCGATCATAGCGCTATGATGCATAAAGATGAAGCAAACATTTCAGACAAATAAGAGGGTATGAATGAATGACGATAATAGCAAATAGATAGCAAATAAATAGTCCCTGTATAACATGGGACAAGGAACTCCAGGCTAAGAAGAAAAAAGATGTAAAAAAGTGCCAATGGATATAGAAAGATAGTAACTACATATACTAACTGTATGAGTAAATAAATATAGATCCTAAAGGAAAGGAGATCTATGAAATGGCATAAATATGAATGTGACCTGAATATCCAGGATGAAAATCTAAAAGGTGCATCGAAACAGACAATTAAAAATCTGTTATATAAGAGTAATGAAATGTGGTGCATATGAAGAGCTAAGGGAGCACCCTATTGGTGGTCAAAGTGCAAATTAATGGGAAGGGAGAGGAGAAAAAGGGGAGTAAAGGTTGATAGTGACTGTGTAAACAGTCATAATACAGTGGTGATCAACAATGATGCTAATATTGTGAATAAGTGGTACATAACATGTGATAAATACCATCTACATGCCAATTGTGGAAGAAAAGTGTAAACCTATCAGTGAAGACAAGCATCCTGCTTGTACATGATAATTATAATGACACACGAACCATGCAGATTAAGTAGTTCCTACTTTATAGATATTATATCTAGTACTAATAAATATCCATTTAAATGAAGGGTAAAAATGTGAAACCTTCATTTAAACCCTCTGGAGATAACGCTTTTAATTTGTAAATCCATTTTGCTTCATGTTGAAGGAGTTTCTTATCTAGGTCTCCCTGTCTGGGGCCTTGATAGACTTTCTCAAGAGCTGTAAATGTGAGAACTTCACTATTGCCGCCATGAAAGATTTTAATATGGCGTGCTATAGGGGTGTCAAGATCTTTCTTAATAGAATATATGTGTTCGCCAATGCGTCTTCGTAGTTGGCGCCGGGTTTTCCCTACATAGATTTTTTTACACAAACATGTAGCCACATAAACTACACTTGTAGTGCAGCAATTTGAAAAGTCCTTTAGAACATATTTTGCCCCATTAGACGGATGTTCATAGATTTTTGTGGGTTTGATATATCTACAAAATTTACAATTCCCACACCTAAAGCATCCTAATGGGGGATTCAACCATGTCTTATTTTGTTTTTTCTCTTTAAAAAAACTATGCACTAATGTGTCTTTCAAATTTTTTCCCCTACGATAAACAATAGGTATTTTTTGTGGAAGTATATCTACCAAGTCATTGTCACTTCTTAATAGATGCCAATGGTTAGATATAATATCTTTGATTGAAGCAGATTCGTAGCCATAAGTCAAAATACATCTTGGATATGTATTATCTGATGTTTGGGTATTTGTCCTGTGCGGTTTATTCAGTAACTCTGTTCTGTTGCAGCCCAATGCATATTGAAAAGCTTTCTTTAGGCATTTATTTGAATATCCTCTTTCTAAAAATCTTTGTTTTAATTTATCTGCCTCAATTTTGAATTTAACATCTGAGCTGCAATTCCTCCTAATTCTTAGGTATTGCCCCTTAGGGATACCTTTTTTCAGGGGGTCAAAATGTTGACTGTCCCACGAAAGTAACGTATTTGCGGCTGTCTCTTTTCTGAATGTAGTAGTTGAGATGTTACCTTCATCATCTTTTTGGATTAGTAGGTCTAAAAATGATATCTCTGTTCTATGAATTTCATGTGTGAATCTCAAACCCATCTCATTCTTGTTCAGTGAGTCCATAAGGGTTTCGAATTCTAGTTTTGTTCCATCCCAAATTACAAAGATATCGTCTATATAGCGACGCCAAATCATTGCATGTATAGTGAGATGCTCAATGTTTGGTTCTGAGAAGATCTTCTTCTCCCAGCAACCTAAAAAAAGGTTTGCGTAGCTAGGGGCACATGGGGTGCCCATTGCGGTCCCCTTTGTCTGGTGGAACCATTTGTCATTGAACAGAAAAAAATTATATTTCAAGACATACTCTAAGAGTTGGATAATAAAGTTGTTACATTTTTCAAAATTAGTGCTTTTCATGCTCAGAAATTGTTTAGCTGCCTCAATACCAAGATTATGCGGTATGCTACTGTAGAGTGCTTCAACGTCAATGGTTGCTAACCACGTATCTTTTGGCACTATTAAATGCTCAAGCTGTTTTAATATATCATTGGTATCTTGTACATAAGAGGGCAGATTCTGTACTAAGTCACGTAGGTAGTGATCCACAAAAATACTGGCATTGGAGGAGAGGTTTCCCGTTCCTGATACTATAGGCCTCCCAGGGATAGGCACTGTTTGTTTGTGCACTTTTGGTAGTGCATAAAAAGTTGAAATGCAAGGGAATTTTGGTAGAAGAAACATATATGTTTGCTCATCAATAATTTTCTCCATTTTAGCTTTTTCTAATATGGACTTTAAGGCTAATCTATATTCAAGATTTGGATTCTTTGTTAATACTTCATAGGTAAATCTATCATCCAAGATCCTATTGCACATCTCTTTGTATTTATCATTACTTAGTATTACAAGATTGCCCCCTTTATCCGCTTGTTTGATTTGGATATCTTTACAAGACTTGAGCTCATCAAGTGCTTGGTATTCTTGTTTTGTCAGATTGAAAGATTTTCTTAATTTGGTGAAATCTAAACTTTCTATGTCAATTGTTACCTGTTGGAGGAATACCCAGATGTTAGAGTAATCTTTTAAGAAGGGGGTGAAATTGCTTTTGTTTTTCCATTTTTTTGTGTCATTGTATGTTTTACCTTCATTAATAGAGGCATTCTCTTCCAATAGGGACATTAGAAGTTTGAAAGTTTCAATATCTTCTTTATTTATACCTAACTTCATATGTTCTTTATCTTCTTTATTTTTAAAGAATTTCTGGAGGGCTAATTTACGAGCAAAAAGGTTGATATCTTTAATATGAGTAAATTTATCCGACCTTGATGTTGGCACAAAACTAAGGCCTTTTCTCAGTACTGATTCATGGTCAAGATTTAAGATAAAGTCTGATAAGTTGATGATTTTCATACTTTGGTCAAACTTTTTGTGTTAAGCTTTTTCTCAGTACTTAGGTCTTTTTCCTTTGGTCTCTCCTCTCTGGACCTTTCACAGGAAACTGGCCTTCTTCTAAAAAACCCTCATTGTTTGGCATTCTAGTTTGTGCAAACTTTCTTGTATTGTATGCCTCCCTTCTATAATGCATACCAGGTCGTCTACCTCTTGAACTATGCAGGGAATGTTCATCTATGTCTGAATTGTCATAGTCTGAGGAACTTATGTCAGAATTTCTTTGAGATGGTATTGAGGTAGGGAATTTCCTAAAGATTCTATTTGTTTGGAAATCAGTTTTATCCCTTAGGAATTTTTTCTGTTTCCGGTCTTTAATTTCTCTTTTGAATCTCTCTATATTATCATTTAATTTTTTACATAGTGATTCATACTCTGTAGAGTCACTTTGTTTATTAAATTCTTGCTGACATAATACGATCTTTGGTTTTAGTAGTTCCAAATTATGTTTTTCTGTCTCAATAATCAGACTGATTAATTCAGATGAACATTTAAGAAGAATATCTTTCCATTTGTTAACAAAAGTTTCATCACTCAAATTTATTGCAGGGTTAAGGTGCAATCTTAGGCCTCTGGGAATGTACTTATTTTTAAGGTAATTTTGTAAGCTGCTTATTTCCCATACAGAGCGTACTTGTTTCCTCATTACTTTAAGAAGATCACCATATATATTTTTGATATCTTTATTGCCTTCAAATGGTGGCTGAGGGTTACCACTAAAGCTTTCCTCAGCTTCTTTTAGGAGTGATTCAATATCTATATTTTGAATACAAAAATTAGCCATAGTATATAAAATATTTGCTCTGGGATATAGGTACTTCAGAGTAAAGTGCTAGTCCTGAGTGTCAAAAAGAGGGAAATATATAAATTTCTCTGATAAGGTAGTAGAATTCTAATGCTTCCTTTGTGTGGATTGAACCACTAATCTATAAATCTAGGTCTGATAGGAATGCTAGGTTCCCAAGGTATTTACTACCCATTAGTTAATAATCTATATACAATGTGGGAAAATAAACTAAAGTCTTTATTAATAAGGGGTAACAACGGCGATATCATAAAAACAATTGATATAAAAAATCCCGGATTGGAAAAAGGAGATATAAAAAAGGCTGGTTGATGTGTGAGCATATAACCACTATGTTGGTAATATAAACTCTAAATAGAGGGGTTCATGAAGTCACACCTAACAGTATTGCAGAGGAAAAAATGCATGGCTTATCCAAATGAATTAGTCCTGTCTGTGCAATTATCAGAAATATATAATGCACATAAATACATGTAGTGCTTCTGGATATATAGGGTATTAGTGACCCTTTGGGGTTCACAATATTAATAGCCTGGAATGATCTGTCCTTTGGATATAGAGATATATCTCTCTTAATGGTTTGCCAAGATCTATTTAGACCATGTTTATCTGTTTCCTGGTCATGGCACAAGTTTTACAAAATGCACAATACAGACTTAGGAGCACTTAAGTCTTGTGTCTTAATAGGACTATAATATATATATAATGTCCCTACTGGGCATCTTCTCTTAGAAAGATTAAGCTTCTTTTTTTCCCATACTCCATTCTAGAGTTTAACATGATATGGAAGCAACAGTGCACAGAGAGTAAATAGAAGCCAGCAGGCAAGCTATTGCTTTAAGCACCATCTATTGCGTGCTCGATATAACTAGTATCCAGACAACAACATTCACTCATGTGGAAACGGACAGGGAGGGTAAGCATGCAACCTCTAAATATTAAAATACAATACTGTTAGTAGAGAGGACGCCGGCGTGCCCTTAGCTGCAAGGCATGCCACGTCATCAAAGGCCGACGCGTTTCGAGGTCATCAGACGTCTTTGTCAAGGTAGAGTCTGCTGAGCCGTCTAGCCCTCTTTTTAAACGTTGCCGTTACCACAGCAACCAATCTCTTTTTCCAATCCGGGATTTTTTATATCAATTGTTTTTATGATATCCCCCTTATTAATAAAGACTCTATTGAATTGGCAAAATTGCAATTGAATGAGGGCCATAGCGTTTTCTATGATGGCCGAAAAGTTCACTTTTAGTCTCATCAGACCAGAGCACATTCCTCCATACATTTTGGGAGTCTGCCACATGCCTTTTCGCAAACTCAAAATGTGTCATTTTGTTTTTTTCTGAAAGTAATGGCTTTCTTCTGGCCACTCTGCCATAAAGCCCAACTCTATGGAGCGTACGGCTTATTGTCGTTCTATGTACAGATACTCCAGTCTCTGCTGTGTGTCTCTGCAGCTCCTCCAGGGATATCTTAGGTCTCTGTGCTGCCTCTCTGATTAATGCCCTCCTTGCCCGGTCTGGGAGTTTTGGTGGGCGTCCGTCTCTCAGCAGGTTTGCTGTTGTGCCATTTTCTTTCCATTTGGTTATGATATATTTGATGGTGGTCCTGGGGATCATCAAAAATTTGGATATTTTTTTTATAACCTAACCCTGACTTGTACTTCTCAAAAACATTGTCCCTTACTTGTTTGGAGAGTTCCTTGGTCTTCATGGCAGTGTTTGGTTAGTGGTGCCTTTAGCTTAGGTGTTGCAGCCTCTTAGGCCTTTCAGAAAAGGTGTGTATATGTAATGACAGATCACGTGACACGTAGTTTGCACACAGGTGGACATAATTTCACTAATTATGTGACTTCTGAAGGTAATTGGTTGCACCAGAGCTTTTTATGGGCTTTATAATAAAGGGTGTGAATACATACGCACATACCAATTTTCTGTTTTCTATTTCTAAAAAATAGTTTTATGTACAGTGCCTTGCAAAAGTAGTCTAAGTTGGTAAAGTGAAATGAAAAAACTATATACATAAAACTATTTTCAGCAAAAAACAAAATGACACGTTTTGAGTTTGAGAAAAGGCATGTGGGAGACTCCAAAATGTATGGAGGAAGGTGCTTTGGTCTGATGAGACTAAAATTGAACTTTTCGGCCATAAAAAAAACGCTATGTCTGGCGCAAACCGAACACATCACATCACCCAAAGAACACCATCCCCACAGTGAAACATGGTGGTGGCAGCATCATGCTGTGGGGATGTTTTTCAGCAGTCGGGACTGGGAAACTCATAGAGACAGAAACTTATCCAAAGTGACTTGGAGCTGTGATTGCCACAAAAGGTGGCTCTACAAAGTATTGACTTCAGGGGGGTGAATAGTTATGCACATTGACTTTTTCTGTTATGTTGTCCTATTTGTTGTTTGCTTCACAATAAAAAAAAACATCTTCAAAGTTGTGGGCATGTTCTGTAAATTAAATGATGCAAATCCTCAAACAATCCATGTTAATTCCAGGTTGTGAGGCAACAAAACACGAAAAAATTCAAAGGGGGGTGAGTACTTTTGCAAGGCACTGTATATATTTTTCTCATTTCACTTCACCAACTTAGAGTATTGTGTTCTGATCCATCACATAAAATTCAGATTAACAAAACATTGAATTTAAGGCTGTAATGTAACAAAATAGGTAAAAAGTCAAGGGGGGTGAATACTTTTGCAAGGCACTGTATATTCCATAGCGCTATACATGGTTTAAGTACAAGGCAAAAACAATTATAACACATTGCAAAACAATGGAGGGCCCTGTCTTTGAGCTTAGAGTCTAACGTACAAAGTTCTTTCCCTAAAGCACCTCACACAATTAAAAACTTTCTGACTTAAAATCTAAAGGGAGGATCAGTGGTTGCCAAATTTTCTGGGGATATGGAAGTTTTCTGGATTTTACTAGGTATATAATATTTACTTTTATGTACTTTATTTTATTAAGAAGTGCTTATAAGCTTTGTTTTTACTCCCTAAAATCGAACTAATATTATCTGCGTGTGTCTTCCCTCTGCAGCTCATGAAAAGAGACTCTGTAGTACTTGTTGTGCAGTGTCTCATACTAACCAATCAGGGACCATCTCTCAGCAACATTCTGCAACATGCTGCAAAGACATGATCCCTAATTGGCTAGGATACTGCACTGCCCATCCAGTCCTAGAGGGTCTGTATCTGTATACATTGTAGTGGGCAGACCCATACCGGGACTATTTGTTTGAATTTAGGAAGTAAAAACAGAGCTTATAAGAACTTCTTAATAAAATAAAGTTCATAAAAGTAAATAGATATACAGGTATATTACATTCCTAGCAAAACCCAGAAACCTTCTACATCGCCTTTAAAAATTGCTGATTGTAGTGGTGGACTGGACCCCATTTCTAGCCGTGAAAGTAATTGGACCCCTCTGTATCCTCCCCCAGAAAACTTTGTGAGTATCCTGCCCCACCAGACTGAATCCACATTCTCCTTATGCTTTTGTCTCTTCTCTCCACTTTCAACATCCCTTATATCCCTATTTGGCTTTTTCTTCTAGATTTCTATTACCTTTCTTGATCTTTTCAAGGTCTTCTATTTGCAATCTTTTTGTGGGGCCTGCCCCTACTTTGTGCACCACTAGCGGCAGAACAAACCAGAATGACTGCTCTTCCTAAACTCGTCTGCTTTTCATCAATCCCCTTCCTTTCCTTAAATTTATGAAATCAATTTGAAGAGACAGGAAGTTTAAGCAGATGATAGAACAGATAATTATAGAGTAATATTTGCTGGAGGAACTCAAATTATACAGTAATTCTGAATCTCGCAGCTGAATATGAGGGACGGTACATTAAACTTCAATAAAATATAGTGTAGTGAAACTTTACAGGTGAGCCAATGCAAATACTATTAGAACTGCTGCTAACTGTGCCATAATCCACCAGTCATCACTAAAAGATCTACCGGTAGACCACTATTTATTATGGGCAAATTATAGTAAATGATAAGTTTTCACAACCTGTAAACATTTTTTTTCCCAGTTATGTGTTTAATTTGCTTAATCAAGCCCTACTTAGCTATTCTTTAGAGAGCATTTTTTTAAGACCACTAAAGTGATCCTTTAAGTATCTAAACATGATTGAGCCATTGACTGATCCACCTATACTTATACAGTGCCTTGCAAAAGTATTCACCCCCTTGACTTTTTACCTATTTTGTTACATTACCGCCTTAAGTTCAATGTTTTGTTAATCTGAATCTTATGTGATGCCCACATCACAATAGTCTAAGTTGGTGAAGTGAAATGAGAAAAATATATACATAAAACTATTTTTTAGAAATAGAAAACAGAAATTTGGCATGTGCGTATGTATTCACCCCCTTTGTTATGAAGGCCATAAAAAGCTCTGGTGCAACCAATTACCTTCAGAAGTCACATTAGAGAAATTATGTCCACCTGTTTGCAAGCTAAGTGTCACATGATCTGTCATTACTTATACATACTTTTTTTGAAAGGCCACAGAGGCTGCAACACCTAAGCAAGAGGCACCAATAACTAAACACTGCCATGAATACCCTCCGAACAAGTAAGGGACAATGTTTTTGAGAAGTACATGTCAGGGCTAGGTTATAAAAAAATATCCAAATCTTTGATGATCCCCAGGAGCACCCTCAAATATATCATAACCAAATGGAAAGAACATGGCACGACAGCAAACCTGGCAAGAGATGGCCGCCCACCAAAACTCACGGACCGGACAAGGAGAGCATTAATCAGAGAGGCAGCACAGAGACCTAAGGTAACCCTGGAGGAGCTGCAGAGTTCCACAGCAGAGACTGGAGTATCTGTACATAGGACGACAATAAGCCGTAAGCTCCATAGAGTTGGGCTTTATGGCAGAGTGGCCAGAAGAAAGCCATTACTTTTAGCAAAAAACAAAATGGCAGGTTTTGAGTTTTCGAAAAGGCATGTGGGAGACTCCCAAAATGTATGGAGGAAGGTGCTCTAGTCTGATGAGACTAAAGTTGAACTTTTCGGCCATCAAAAAAACGCTATGCCTGGTGCAAACCCGACACATCACATCACCCAAAGAACACCATCCCCAGCAGCCGGGACTGGGAAACTGGTCAGAGTTGAGGGAAGGATGGATGCTGCAAAATTCAGGGATATTCTTCAGCAAAACCTGTACCACTCTGTGTGTGATTTGAGGCTAGGACGGAGGTTCACCTTCCAGCAGGACAATGACCCCAAACACACTGCTAAAGCAACACTTGAGTGGTTTAAAGGGAAACATGTAAATGTGTTGGAATGGCCTAGTCAAAGCCCAGACCTCAATCCAATAGAAAACCTGTGGTCAGACTTAAAGATTGCTGTTCACAAGTGCAAACCATCCAACGTGAAGGAGCTGGCGCAATTTTGACAGGAGGAATGGGCAAAAATCCCAGTGGTAAGCTCATAGAGACTTATCCAAAGTGACTTGGAGCTGTGATTGCCGCAAAAGGTGGTTCTACAACGTATTGACTTTAGGGGGTGAATAGTTATGCACACTGACTTCTGTTTTTTTCTGTTATTTTGTCCTATTTGCTGCTTGAATCACAATAAAAAAAAACATCTTCAAAGTTGTGGGCATGTTCTGTAAGTTAAATAATGCAAATCCTCAAACAATCCATGTTAATTCCAGGTTGTGAGGCACCAAAACATGAAAAATGCCGGGGGGGGGGGGGGGGGATGAATACTTTTGAAAGGCACTGAACAAGATATCCTGAAAATTTAGCCAGTATCTATTTCCTGGGTTCAATTCCAGTCAAGTCCAGCCAAGCAGGGTTGGGCCTAGTCAGTACTTGGATGTTAGACCACCTAGGAATGCCAGGAACCATATGCTGTAGCCCACTAAAGAAGAAACTGGCAACCCGTTCCAGTATCTCTACCATGAAAACCCAAAATGGACAGCATGACCATGGACATAAAGATGTCCTGGTGTGTTATGGTCCATGAGGTCACTGAGAGTCGGAAAGGACTGAACGACTAACAAACAAAAATCAATTTACCAATGACTAAAACTAGAAGTGCCTACTCTAGACATCTAATATCCAGTTCCCACTCTATTGCTATTTCTGTTGCTTTCCTTGATGTGGGAAGAGCAATAAGTTTCTACATTCTTTTTAGACTACATATCACATATTATAATTGTCTAACTACGATTCGTCGTCACGCTGCGTTGCGTAGTGCGTAGAACTCAGCGATGAGCGCCGCAGGCGCTCATCGCCCGGCGAGCCTCGCACAGCGAGGCGAGCCGTTAAATCGCTCTGTTGCGTAGTGCGTACGACTTAGCGATGAGCGCCACAGGCGCTCATCGCGCAGCGAGGCGAGCCGTTAAATAGTAGCACTTTGGCAATGAGCGCCGCAGGTCGCTCATTGCAGGCGAGCCTC
This sequence comes from Discoglossus pictus, assembly GCA_027410445.1. Lineage (NCBI taxonomy): Eukaryota > Metazoa > Chordata > Amphibia > Anura > Alytidae > Discoglossus > Discoglossus pictus. Next base: position 102,964,335 of record CM050171.1, on the reverse strand, counting down.
GCGTAGCGAGGCGAGCCGTTAAACCGTAGCACTTAGAAAAAAAATACGAGGTGAAAAAAATTACGAGATAAGCGGCGGAACTAAAATAGTAAAAAAAACACTAAATACACAAAAAAATAAATAAAACAAAGCTCACTTACAGCATGGGGAACCAGGCAGGACGTCTGTAATTGAGTTGGAACTGCAATTCAGATCAATTTAGCCGAGTTACAAAGATCGAAAATCGGCTAAGCGAGAAAAAAATGGCCGCCGAAAAAAATGAAAACGAGGCTATACTACTACGAACTGCTTAAAACACAGTCACAGACGTATGTCTTTGAAAAACAACGAGATAAAGGATGCGGATTAACCGCGCAATGAGTAAAAAGACAGTAGCGAGTACATTTTACGAAACACAATTACAGATTTACGCATTAACACAGATTTAACGACTTTGTCTCGCGCAACATCGGATTTCCCGCCTAAACCAACGCATTTGATGTGAAATCTAAGTTGCAAGTTACAAAAAAAAAAAAATTATTTTTTTTTTTATTTATTTTAAGAAAAAAAAAAGGGGACAAATGTAGCGTCATGTTGTGTGGCAAACACATTTCACTACATTAAATTTTTAGTGACCGTCATTTGACCGTTTGACCATATTTACTGTTAAACCGTAGTACTTTAGCGAGCTGAGCGATGAGCGCCACAGGCGATCATTACCCGGCGAGCCGTTAAACCGTAGTACTTTGGCAATGAGCGCCGCAGGGCTGAGCGATGAGCGCCGCAGGCGATCATTGCCCGGCAAGCCTCGCACAGCGAGGCGAGCCGTTAAACCGTAGTACTTTGGCAATGAGCGCCGCAGAAAAAATGCCGCACGAACAAAACGAAAAACAGGCGACAGCACTATAACCACGGAAAATACGTACCGATAATCTGCTAAGACGCATACCACACATTATCCGCCATTTTAGGATAATGCGGAAGTACACAGCTACGTTAACGGTTTCGGATCGCGCACGCACACTATTACACTGCACATGTTCATCACGCTTACACAGCACCTCCACACCACTAATGCTGCTGCAACATCAACACAGATTGCCAGCTCTTTAACACAATGCATAAAAATACGTAAATTCATTTATTAATTTGAATTCTATATTTCAGTAGTACACAGAAAACGACATTAGCTACCTTACAATTCCATATGTATATTAATAACTAAACAACTTTTAAAACATACACATCTGATTGCCGTCATTTTTTGACGGGCAATACGCTAGTAAAATAATAGTTGTTGCATTTTAACACAAGTTCTAAATAAACTATGGCTTGATTTTAAGTGGTTAATAGAATGCCATGTGTGGGTGTCTACTAAAGGGACATGGAAGGTTCCCTGTTTTTATGTTAAAATAAAATAAGTGATTATTTGCATATTTTACCATTAAAAACCAAACCCTCTATGTCCCTTTAATGTACCATCATTGCCTCTTTTATCCATGCTGTTTACTATATATGTTTCTGATTGTTGAGGTTTAATGTGTCCCACTAATAATAGGGCCTCTGATTAATGTACCCAACCTGCTATAGGATTGCACAGTATAAAGTAACCACAGGATCCTTTGTTACATGAACAGAGTTATGTTAAAGAGCAACACCAAAGTGAGATGATTTGTCAAAACGAACAACTGACACATAAAGTAAAATGTTAAAAGCTTGCAAATAATTATAATTAACTATAGCCAAGCTTGTGAAGCACTTAACAAACAGCACCCGGGAGAAAGTAATCAGATTAATGGGACTAGAGGGGGCAGGTGCTGAGTTCAAATGATAGATCTTATAGAGAAAGTCAAATGTACATTTCATTCATCTCAGCGCTGTATGAATATATCTGTGGCTATCTCGCCTTGTCATGGAGGAACTGTCCATAGGAGATTCCAGGGGTAATGAGAGGGAAGCTCAAGTTATCTATCTGCTGCAAGTGGAGCACGCCAAGGCACATCTATTGTTATGTCTCTGATTGTGCTTATCCATACAGTCTTCTTAGCAAATATACTGGAGTGGTTGCCAGTTCCATCTTAAGTCGACCGTGATTTGTCTGACCTCTCTGATATGACCTGCCCATCTTGGGTGACACTTTGTGGTATAGCTCACAGCTTCATCGAGGTACATAAGCCAATTCACAACAAGTTAGTGATCTATGTGTACTGCTAATTTATTTGGCATAACTTAACAGTTTAAATTAATGATGTACACATTAACCCTTAACCTAAGGTGAATTATGAGAAGTGAATGGAATATATTAGGACTCAATTTCAAGAGTGTATGGTGTAATTTTTGTAAGTGCATCGGCTGCATAAAATAAATATGAGTTGTCCTGTCTTTAAGGATGTATGGATATTAGTACTAGAAATTGTAGTGATCTGGTACAAACAACTCAATATATGAGACCCAGTGCAGAGAAACCTAAAAAAGTAGAGGTGACCTCTGACCTCAATGTCAGAAGCTCTTCAGAGGGAACACCTAGTGTGAAAGGTGTGGATATTACCAACATATCCAGAACAGTTTGTGTGCTGATGATATACCTTACACAGAATTGCAGCCCTGCTGATCACTCCATCTTGGACCCCTCTCCTCCTCACATGCTTACACTCTCATACCCTCTTCCCTTTTCCAAAAAGTTAATTGGAATTCCAAGGGGCCTTTTCCAAATAGTTAACTTTTTCATAAAGTCAAAAATGTAGATGTCCATATCTGAACAAGTTTACAAAGTAACATTGATGCAACACAGAATCCCTAATTTACTTTTTATTTGCATGAATATTACTTAAGAAAACATATATTTAATTTAATAGCACAAGCAATCCACATCTCCCCCTTCTCCACATCGACAAATTGTTTTATTTTGCATATTCTATCAGTATTTGTACAGAACCAATCAATCACAGCTGTAGAGAGCAAGTGTGGCCAATCGGGATCTGGACTGAGCCAAATCAGAGTAACACGTTCCCCATTCTTTGTGTGGAGAGAAGTGGAGCAATGACACTATATATAGTATTAAATAACTGAATTGTTAATAATGGTCCAGAAAAGTTTTGTATGGGCTCCATTGGCACCAGAAAGTTTGAGAACAAATGATTTACCCCAAAATCAATAAAGCTGACACTACTGATATTGGAAGATTCAAGACTTAAAAGACATGTGCAAAAGTAATTACCGTAGTTACAGAAAAGGTAGTTAATAGGTCTTCTTGTTTTTATCTGTTGTCAAATCTATATTTCATCCACTCAAATAATGTTATCATACTATGAAATGTAAGATACCATGAGTTTTATTCTATTGTTAATGTATTGTGAGATTTCCTTTAATGCTAGGTCACAACTTTAAGGATTTTCCTCAAAAGGCAAAACTCTTAATAGAAAGAAAGAATGGGTATTGCATCTTAGATGCTTTTCTTGATTCTCTAAGCAGAGAATAAAGATCACCCACACTGAAAGTTTTACTTTGTCTGTTTCTTATAAATTGGATAAATTGTAACCTTCCTTGGCAGCAGTGTCTTCATTGTGTGGAGCTTTATTGAGTACAGAAACACGTATAATTTCTTTTGAGGAGACTATATAAAGTTTAGGGTTGGATATGTAGTAAATGTGTGGTTTTCCATTGACAACCTATGCCATAAGTGCTCTAAGACAGTGGTTCTCCACCCCTGGTCCTAGGACGGGAGCTGATCCCTGAGATCTTATCTGTTGGTCCACCAGGATGAGGAGAATCTAACACTTTATACAAACCATCACCATTAGATACAGTTATAGAAAGATTAAATAGATACATATAATCAGTAAAACTGCATTATATTCAAATCATAACAAATCTGAATGAAAATTGACATTAATTATTTCCCTGCTCAACATGTCCTCAATCTCACAGCCGTGCCCCATGAACACTGTATCATAACCGGCTGGTCCCCAGACCAAAAAATGCCAATGGCACACAGCTGTTAGTTTGCTACATACTTCACAACAAACAAGTGCCGTTTTTCTTGAATTACAGAAGTTCTTTAAGGCATTTGACTGTTATGCCCAGGCAAATGGTAGTATCACTAAGGCTGGTTCATGGAAAAAATAGTATATACAAAATTGTAAATTCAATCTATGATTTAGTCTACCAATTAATTAAATTAAACTCAGTTGAAGAATTGTTTTTAAATGCAGTTTTAAGTTATTCCAAAATAAGTTCCTTTTTCGGTGTCCATTTAAACAGCTCTCTTTCCACATTGTCACATTGATGACTGTGTCCCAAGGACTGAGTTGAGCACCAGTAATTTGGACACACTTGAAAGTACTATGAAATACCAAGGTATGGATAAATGTGCTATTGTTACAGCTCAGCTCTCAGTATAAAATATAACACATGGGACAGATAATACTTAATACTGAAACAAAGTCCATGGATTAACGCCCTTGGTATTGATGGAGAGTTATTACAGCTTCTTTGGTTCTTGCACAATGGGGGAACAACTCCTGTAGAGTACTATTGATATGGATAACTGTCTCATTTCTGTATTGATTCTGCTAACAATGCAACACACAATTATCTCTTTGGAATCCTAAGAACTTGAAAAATGTTAAAGTTTGTCTTATATGGATTTATCAATTCAGCAACAGAAGAAGCCACACTCCTCAGGCTAAAATAAAGCTGATTGTTTGACGCATTTAATCTTCCTTGGTCAGACCCCACACTTTTCTAGTACTTTATCCTTGGAGAGTGCGCACCCAGTTAGTTACATTTATGAATATTACAATTATAGTTTAAGCAGTTAATATTCATCTGAGGCTCATCAACTGTCACAAAGCTACTGACAGTAACTTTATATTCAACAGATGGTAAACAAAAAATAACACAACAATCCTATTATCTGACCTTGTCCATCATGGGAGGAAATTGTCCTCCTATAATCTGCTATAGCAGGGGTCCCCAACCTCCGAGCCACGGACTGGCACCGGTACGCTGCCTCTGTTCAGTCGGGCCGTGTGGACACCCTCCTCCACAACTGTACGCCCCAAGGCCCTGCTACTGGAAGGAACCCCAGATCCACCTCCTGATCCTCTATCTGCCCCACTTGTTCCTCTCCCTCCCCTGATTCTCCCCTTCGGCCCCTCTGATCCTCCCCTTGGCTCCCTTTAGATCCCCCACTACCGATCCCCCCCATTGGTGATTCCTATTGCAGCAGCAGCACGCCCCCGAATTGCATCTCGTCTGCCGGCGCATCCCAGTGATGTCACACACGAGCCGCAAGGGAAGGCTGCAGTACAGGAGGAGTGCTGATGAGGTAGGAAGCGCCGATTGGGTGAGATCTAGATGAGCTAATTGATGAGCTTCGATGGGCAGAAGAGGGATCAAGAGAGGAAGAGAGGAGGATCGAGAGACGAAAAGGGGAGGATCAAGTGGGGCAGGGGAGGATCAGAAGAGGGATCAAGCAGGGCAGGGGCGAATCAGGAGGGGCAGGGGGGTCAGGAGCTCCTGGAGGCTCCCCAAATATGTGTGTGTGGTGTATCACAAATATAGTTGTGGATCTGCGGGGTTGTTCGGAACGCTTACGATGTTGGTAATGCTTTGCGAGCCTTGCAAAGCGAGGCGAGCCGTTTACGGCCCAACTGTTTGGCTGCACGTTATCAGAGGACACATTTTATTAAGAGATTGTTACCTCTTAATGATTTTCAACTAAAACATCGAAAGATAATAGGTAAAGAATTAATATTTAATAATTTATTCATTGATAAATTGGAAATGTAAACAAAAATAAAAAATAAAATAAAGACATGTAAAGTGGCCTATATAATTTCTAATAAAGATAACAGTTAACACCTTATTAGTCATTAAAGTAATAACTGATTAATTAACTAAAAAATATATATATATATGTTTTTGGCTAATGTTACTTAACACATTTTATGCTGCATATCTTTGTATTGTATCACACATAGGTCCTCAAACAATTTGAATTTTGGCAATTGAATAGGGCTCTATATAAGCACAAAACATATTTTTTGACATCATTTTTTAGTTGTTGAAAACCTTGGTTTTGGATAGAAGTTCAGTAACTAAAAATTGTATGTGCTTATATAGAGCCCTATTCAATTGGGCAACTCGGAATTGAATGAGGCTCATAGTCATTAATGAAATATTAATTTAAACTTTGCAGCTGTCTGACAATTTCACACTGACACAGAATTTGCCTGCACCACACTGACATGTGCATGAAGTAAAAACACAGCAACTTAGAAGCATCATTTAATGTATATTTAATTACATTTATTGATTTAATATTTCCTACATATTATATGACGTTGAACTATTCTTAATTTTACACTCATTCATTCATTTTTTGAAAGTAAATAAATTATGCTAAATACTACATTTTAGGATCATGTCATTAACATAAATAGTAACTTACCTATTTATGATTTCTACAAAATAAACACAAAGATAAGAGCTAAACACTTATTAATAATTCATTTATTATGTGACCTATTACAAAAAAATATATTTCTTTTAACCTGACGTAATTTAACACATTGTAAGCTGTATAAGTGTGGACACTATAACATATAGTAATTACTTCAATATGATTTCTAACTTTGCAGGTGTCTGTGAATGTCACAGTGACACACATATTGCCGGCAGAGGTTTAAAGACAGCAATTTCTAAGGACCAGGGGTATATTTAATTGCATTAAGTTAGGTCTTATTTAGGATATATTATATTACCTTATAGCCTATTTCAGTTTAGATGCTTCAGACATTTATAATGACTGCAGTATATTTCAGTGAATTAATGTTATTATTCTTACATATTAGAATATGTTACAGTAAAAATGATTTTATATGCCTAAGAAATTATTAGGATGTCTTTTGCTATTTCATTAAATAACATATAAAATAAGAGGTCAAGAAAAAATAGTCATCCATTACTTTATTACAATACTATTCTATATACTGATAATGTTCTTGCATACTTTGCAGTTGTCTGTCAATTTCACTGGGACATAGAAGATCGCTGCAGTGACGGTTTCTGGACAGAGACAAACCTTACAACTAGCAGGTACAGTATATTTCAAGTGTGTACACCATAAATTCATAACTGCAGATATTATTTATTTTATCAGCAATAATGAATAAATTGCGCACATCACTGCCCTCCTTCTACCCTCCCCTGTGTCTCTTGGCTCACCCTCGCCTGTGTTTCTCTCACCATCACCCTCTCACTACTCTGTGCCTATTTACCCCCATCTCCCTCCTCTCTTGACCCCCCTCTCCAAATCCCATCCCCCTCTCCATCCCCTGTGTTTCCCTCTCCCTGCCATGTGTATCTTCCCCCCTTACTCTATGTCTCTTCACCCCCTCTTCCTCCCTTAGTATCTTCCCACCCCCTCTCCCTCCACTGTGCTTCTTTTCCCCCTCTCTCCCTCTCCTGCATACCTACATCCCCCTGTATCTCTATCCCCTCCTTTCTCCCCTTCTTTCTCATCTGTGTCTCTTCCACCTGCTATCCCTGTGTCTATTTACCGTCCTGTCCTGCCCACCTGAGTCTCTTCACCCTCCTATGGGTGCAACATTAGCAGGAAAATGTTGCTGGACATGGCCCTTACTGCTTTAAAGTTCAAGGACAAATTTAACAGCGTACTTCACACTTACACCCTGAGGAAGGACAGCAAAGAACATTTGCTCAACTCCTAGATACAAGCAAAGCTGTGGAAAAACATATGCAGCTTCCTGAAGATACAAAATGCTTACCCACTATTTTTTATGAGCTTGATAAGATTATGGAAAATAATCCATACACTCAATCTTATAAAAAATCAGACATTGAACAACAACAACGCATTCATGCACAACAAAATCAGTTGCTAATGCCAAGAGTAAATATGGTTCTTAGAAGAGATCGTTGTCATGAATCAGCCAGGGGCCATCTTGGATTTGGAACTGTTACCTGCCACATGGTATTGAACAGAAGGTTTTGGGCTGGGTTATCTTCCACATGCTGTTGCCATGTGGAAGAACAAAAGGTTTGGGTTGTAATGATTAATTACAGTATAAGGTTGTATATTGTATTATGGAGGGATTGTATTTAGTTAACCATCCCCCAGTAGATAAACACTGAGGCAGGAGCTGAGCCAAATGGGTTTATCCTAAACAAGATAAACCTCACAGGGTGTCGCCAGAACCTAAACAAAGAGATTTGCCAGACAGCCAGGCACCTAGATAACAATGGGGGGGCCTAGGAGCAAACAGGAAGTTTCCCCTGGGACCGCCTGGGTCAGAATGAGCTTGGTGGCCACGCCTAGGGTTGGCCCAGGGGAGGGGTCTGGTGGTTCCCATAGCCTCCCTCTACTACATTGAACAGAGGTAATTAGGTTACTCTAGAGGTTATCCTATTGGCCAGAGAGAGGGGAATGAGGGTTTGACTAAGAGTAGCCACTCCCTCCACTGTGTGTGTGTGTGAAATGTTTTAAATATGTGGTTCCAAAATAAAACGTGGTTCATAATTTTCATCAAGACGTGGTGTGTAGATGTATTATTTACCTGGGGACATATGCTTGCAGTAAGATTCGTCAGACTTACTGTCAATATTGCTCAGTCTAAACCAAGGGCTGAGACATGATGTTCCTGTACTCAAAGCTACTCCAAGGTCCAGAGTAACCCAAATCAAGTCAGCAGACCCCAGCCAGAGAGTGGGTCGTGACAATTGGTGGCAGTGGTGGGAGACTCTGAGAAGGACCAGAAAATGGAGCAGCAGTATGAGGACATGTCCAAGGAGGCAAGACGCAGGTTCAGTATAGCCAGGGAGTTTTGCCCCGGGGAGATAACGCTGGAAGAGGCAATTAAAGGACTGAACCTAATAAAGCAGCAAATACAGGAAGAACGTACAGGGGTGAGTGTCCAAGCTCAGCAAAGGCTTGGGGTCATCCCTGCAGAGATGCCAGTAAGAGTCAAACTGGCAAATCAGAATTTTAAACAGTCCCAGGATGATAAAGACAGCATTGACCGATTCATCCAAGAGGACTACAGAGGAAGGGTCCTGCTAAATCAATGGATGGCATTCCTGCAATTATGGCATGGCCATGAGCTGGCAAGCTGGTTGGAGGAACTGGTAGAGAAAGAGATGGACTTGGAGGAACAGTATCTTGCCAGGGTAGAGTCCTTTGGTGGCCGGAGAGAGCATCTCTATTTTCGTTTGGATCTACAATATGGGGTTGAGGAGATTCTGAATGGTGATCCGGAATGTGGCATGGGAACTGCAAGGAGACATAATAACTTGTTTGTTGAACGCTGCCGGGGTCTGGGACTGGAACCATGGTTCCCGGAGGCTCCTTTGCTAGAACCCCTGGTTCGTCAAGAGCAGCAACTGGAGGCTGAATATGTTCAATTGTGGGATGCGATACCCAAGAAGTATTTTGGCCCATCCGGATGGGAGGACGGCTCACCAGACCCTTACAACTCAGACGGTATGTACCAGAGTGAGTATGCTCACTGGAACTGGGGAGAGGCTTTTCTAGACTGTAAACAAAGGGAGGAGTGGGAAGGGGTAAACACTGTTCCTTTGCCAACTCCTGGGGATGGAGAATGTTTGCCCCTAGAACATGCAGCAACTGTGTCAGGGCCTAGTCACCAGCCTCAAGAGCCAGAGACCCAGTGGAATGTTCCCTGGGTGGGGTCAGATAATCCATGTCTGCCCCCTGAGACCCCAAGAGACTTAATCCCGGAGGGAGTGGGAACTGCTCACAAGCTAGGGCCAGATAAGGTAAGTCTGCCCTCAGAAGTTCTAGGCAAAGTGTGTTGGCCAGAACTGTTAATGGAGCCAGAGGCTCGTGATTAATAATGTAATGAACGGTGGGAAGGGAGCCTTAGAGGCCAGGCTGGGTAGGAATGATGAGATTCCACAGCCTGCATCAGATAACCACTGTCTGTACCCTGACACCCCAGGGGAGTTGTTCCCAGAAGTGCTAGTGAAGCACAGAGCCCAGGAGGGTTGTTTAAGAGACAGTGGGGAGGGAAAGGAATTGGTTTCTGGCTACAGGGAACCTGACCTCACACAGCAAGAGTGTGCCAGGGGCACAAAGAGCCAGGCCGGGGCAGCAAGCATGCCAGCCTTGGCAAAAGCATTATGGGTGCAGAGTGGCACCATGAAAGAGGGTGTACCAAGTGGGGAGATACCCTGGATAACCATTGTCCAGGGGCCCACTGGAACAGACACCACTCCAAAGACCCAGTTCAACAGAAAAGACTGGGATAAAGTTGCTCAACCCCGGGCAATGGAGGAGTCCGGCACTTCAGCTGGATGGGAGCAGCATAGCCCCCCAGCCAAGTCAGAGGAGTGTAAGCACAGCTTGGGTGGGAGCAGCGTAGCTCCCCAAGCAGCAACGGAAACAGCTGGACAAGAGGAAGAAAGCCAAGAGGAGCTGTCCCTTTGCAATCCCATAGGCCCAGAGACTGTTTTAGAGACCTCAGCCCAGTGGTGGGGACTGGCTGGGGGGAACAGGGTTGCTATGGGACAGAAACTGTGGCCCACCTGTTGTACTCTGGGATTCCAGACTATTTGGGTGGGTGTGAATGGGAAGAGCAATTTGCTCTATACAGTGGGTGCAAGGCCAAGGGCTGGGGGAGGTTGTTACTCTGCACTTTGGGACTGTTTTCTAAAGGACTTGAACGTGGAGAGAGTGCAGAGGGCCTAGCCGATCCAGAAGATTCATGACTATCAGCGTAGCTGGGAAAATCCTAGGGGCATGGATGTTTCCTGCCACGCTTGGGGAGGTGTTGTCATGAATCAGCCAGGGGCCATCTTGGATTTGGAACTGTTACCTGCCACATGGTATTGAACAGAAGGTTTTGGGCTGGGTTATCTTCCACATGCTGTTGCCATGTGGAAGAACAAAAGGTTTGGGTTGTAATGATTAATTACAGTATAAGGTTGTATATTGTATTATGGAGGGATTGTATTTAGTTAACCATCCCCCAGTAGATAAACACTGAGGCAGGAGCTGAGCCAAATGGGTTTATCCTAAACAATATAAACCTCACAGGGTGTCGCCAGAACCTAAACAAAGAGATTTGCCAGACAGCCAGGCACCTAGATAACAATGGGGGGGCCTAGGAGCAAACAGGAAGTTTCCCCTGGGACTGCCTGGGTCAGAATGAGCTTGGTGGCCACGCCTAGGGTTGGCCCAGGGGAGGGGTCTGGTGGTTCCCATAGCCTCCCTCTACTACATTGAACAGAGGTAATTAGGTTACTCTAGAGGTTATCCTATTGGCCAGAGAGAGGGGAATGAGGGTTTGACTAAGAGTAGCCACTCCCTCCACTGTGTGTGTGTGAAATGTTTTAAATATGTGGTTCCAAAATAAAACGTGGTTCATAATTTTCATCAAGACGTGGTGTGTAGATGTATTATTTACCTGGGGACATATGCTTGCAGTAAGATTCGTCAGACTTACTGTCAATATTGCTCAGTCTAAACCAAGGGCTGAGACATGATGTTCCTGTACTCAAAGCTACTCCAAGGTCCAGAGTAACCCAAATCAAGTCAGCAGACCCCAGCCAGAGAGTGGGTCGTGACAATCGTCATTCTGATAAAAGATGTTATAACTTACCAACTGCTAATGACATCCATCAATATACTAAGTACTAATTTAGATCCAATGACCTATCCAATTTTGTATCCCAATGGGGAGGCAGGTTGGCAACCAAAACTAATACTTCCAAGTTATCCAAACACTAAACAACGTATCAGAAATAATATTTCAATGCTTGAGTTTCAAGGGGCTCAAATTGCAATTGGGGATGATTTTAATCCCATCTTAAGTGCTAGAAAACTGACACAACAATGGACCAGTGATTCATACCTGCAAGTAGAAGCCAATAATTTAAATTTGATCAAATACCAACAACATAACCTCCGTGTTGCACAGTATTGTGGCCTCATGGATTATGATGCTGAAGCTGCTACTAACCAAAATCTAGCAGCTGGCCGAGCCATCATTTTACCATCTTCCTCCCAAGGATCTCCTTGCAATATGCAGGAAAGATACAATGATGCCATGGCTATTGTAACCAAATTTGGCAAACAGATTTATTTATTACATTTACATGTAATCCTCAATGGCCAGAAATTGTGGATAATTAAAAAAATGGTCAAAAGGCTTCTGATAGACCAGACTTAGTGGCTTGAGTCTTCAAAATTAAATTAATAGCCTTATTACATGACATAACCATCATTAACTTATTTGGAAATTGTTTGAATTATGTTTATACCATTGAATTCCAAGAAAGAGGCCTTCCACATGTACATATTGTGATAAATTGAATACTGCAGAGAAAGTGGATTCAGTAAGTACTGCTGAACTACCACATCCACAAAAACATGCCTCACTACAGGGAGTGCAGAATTATTAGGCAAATGAGTATTTTGACCACATCATCCTCTTTATGCATGTTGTCTTACTCCAAGCTGTATAGGCTCGAAAGCCTACTACCAATTAAGCATATTAGGTGATGTGCATCTCTGTAATGAGAAGGGGTGTGGTCTAATGACATCAACACCCTATATCAAGTGTGCATAATTATTAGGCAACTTCCTTTCCTTTGGCAAAATGGGTCAAAAGAAGGACTTGACAGGCTCAGAAAAGTCAAAAATAGTGAGATATCTTGCAGAGGGATGCAGCACTATAAAAATTGCAAAGCTTCTGAAGCGTGATCATCGAACAATCAAGCGTTTCATTCAAAATAGTCAACAGGGTCGCAAGAAGCGTGTGGAAAAACCAAGGCTCAAAATAACTGCCCATGAACTGTGCCCAAAAGCACAAGGTGTGCAATACTCAGAGACATGGCCAAGGTAAGAAAGGCTGAAAAACGACCACCACTGAACAAGACACACAAGCTGAAACGTCAAGACTGGGCCAAGAAATATCTCAAGACTGATTTTTCGAAGGTTTTATGGACTGATGAAATGAGAGTGAGTCTTAATGGGCCAGATGGATGGGCCCGTGGCAGAGAGCTCCAGTCCGACTCAGACGCCAGCAAGGTGGAGGTGGAGTACTGGTTTGGGCTGGTATCATCAAAGATGAGCTTGTGGGGCCTTTGCGGGTTGAGGATGGAGTCAAGCTCAACTCCCAGTCCTACTGCCAGTTCCTGGAAGACACCTTCTTCAAGCAGTGGTACAGGAAGAAGTCTGCATCCTTCAAGAAAAACATGATTTTCATGCAGGACAATGCTCCATCACACGCGTCCAAGTACTCCACAGCGTGGCTGGCAAGAAAGGGTATAAAAGAAGAAAATCTAATGACATGGCATCATTGTTCACCTGATCTGAACCCCATTGAGAACCTGTGGTCCATCATCAAATGTGAGATTTACAAGGAGGGAAAACAGTACACCTCTCTGAACAGTGTCTGGGAGGCTGTGGTTGCTGCTGCACGCAATGTTGATGGTGAACAGATCAAAACACTGACAGAATCCATGGATGGCTTTTGAGTGTCCTTGCAAAGAAAGGTGGCTATATTGGTCACTGATTTGTTTTTGTTTTGTTTTTGAATGTCAGAAATGTATATTTGTGAATGTTGAGATGTTATATTGGTTTCACTGGTAAAAATAAATAATTGAAATGGGTATATATTTGTTTTTTGTTAAGTTGCTTAATAATTATGCACAGTAATAGTCACCTGCACACACAGATATCCCCCTAAAATGGCTAAAACTAAAAACAAACTAAAAACTACTTCCAAAAATATTCAGCTTTGATATTAATGAGTTTTTTGGGTTCATTGAGAACATGGTTGTTGTTCAATAATAAAATTAATCCTCTAAAATACAACTTGCCTAATAATTCTGCACTCCCTGTATATGACATTGTAACACATCGCATGATTCATGGCCCATGTGGAGAGCTAAATCCACAATCACTGTGTATGGAAAATAAGAAATGCACTAAAGATTTCCCAAAAGAGATCAAACGTTTGCAAATTGTGATGGATATACATTGTATAGAAGACGGAAAAAAACACGTGTGTGGTCCCATATAATCCACATCTCTTAGTGAAGTATAATGCACACATAAATGTGGAAGCTTGCACTTCTATTAAATCAATTAAATATGTCTACAAATATATATATAAAGGATATGATGTCGCAACTGTGGTGGTAAAAAGTGGCCCAAATGAACAAGAAAATGAGTTACTGCATGATAAACTGGCATCTCATGTAGATGCTCGCTATGTCAGTGTGCCAGAAGCAATGTGGCGGCTTCTTAAATTTGAAATGCATGATTGATCACATGCAGTTTATCTATTAGTTGTACATTTGCCAGAAAGACAATTAGTTTACCTTCATACTAGCAATGAAGAAAATGCTCTGGCACAAAATGAACGTCGACAAACCACACTTACTGCTTGATTTATCCTAAATTCAAAAGATATGGAGGCAAAGCAATATTTATACAATGAGATTCCATATCATTATGTTTTCGTCAATGGCAAATGGAAACGTAGACAAAATTATTACCAGAATGTATACAGTAAGTCCTTGAGACATTGAACGTTTCTGCTTACGTTTACTACTTTTAAATGTTCCTGGCGCACAATGTTTTGAACATTTGAGAACTGTCAATGACACAGTTTATGACACCATTCAATTAGCTGCACGACATAGAAACTTCCTTGATGATGACACAGAATGGGAGAGATGTTCAGAAGAAGCAGCTCTATCTAAAATGCCACGCCAGATTAGGGAACAGTTTGCATACATCTGCATATTTTGCAATGTTCCAAATGCATTGGCTATGTGGGAAACATTTAAAATACATATGTATGAAGATTACTTGAAAAGGTACAACGACTCCATAGCTGAATTAAAAGCATTAATGGAAATTCAAGAAGTGTTTCTATGTCATGGATTAAGTTGAGCAACTTTTAATCTCCCAGATCCAGGAATTATAGATGATATCAACTTGGACAACTATGACGCTGATGTTGAGAAGCAAAAGACAGAAGAAAAAATTGCCACTTTAAATGATTTGCAATTGAAGGCTTTCAATGCAATACAACAAGCAATAGCTGATGACTTACTCAAAAAGTGTTATTTTTATCTAGATGGACCCTGTGGATCTGGAAAAACGTATCTCTATAGTTTGTTGATGAGTTCCATTAGAGCTAAAGGTGAAATTGCACTTCTCTTTGCAACGACTGAAATTGCTGCACTATTGTTAGAAGGTGGCAGAACAGTACATAGTGGATTTAAGCTTCCAGTTCCAATTTGGGAAACCTCAGTGTCCGTTATTAGAATGAAATCATCGCAAGCCAGAAAGTTTAAAAAATCTAAATTAATTATAACTAGCGACTTGCCTGTCAAAAATGAAGGGCAATACAATTTCAAGCCATAGCAATGCTGTTTGCCACACAATGTAAAGATTTTGCTTCTCTGAGGACCTTCGGTGCTCATTGTGAGCCTCTCCTCTTGTGTACATTTGCTCCTCTGAGCACCTTCGGCGCTCATTGTGAGCCTCTCCCTTCGCGTCCTTCAAGTTTCGTGGTTTGCAACGATCATCTTCGGCGCTCATCACAAAGACAGCTATATAAGTACAGTGGTAAATATACAATTATTTTAGTGTTGGAAAATGGAGGCCATTATCTATGTGTTACGTGGCTCGCAAGCATTTTCCGTCTTTTCTAATAGTGTATTTTGTACTTCGTAAGTTCCTGGGTAAAAGTCTTACATGCCTGTCGGTGTTTTGCGTGGTTCGGGGTCGTGTAGCCTTGTTTTCATTTTTTTGGGCCTCCATTTTTTTTTTTCGCTTAGTGGATTTTTGAATGCCGAAACTTGTCAACTTTGGCTTAAATTTGTGTGCAACCTCTCTCCCAGACGTCCTGGCTGTCCCCTCGTGCTGTGTGTGAGTTTTTTTTTTTCATATTTTTCGATTTGCGCAGTTCGGCCTTTTTTGTAAGTCCCGCACCTAGCAATTTTTTCTAAGTCCTGCGTTCCTAAACTGCTTGCAGCCTAAGGCAGTCCAGCGTATCCTTACTGCTTGGAGGCTAAGTCCCGCGTACTTCAATGCCTGAACTGCTTGCCTCGCATTACTGCCTAAGCCGCTGGTTTTTCAATGCCTCAGCGCTCATCTGCTAAGTGCTTCGAGCTTGGAAGACTTCTGTGCTTCAACGGCACGCCTCGCTATGCGAGGCTCGCAAGCGTGACAACGATTCACAGTTTGACAACTATTATATGTGATAGATGAGGCCACTATGATGTCGTGCCATGCTCTGCAATGTATTGATTGTTTATTACGTGAAGTCACGAGTAATGATTTGCCTTTTGGCAAATTCATGTTATTAGAAGGAGATTTCAGACAAGCATTACCTGTGGTTGTACGTGGAAATCGCACATACATTGTGGAAACATGTATAAAGTCAAGTCCACTATGGAAAGAATTTACACACCTTAAATTAGAAAAAAATATAAGATCTGAAAGCCAAAATGAATTCAATGATTGGCTAATTAAAATTGGCGAAGGAAAAACAGACGTAATAACCAACTTACCTGAGGATACTGTCGAAATACCAGCAGAAATGATTTGCCAAGATTCATTCATATCAGCAATATTCCCGAATGGAATAACCACAGAACATTCATCAGAGCTTGCACAGAAAGTAATATTGACATGCAAAAATAAAGATGCCTTGGTTCTCAATAACGAAATTTTGAAGTTAATTGATGGTACACAAAAAAATGATTACAGTGCCTTTTCTGTTCTAGCTGATGCCATTGAGTGAATCTAATTTCACCACTGATTCATTAACACCATTTGGAATGCCACCACATTTTTTGCAGCTCAACAAAGGAGCAATTGTCATGCTACTGAGAAATATGAATCCCAAAAAAGGACTTTGTAATGGGACAAGATTAATTGTTCAGGATTTAAGAGACCATTTCATACATGCAGAAATTCTGAATGGTACCCATAAAGGTGAAGCAGTTTTCATACCAAGAATAGATTTGGCTCCAAGTGAGACAAGCTTCCTTTTGTACTTCAAAGGAGACAATTTCCCATTATCATGGCATTTGCAATGACCATTAATAAATCCCAAGGACAAACATTTGGCCTCTTTTTGGAAGAACCTGTATTTGCCCATGGACAACTCTATGTGGCATTTTCAAGATGCAAAAAACAAGAAGAAATTAAAGTTTACATTAAAAAAAAAACACGAAAGTCAGGGTGAATTATTAGATGATGGACGAGTATTTAGTATTTTTGTCACTTGGGCTCTTTTTAGAGGACCACTATTTCACTTAGACATGTGCCATTCTC
This sequence comes from Discoglossus pictus, assembly GCA_027410445.1. NCBI lineage: Eukaryota > Metazoa > Chordata > Amphibia > Anura > Alytidae > Discoglossus > Discoglossus pictus. The sequence continues at coordinate 102,947,009 of CM050171.1, read as the reverse complement.
AAAAACTGAAAAAAAAAAAAAAAAGAACAGTAATTTTATCTTGAGGATGAACTTTTATGTCACTTTGGCTCTTTTTAGAGGACCACTAATTCACATAGACAACTCTATGTAACAAAACTTCACCAAACTTGACAAAGCACTCAACAAATTTAATATAGACTTAATACTTTCATTGTATGTACTTACCACTTTTCATGCATGTTCTTCCAGTTTTCTGTTCCTGTTGTTCTCGGTTTCATTGTATTAAATTAACACTTGAATTGTAATTAGTTAGGAGGTTTAATGAATGTATTTAGGTATTTTCATCTCTTGATGTATAATTACAGACAGGGTATTGATCTAGGCAATAGTCCGATCACCAGTATCTGGGGTCAGAAAGGAATACATTTTTCCCCTATTTAAACAATTACCTACACTTCAATTGTTTTTTTTTCTGTTTGCCTTCCTCTGGATTCAATATAAACAGATAGAAATCTGTTAAATAACATGTAAAGCTTTACATATACATAGGGCCTCATTCTATTATCGGCCGCAGCCGCTGCGGGGCCGCAAGGACCGGCCGCAAGCTATTCTGCTATTCTATTCCCTTACGGCCGTAGGCTCCGGCAGGCTTGCGGCCGGTGCCTTGCTATCTCTTGCGGCCGATCGCGCCGGAGGAAAGCCTTTGATCTAAAACGGCCGCAAGAGATTTGCAATTCAATTGCTCCGGGAAACCTCTCTGCAAGGCTAAAAACGAGCCGCAGTTACTTGCAGGAAAAAGGTCTCGCTAGCACCAATTAAGCACATAAAATAGCTCAAATAAAGCCATCCTGCACTTTGAGAAGACTATAAAGGGATTTTAGGTGTTAGAATAAATAGCACATAATTATCCTGTACTCAAATCCGTAAAATATTTCATTTTTAATATCCGTAAAATATACATGTAAAAAGTCCAGAGTGCTTGGAGCACCTCAGACACGCCCACGCCGCAGCCGGCAAATAAACAGTTAATTTGAACTCGGGTTTGGGCAGATGTGCAAGCTTGAGAGTGGGTTCCTTTTAATCCTCATGTCCCCCAATATGATCCCTAGCATTTACAGAGCTGTACAGTGCAGGCTTGAATTTATTTTTGAGTTTTTATATTTCACAGTTTACGGCCGGTTCCAAGATATGCGGCCGGCCGTAAGGGGAGATCCTTGCGGGGCCGTATAATAGAATCGCGAGTTAACTGAACCCTCGCAAGGAATCGCAGCCTTACGGCCGATTTACGGCCGATAATAGAATGAGGCCCAAATGGTTTAAAAGGAAGTTTTAACAGTCTAATAATATTGAGTTCAATTATCACTTGCGTTGTATTTAGTTATGAGGTTCTTGGATTGTATTTTATTATGAGGTTTAATATATGTATTTAGTGGTTTTGAAGTTGTCATGTATAATTACAGACAGGTTATTGATCCAGGGATTAATCCGATCGCCATTATCTGGGGTCAGGGAGGAATTAATTTTTTCCCCATTTGAGAAAATTGGCTACATTTCACTTGTTTCTTTTCTGTTTGCCTTCCTCTGGATTCAATAAAAAAAAATACACGTGTTAAATAAGATGTAATGTTTTACAATATAGATATAGTTTTAAAAAAAAGTAAACTGTCTAATAATATTGATGTACACATTACAATAAAAAACATGGTTGCACAGTTGGTGACAGATATAACTATACAAGTTGCATGTTATAACTAAACACATTAAGTAATAAAACAATTCATTGTTGTCCGTTTTCATACATATCTTTTATTACATTAAAAAACAATAATTATTAAAAACAAACATAAAAAATTTAAAAAAGGTGAGACACTGAGTGGCAAACAGCATGTCCACTATTAAAATGTAACTCCTGTCATTTTTGATGGGCAAATTTCTAGTGTATATATATATATATATATATATATATATATATATATATATCACATATATAGTTGTGAGCGTACGAGTTGTTGCTAACGCTGCGGGCTCGTTGCTAACGCTGCGAAGCGAGGGCCGGGGCTCGCGCAGCGAGACGCGGGCCTCGCGTAGCGAGGGCACTGTGCCAGGTTCTCAGTTGCTGGCATGGAGCGCCGCAGGCGCTCCTTGCCAGCAACTGAGGACCCTCGCGAAGCGAGGGCCTCAGTTGCTGGCTTGGAGCGCCGCAGGCGCTCCATGCCAGCACCTGAGGACCTCGCAAAGCGAGGTCTTCAGTTGCAGCAACTGCGACCCTTGCAAAAAAAAGTTTACGTCGCAACACATTACGACACTCGCAAACAACATACGACACACGTTCACACACATTACGGCCTCGCAACACTCGGACGCAACTCGCGAACATTACAAAATTACAAACACAATACATACACACAGCACATACATAAAAACCTTAGCTACACAAACAGAACCCAGGACCTCAAAAATGCAACTTACAACTTAATTGCACTCAAAATAAAAGAGTTTAGACACTAAATAGTTTGTTAAGCGACACAAAAAATGGCCGACGAATAAAACGAAAACGAGGCTACACACGCAAACACCATACGAGACACGTTAACACCATACGAGACACGTTACCACACATTACGACTTCGCAAACATCAGACGCAACACGCCGACATACAAACATTTAAAACTTAACAAAGACACACAACAAACACATAAAAAGCTTACCTACAGCAAGAGGAACCAGCCAGCACCTCAAAAAAACAAGTTACACCTACATTTAAATCAAAATAAACACTTTAGACACTAATACCATCGCTAAGCGAGAGAAAAAATGGCCGACGAACAAAACGAAAACGAGGCTTCAGACGTAACTACACTACACTTACTCGCAATAATGAAACACATACTATGCGGAACGTATCACAATCATATTAAACACCATTTTGAACAGTAATACGCCTAAAATGGCGGATGGAACGCAAATTGTAAGCTGGAACGCAAATAGCGCATGCGTATTGCGTTCTAACGGTCTCACTTTCCAGAACTTTCTACAAGTTTATAAATACTGCCTATTTCCAACTAAAAAATACATTTCTCCTCAGGTGATCAACGGAGTGACTTCTGAGATAACTGATGCTTTTACTTGAGAAGACAATTCTTTACTAATTTACTACTTTACATTGTGCAAATTACAACTGAGAGGTAAGCTATAATATATTACATTTTATTATCAGGACAGGTCAAACAAATAAAAACAAAAAAATAGGATTTATGTAGTCATCATGTATGGCACATTTATGTGTATAGGCTCACAAAAAAAATACGCTTCATTTAACAAAACAACAAAAAAACATAATTTAATATTAAACAGAGCTTTATGTATAGTGACATCTGACACGCACATATATGTCTATAATGTATAGTGACATGTGACACGCACATATATGTCTATAATGTATAGTGACATCTGACACGCACATTTCTGTGTATTGCCCCTTCATAGTGACATGTGACACGCACATATATGTCTATAATGTATAGTGACATCTGACACGCACATTTCTGTGTATTGCCCCTTCATAGTGACATCTGACACCGACATATATGTCTATAATGTATAGTGACATGTGACACGGACATATATGTGTATAGTGACATGTGACACGCACATTTATGTGTATTGCCAATGCAACAAAATTAGCTTACAACAAAATCAGTAAACAACTACATTTAAATGACATTATATCTCATGTATAGTGATATGTCACACGCACATATATGTGTATCATCTATAGTTACATCTCACACACACACATTTATGTGTGTTGGAAAAAAAAAATATAAGGTTAATTTAACCATTTAAATTTGACTCATGTATACTGATATGTCACACGTACACAAAATAATTACATTAAACTATGTAATGTGCTTAATGTATGTGACATATGTGTGTAGCCCCCCACCAAAAAATAAGGTTAATTGAATTAATTTACTGCAATTCAATAGATCATATAAAGCTGAATCTTTCTATTTCTTTTAATATTCAAACAGACTCTGCATCAACAGCGTCTCTCAACAATTTGCACCGTGCACTGTGAAGCACAATCCCTTTTAAAGAACACCAACAAATTTGAAGAGGTAAGATACAACAAGACATTACATGCTCAAAAGGCCATGCTTTGCTACATGACAAATTATAAATATACAAATAACTATTTCACTTTCTTTTTCAAACAGACACTACAAGAAGACCGGCGGATTAAGATTGGCAGGAGGGGACCGTCTGTCATTCAAAACTTCTATCAAGGTAAAGTATTAAGTATAAACAAGAAATAACCATGAGCCTTATTCAATTGCAACTTCCTCAATTGAATAGGGCTCTATATAAGCACATAACATTTTTTTTATACAGAACTTTTTAGTTACTGAATTTCTAACCACAATCAAGGTTTTTAATAACTAAAAACTTTGCTCAATAAATATGTTATGTGATTATATAGAGCCCTCTTCAATTGCCAAATTGCAATTCAATGAGGACCTATATGTCTTTAATGGACAAGGGCCTCACTCAAATGTGATTTGCCCATTTCAATAGCGCTCTATATAAGCACAGAGCATATTTTTTAAAGGAAATTTTTCTTTTGTGAACACGTTCCTTTTGGATACAAGTTCACTAAATACAAAATTCCGGAAAAAAATATGCTCTGTGCTGATATTGAGCTCTATTCCATTGGCAAAAACACAATTGAATGAGGAGCTCACAATATAACAAATGCAGTAACCAAAGGCCCTCATTCAATTGCTATTTTGGACAATTAAATATGGCTATAACTAAGCACTTTTAGGCCCATAAATAAGCACTTTTAGGACCTTATTCTATTTTAACAAATATATGTGATGTGCTTATTTACAACCCTATTCAAATTTCTACATTGCAATTCAATTACGGCCTTAGAGTACTATTACATTGTAAAAAATGCAATTGAATGAGGGCCAAACTATGCAACCTATGGTATACACAAAGGCCCTCATTCAATTGCAATTTGCCCAATTGAATAGGGCTCTAAATAACAACATAACAATTTCTTAAAACTAAGGTTTTAGTTAATAAAAACAAAACAAATATACAGTTTTTCAATGACTACAAAATTATTTTAAATAATATGCTATGTGCTTATTTAGGGCACGATTCAATTAGCCAAATCGCAATTCAATGACACACAAACTGCTACACACAAAACAGAATTTCTTATTAAATGTTTAACAACCTATAAGCCTTACAAAGAAGCAAAAATAAGAATAACAAAAGTGTTGTGCACCTAATAGCATTGTATAAAAAAGCACACAAACTCATAGCAAACTATATTAACATTCTTCTTTAATGTTTAACAACCTATAACCTGTACAATCAAGAAGAAATACGTTTTGCACAAGTGATGCGCACCAAACAGGATTGTCAAAAACTAACACAAACACATAGCAAACTACCTTAATTATATTATTTCATGTTTCAATAACTATAACCATCCCGATAAACGTTAAATAACTATACCACAAGTGGTGTGCACAAAACAGGATTGTACAAAAAATAACATAAACACATCTTATTTAATATATCACAACCCACAAGCCTTACTAAGAACCTTCAATAAGAATAACAAAAGTTGTCGGATTGTACAGAAAGTAAAAAAAAACAAAGATAAAAAAAAATAACCATAACTCATACAATACAGTCAAATTAATACATTTTAAATTTATTTAACAGACATTTCACTCAAACAACATTTTCTATTTTACATTACAACAGATACTGCGTGAAGACAATCGGACGAGGACTTTTTCCACAGGACCGGACCATCGGACGAGGACTCGGACCAGACCAGCAGACGAGGAATTTCAACACAGGACCAGACCAGCAGACGAGGAATTTCAACACAGGACCAGACCATCGGACGAGGACTTTCACCAACGTACCACAACATCGGACGAGGGATATCGCCACAGGACCACAATATCGGACGGGGGCTATCGCCACAGGACCACACCATCGGACGAGGACTTCCAACAGAGGACCACACCATTGGACAACGATTTTGAAACGAGGACCAACAAACATTCGGATTTAAATCACACTTCAACCAAGGTAAACTATAATAAGTACTAAAGTATAAAACTAAAGAAACTGCTTTCAGTTGCAACCGTGTCAACAGAAAAATAAAATAATTAATTTACTATCTCCCTTATTTTATTTAAATTGCTACTATGCAATACATAGCTCAATAACCACATCACTTTTTTTTTCAGCAAAGAAGTTTTGCTGTGGTAAATATCTATCCACAAGCAAAGTTTTTAATAAATAAAACAATTATTTTAAATAAATATGTTACATGCTTATTTACAGCAGTATTCCATTGGCCAAATTCTGAGCCACTGAAGACAGGAATTATAAATTTAACTAAATATCAATGATACATTCATGATTTGCCTTTTATTTCACCAGTTGTGCACAATAATCTTTATCAGGAATTACAAATGTAAATATACACAATTACATTTATTTGTTTCCGTTTACAGATTAATATGGCTGATAACGAGACCAAAGAAGAGAAGAAAAGACGTCAAACTAGAGAAAGACAAGAGAGATGGGCCGCCCAGCAGACACCGGAGGAGAAAGAAATTCGAAGGGAAAAAGAACGCAAAAGACTTGCAAATAAAAGAATATCAGCTGCAAAAATGAAAGATACAACCAAAAAAAATAAAAAAATAATAAAGCATTTACAAACTGTTCCTAAAACATCAGATGACATTTTACAACATACCAGTCAAGACAGACCAAAAAAAACAACTACAAAAAAAAAGCATTTACAAACTCTTACTAAAAACTTACAGGAAATTTCAACCGAACAAGTCCAACATATACCAAGAAAATCTACGAAAAAAACTAAACATTTAGAACCTGTTGTTCAAACATTTCATGACTTTTCATCTGATGAATATCAAAGTCAACATCCAATATGCGTTGCAAATTGTCCTTTACTGAAGTCTTTAGCAGTAGAGGTTCATAGTTGTGGGGACATGACTACTCAATGTCAATTTTGTGAGGCTTATTATTTTAAACAGGAGAGACCCCGAGATGGACAATTTATTAGTTGTTGTCAAAAAGGAAAGTTCAAACTTCCACAAAGGAAACAATTTCCAACCTATTTACTAAATATTATGACTGAACCTACTTTTCCAAATTACAACAATTTTAAGACAAACATAAGATCCTACAATAGTGCCATATCATTTGCATCTATGGGGGCAACATTGGCTGCTAATGTACCAGGACATGGTCCTTACTGTTTTAAAGTCCAAGGACAAATTTATCATCGGACTTCACATTTACATCCAGAGGAAGGAGAGCAAAGAAAATTCGCTCAACTATATGTCCTAGATACAATGGAAGCTGTTGACCAACGTATGCAGATGGAAGAAAATAAAAAATGCTTACCCAGTGTTTTTATAGAGCTAAATAACATTATGGACAACAATCCCTACAGTAAAGCTTACAAAAAATTGGCAGAAGTAGAAAATGAACAACTACTTCATGCACAAAGACATCAATTACCCATGCCAAAGGTTAATATGGTGCTTAAAAGAGACAGACATACTGATAAACGTCGTTATAACTTGCCAACATCAAATGAGGTTGCAATGGTCTTTCACAATGATGAAGGAGAACCACCATTTCAAAGAGACATTAGAGTATATCCCAGAAATGAGGACCAACCATTTATTAATATCTTAAGTCCAAATTTAGATCCAATGACATATCCCATCTTTTTCCCACACGGAGAAGCAGGTTGGCAACCAAAATTAACCCTTCCCAGTTACCCAAATGCTAAAGCCAGAATCCGAAATAATGTTTCTATGCTTGAATTTAAAGTTGCTCAAATTGCCATTAGAGATGAATTTAATCCAATTTTATGTGGTGGCAAACTAACACAACAATGGATTATTGATTCATATTTGCAAGTTGAGGCAAATAATTTAAACTTTATAAAATATCAACAAGATAAACTACGTGTAGAACAATATTGTGGACTCATGGACTATGTTGCTGACGTGGCTACAAGCAGAGACATGACAGCTGGCAAAGCCATCATTTTACCATCTTCCTTTCAAGGATCTCCTCGAAATATGAGAGAAAGATACAATGATGCTATGGCTATTGTGACAAAATTTGGAAAACCAGATTTATTTGTGACATTTACATGTAATCCACAATGGCCAGAAATTAATCAAAATCTACTTCTTGGACAAAGTGCTTCAGATCGACCAGATTTAGTAGCCAGAGTTTTTAAGATAAAATTAAATGAATTAATACGTGACTTTACTATAAATCAGTTATTTGGCAAATGTCTTGCTTATGTATATACCATTGAATTTCGAAAAAGAGGCCTTCCACATGCACATCTTCTCATAATACTTCAAGAGAAAGATAAATTAGATACTTCGGACAAAGTGGATGCAGTCATAGTTGCTGAACTACCGGATCCAGAACTATATGGTAGACTATATGAGATTGTTACTCATCGCATGATTCATGGACCCTGTGGAGACCTTAATCCACAATCACCATGTATGGAAAATAATCAATGTTCAAAAGATTTTCCAAAAGATTATAGAGACAAAACATATGCAAATTGTGATGGATATCCACTTTATAAAAGAAGAGAAGGAGATAGTGCCATTATTCGTGGAAAAAAAGTGGACAATAGATATGTAGTACCCTACAATCCACATTTACTCATGAAGTACAACGCCCACATCAACGTAGAAGCCTGCACTTCCATCAAATCCATTAAATATGTCTACAAATATATTTACAAAGGTTACGATGCAGCTACTGTAGTCGTCAAAAGTGCAGACAACCCTGAAAGTAGTGAGTTAGTACATGATGAACTTGCATCTCATGTAGATGCTCGCTATGTCAGTGCGCCAGAAGCTATGTGGCGGCTTTTAAAATTTGAAATGCATGATAGATCACATGCAGTATATAGGTTAGCAGTACATTTGCCACAACGACATTTAGTCTATTTCCATTCTGGAAATGAAATGAATGCATTGGCCCAAAGTGAAGATCGTCACACCACACTAACTGCATGGTTTGCATTAAATTCCACTGATGCTCAAGCAACACAATACTTATATATTGAAATTCCATATCACTATGTTTTTGTGAATGGATTATGGAGAGCAAGAAAAACCAGAGGCAATAAAATAATTCCACGAATTTACACAGTCAGTCCAAGAGATGTTGAACGATTTTGCTTACGGATATTACTTTTAAATGTTCCAGGAGCACAAAGTTTTGAACAATTAAGAACTGTTAATGACATTGTATATGAATCCTTCCATTTAGCTGCAACAAATAGAAACTTACTCGCTGATGATACAGAGTGGGAAAGATGTTTAGAAGAAGCAGCACAATGTCAAATGCCACGACAGATGAGAGAACAATTTGCTTTTATTTGTATCTTCTCAAATGCTCCAAATGCATTAGCTTTGTGGGAGACTTTTAAAAGTAATATGGCTGAAGACTTTATGCGACGATACAATGAACCCATTGCACACTTAAAAGCCTTAATGGAAATTCAAGAAGTCTTTTTAACTCATGGATTAAGTTGTGCAAGTTTTAATTTGCCTGATCCAGGTCTAATAGATGACATTAACTTTGAAGACTATGACATTCAACTACAAGCAGAAAGAACACAAGAAAGACTTGCAACTTTAAATACACTACAATTGCAAGCATTTCATGCCATTAAAAATGCTATAGATGATGACATGGTGACAGAGCGTTATTTCTATCTTGATGGACCTGGCGGATCAGGGAAAACATATTTGTACAATTTATTAATGAGTTCAGTACGAGCACAAGGACAAATAGCAATGGCGTTTGCCACTACTGGAATTGCTGCACTTTTATTAGAAGGTGGAAGAACTGTTCATAGTGGATTCAAACTGCCAGTGCCTATTTTGGAAAATTCAGTGTCAGATATTCGCATGACATCCTTACAAGCAAAGAAATTGAAGAAATGTAAATTAATTATAATAGATGAGGCCACAATGATGTCATGCTATGCCCTCCAATGTATTGACCGTTTGCTTCGTGAAGTCATGGATAATATTTTTCCATTTGGTGGAAAGGTAATTTTGTTGGGTGGCGATTTTAGACAAACATTACCTGTCGTTGTACATGGAAATCGAACAGACATTATTGAAACATGTATAAAGTCAAGTACAGTATGGAAACATTTTACCCATCTTCAACTGCAACAAAATATGAGATCAGAAGGCCAAACTGATTTCAATGATTGGCTTATTAAAATTGGAGAAGGAAGAACAGAAAAAATACTACATTTACCTGACGACACTGTAGAGATACCACCTCATATGATTTGTCAACAAGATATTATATCGGCTATATTTGAAGGGAGCATAAATAACGAAGAATATTCTGAGCTTGCCAACCAAGTCATACTGACGTGTAAAAATAAAGATGCATTAATACTCAATAATGAAATCTTAAAAAAAATTAATGCACCACAAAGAAATTATCACAGTGCTGATTCTGTACTTGCTGATGACAATGAAAGTCAGGCAAACTTTTCTACTGAATTCATTAACTCTTTAACTCCTTCTGGAATGCCACCACATATTTTGCAGCTAAAGAAAGGTGCAATTATCATGTTACTGCGAAATATGAACCCAAAAAAAGGCCTATGCAATGGCACAAGATTAATTGTTCAACAATTAAAGGACCATTTTATAGATGCTGAAATTTTAACTGGGACCCATAAAGGAGAGATAGTTTTCATACCAAGAATAGATTTAGCACCAAGTGAAAGTAGTCTCCCTTTTATACTTCAAAGAAGACAATTTCCCAATATTATGGCATTTGCCATGACCATTAATAAATCACAAGGTCAAACTTTCAAATCTGTGGGTATTTACTTGGAAGAACCAGTTTTTGCACATGGTCAATTGTATGTTGCGTTGTCACGGTGCAAAAATCCACAGGCTATTAAAGTTTACATTGAAAACAATGAAAGTCAAGGTGATTTATTAGAAGATGGACGTATTTTTACTAAAAACATTGTCTACTATGAAGTACTATAACTTTGCAGGATACAAATTAAAGATGCCAACATTTTTTAAAAGCATTCCAAAATACATAACAATTGGTTGTTTAATTCAGTCATAATTAATGAAAGTACTGTTTATGAATGATTCGCCTCACAAAATACTTGCCTTGCATTTTTAGTAAAAATTATGTTAAAATGTTAAGTCACTATGTTAATGTTTCTAATGTTACAAGTTTAAAATATATATTTTAAAGTTATTTCATTCAACAGATTACAAAGTGGATGTTAAGAGGTCAAGCACCTTTTAAGTCACAATGTAAATATTGTCTGTTATCTTAAGATTACTAACTACATTAATGTTTATCGCCAGGTTATGTGCTCAGTAATGAATTACTTTCATTACGTACGTTTTAAGCAGAGTTTTACTGTATGCCTTCCTATACATTCAATGTATATTCAAGTTAACAATTATTGTGATAGAAATTGCATGTTAATACTGAATAATTTAAAGGTCAATTGTTTTTACATTCAAATGTTAATACTTTTAATAAAAAATTAGGTTACAAAATGTATTCACTATGTTCCTCTTTATAATGTTCAAAATTATACAAATGTTTTGTCAACTTCTAAACTTACATACAAAATAAAGTTAAAGATTCTAAATATATACTTTGAAGGTTATTGCTTACATATATTTTAAACTTCATGTTAAAATTTCGCAACGTTTCAAGAAGGCTTTTTACTTTTTGCTTTCCTATTCATTCAATGTATATTAAAGTTAACAATTCTTCAGATACAAATTACATTTTAAAAAACCATTACATCAACATTTTACAAAAATACACGTTCATATTAAAATACTTACAAGTGTCAAAAATATATGTTAATAACTAAACAACTTGACAAACATATACATCACATTGCCGTCATTTTTTGACGGGCAAGTCGCTAGTATATATATATGTATGTGTGTGTGGGAGTGTGTATACATGTGTGTAAAGTGTATTTATGTGTTTGTGGAGTGTATGTATGTTTGTGTGTGGTGTGTATATGTTGTGGGTGTGTGTGCATGTGTTGTGGGTGTGTGTGGTATGTGTGTGTATATGTGTGTTGTGGGTATGTCCGTGTGTAGTGGGTGTATGTGTATATATGTGTGTGTGTGGTGTATGTGTGTGTATATATGTGTGTGGTGTGTGTGTGTCGTGTATGTGGACATGTGTTTGGGTGTGTGTATATGCTCCCAACCCAATACCCCCTGCCCCTGCCACCCGAACAATGATAAAAAAGTCTTTAATGGAAATGGTCTCCTGTGCCGAAAAGGTTGGGGACCACTGCTGTAGATGACATTACTTGTCATATGGTGCCAGTGAACAATGTATAAAATATACAGCCTCATAACCTAATAAAAGAAGTACCTTAGAAAGAGCTGATGTTTTACTTCTCTTTCACAGATACTACCCCAGTTCCTGCTTCAACTCCAGATTTTAGGCCTTTCTCTGAGCTGCTCCTATGCTATATATTCAAAGCTTGGCACATTGAATTGACAATTAACAGTAGGATTAAATGGAAGTTTAAGTAGAAGCACCATCACCATCAAGCTCCAACCAGCTATGAGAGCCATAAAGGTCCTATAGGTACATGCACACAGTCAGTGGCAGAGCTAGGGAATGGAGGCCCCCACGCAGAAATACAAACTGGGCCACCCCCAGTTGAAGAGGGAGATGGCAAAAAATGTTTTGCACTGCCCCCGTACCAATTCACACACTTCAGATATTTATATACAAATATATATTGTATACACAGTATATACATATATACACTATATATGCTGTTTGCCACACAATGTGAGGCCTTCGGTTAGCCTTTCCCCCCGTGTACTTCAACCTTCTTGCTTTTCACTGATCACCTACTGCACTCATGGCAAGCTCCACACTGAGCGCCTTTGGTGCTCATCATGGGACTCTCAATGAGCTCATTGCAAGCCTCTTCCACTCACGGTGCTCATCGTGAGCCCCGCAATGAGCACCTTCAATGCTCATCGCAGGGCTCACATTAAGCTCCTTCGGCGCTCATTGTGACCCTTTCTTCCCGCCTACTGTACGGGCCGCTCATTGCAGGTTTCGTTAACCTGCAAGTTTTGTGCTTGGGAATGCCATGTGTCTCTTTCCACCATCTCCCCCGTCCCTTCTCTGTGTCTTTCTCCTCTGTGTGTCTGCTGAATGTTTGGGTGTATTTTCTTAGTCCCGCATGCCTGGCTTTGCTCAGCTACATTTTCATCCAGTTTAAAAAAAATTAAGTTTTTCGTCTGCCAAGGGAAGGAGCAAAAGAGACAGAAAGGGGGCTCAGGGTAAAAAAATAAATACATTTAAATATGAATAAATAAATTAATAATAGACTGCACTGGGGCTCTTATTCAGCTGGTGCCCCGGTGTATTGCTCCGCTTGCACCGGCGGTAGCGCCAACCTTGCCAACAGTGTCTCTGTAGTACCAGATATACTAGCCAATCACAGATTGTCTCTCGGCAGCATTTCACAACATGCTGTTGAGAAAGAGTCTGTGATTGGTTAGTAAGTCTAGTACCTATAGATAAACTGCAGTAACATAGGAATGTGAGAGCTGGACCTTAAAGAGGTCTGAGCACCTTCAAATTGACGCCTTTGAATTGTGGCGTTGGTGAAAACTGCTTAGAGTCTCTTGGACTGCAAGAAGAATCAATACATTAGTACTTCTGGAAATTAAGACAAACTGTTCAATGGAAGGTATGATCATGAAGCTGAGGCTCAAATATTTTTGTCATATCATGAGGAGACAGGATTCTCTAGAAAAGACACTGATGCTGGGAAAGATTGAAAGCATGCAAAGAAGGGGAAGAGAGAGGTGGAGATGAATAGATTAAATCACTAAAGCAAAAAACATGATCTTGATGGAGCTCAGAGTGGCAGTAGCTGACAGATATGTATGGTGTGCATCCGTCCTTAAGGTTACGTAGAGTCGGGCATGACTGAATGACTAAAAAACAACAATAAAATGATGTTTCAACATGCAAACAAACACTTAGGTATCATTCCATATCCATTTAATAAAATAGAATATTCTTATTACGTAAATAATGTTTCAATAGAGATGATGGAATAGTAAAAAAAATCCAATTAGCCCTGTTTATTATGTAAGTACTGTACAATACTCAGCTAACAATTACATAATTGGCCCTGTGGGATAAGATAAGATAATTTTAGGTCATTATTGAACAATGAGATGGATCTGGGCCTCCCACATTAGTGTCTGCCTTTTGCATGGTGTAGAATGGTCCCACCACCTGGTGACAGTGGGGGTTTGGGCACAATGTTTGCAAAAAGAGAGCTTTGCTGCTGCTCGTCTCCTTGCTCGGTTTCAGCTGAGCTCTGAGCGATCATTATTCTCTCTTCGCTGGATAATTGGGAGATTTCAGGAACTTGGTAGCAGTGGAGTTCTGACAGGTCTGTGGACGCACAGCACAGACAGAGCAGAAACTGCTGTAATTAGTAAGAATGCAACTGTGCACCCACGCACCCCAGCCCCTCCTACCGCAAATCCTTCAGGATACACAGAGCCTCAGCTGGAGTGACATGCACACCCTCCCTCAGCAGTCACTTAGAAAACATTCCTATAGTGCAAATGCATGACCGCAGGCATCACTTTGTATGTGGAGCTAATGGAATTAAAACAAAATGATCAGGCATCACAGAATTGCAGATGTTACCGTTTAATCACATCTCACAGATACCTGAGGGACACAGACACATATCAGAACACTTGAGATGCATGTATAGATATTCCCACAAACATATTTAAAGAGAGGCTGACACATCAAAATTTGAGTCGTTATTTTTATGCTGATCTGTCTTGGGGCTTGAACCAGCATCTTAACGCTTCTGGGAAGCTCTAGTCTTGTCAATCCTGAACTCATCCAACCTCCCAAAAGAGACACAAATGCTGGGTCAACTGGCCCTGACAGTACATGTTTGCATGGCTCCTGCACATCAGTGGTTCCCAAACCCCTCCTCAAGACCCACCAGACAGGTCAATGGCAAAGCTAGAGAATGGAGGGCCCTGGTGCAAAAAAAGTGGTCTCTCCTCGAGGTATGTAAAAAAATGTTTTGCAATAGGCCACGCCAAGAAATCACTCAGTGCTCCTGCCTGTGTGAAGCTCCTCTGTCTGCAGCACAGCTCTAGGGCTTGCACGCTCCACTTTTCTATAACATCCTCTATGGATGTATACTGTATGTACACACACACATATAAAGTTATATAAACATCACCCCAACACAGCAGCCAGCCCCCTTAGCATCCATTACTACATAGCATCCAGTTCATGTCAGCAGCCAACCCCTCTCAGGATCCATCCCCACACAGCACCCAACTCCTCTAAGCACCCACCTCACATTGCACCCAACCCTATCTCCTTTGTTTCTTCACTCCCAGAACCCATCCCCCTGTACTTTGCTGCCACTTTGCAGCCTTTGCTCTCTTATCTTCTTTCCTGATACACATTCCCAGCGTGCTGAACTGTTCCACACTGCCACCTGTTGGAGCTTCAGTAGAAATACTATTTTTTTAAACAGGCACACACAAATTTCAGGCTGTGGTGGTGTGTGTGGTCAAGGAGACAAAGGGAGATCCCAAGGGGGTCCCAGTCGGGACTTGGCGGGTTGAGCACGGGGTAGGAATGCAATTTTTTTTTAACTACACAGCACTGGTCTCCACCAGAGGAGGGCCCTGGTGCACTGCACCACCAGCACCACTGGTAGATCTGTCCCTGAGACAGGCCATGAATTAGGTCATACACTGTGTGAACAAATGAGAAGCAACTAGTATTCAACAGTCTGCGGAGCCTAAAATTGCGTTCACACAATGTTTTCACACAATGTTTGACCTAAATCATGGCCTGTCTGGTGGGTCCTGAGGAGGGGTTTGGGAACCACTGCTGCACATACATGAGCTCCTCCAGAGGGGAGGAATGATTAAATCTTAAAGGACCACTTCAGTTCATGAAAAAAGACACTTGTTTGTCATGTATGTTCCAAAATAACAATAGAAGCTGTGTAAGCCGTGGGCAATTTTTATAAAAATCTACATTTTTGAAGACTTCTTTCATAAATACAGGGATTAATTGTATGTTTGTTATATCATTTCATCAGAGCTGAGTCATGAGGGTGTGTGAGTTGGCTTTCAGTGAAGAGAGTGGTGGGAATGATAGAACAGAGAGCCATTATAAAGTTAATTGGAAAAGATTGAATTAGACACCCATTTCCTCTCACTGGCCCAGAAGCTGGCCCCTTGCATCACTCACTGAAGCAATCACTCTGCAGAAATGTAAGCCCTCTTCTCATGCACACACAACTTCCACCAATGTAAAATGGATCCCTCCAGGGTCCTGCAGAGGCAAAACAATTTATATTTTTCTAATTAAGAGCTAGATGTATGACTTTTTCCTACTTAATTATGCACTGTGTTAGATTTAAAGTTTTCAAATACTTATGTTTAATTATGAGATGGTCCTTTAAATTACTTTAAATTAGTTGCCAGTTAAAGAACCTCTAAAGTCACAATTTATGCTTTGCACCATCATATTAAGGGTTAATAATCACATGAACAAATTCATATATTTTTTTTAATTGCCACAGAGTTTATGTAGTTAGAGAACTGTAGCTATATAACTTTTTAGACTCTCTCATGTGGAGCAGTAGATTGGTGTTTGAACAAGTGACTCCAATACAAAGAGTCTGTCATGCCCAGGGCCTGACTGGACTGTTTTACACTATGGCCGGGGCCTGACTAGCCAGAGTTACCCTGTTTTTATTATTATGGTTATGTACTTCTTAGTACTTATGGTTAAAATATGATTACACTGTTATACTGTATGTATGTTGGTTTATGTATTATGTTTTATGTTATAGGAATTATTCTAAAAACAAAAAAACATATTAGATCTTCTGCAGGCTATTGCATAGGCCAAACGCCCAAGACCATAGTCTCATAGATAATCCTTGTACACACACTTCAAGATTACAGCAAATGTTTATCGTTAATACAATCACCAGGATGAGATTGGGAGCCTGAGCTCATGATATGTGCGGGGTTTCCCAGTAAGCAGGGGCAGTCTATTATGTTACAGTGTGGTTATCTGGTGATAACTCACTTAGCCCCACCTAAATATAATCACCAGGATAAGATTAAAGCCTGACCTGATCAGATGTACAGAGTTTCCCAGTAAGCAGGGGCAGCCAATTATTCAGGGATGAGGCTTACTCTGATTGGCCAGCCTGTTTACCAGAAAATTGTTGGAAATGTGACAATTAATAAAGATATGACAGTTGTGTCTGTAAAAATGGTGTAAGTGTCATTCTGTGCATTCATCCTAATTCTACGGGAGTATATGGTGCCCCTGATATCCTGGTCTGTCGAAGCAATCTCCTGGGAGTGGTTCCTGTGTTTGGACCATCTTCTACTATCATAGATGTACTAGTACTGCACAATTCTGCTGGATCGGTTTAAACCAGGTTCTTACCAAGTCCAATTGAAGTAGCAGAGCACGACAGAGTAATTACGTTAAAAGCAGTTATCGCATATATATATTCTTAGAATGGGTATAAGACAACTTTGGAAACTGCAGTCTTTTGACAGTCATGGTCACTGTCAGAATATCACTGTTTACATCATTTGCAGTGAATTGCAGAATATCACCTCTCTCCAACAGTGCTAGTATAGGATAAATCATGTCAATTATCGATCATTTAAACCCTGGCACATTGATAAAAGTAAAGTAAATTCCTGATCAATTTTATAAAACTTTAGTGACAATAGCAAAAAAAAAAAAAGAGTAGTTTAGAATATTGTACGTGATATACTTGTTCGGGCGAACACGACATATTATCTCACGTATATATATTGACCCAACCACTAAAAAGGTTAGTAAACTGAAAATTTTAACTCGCAAGCAGAAGACCCAATAGCGGGTATTTATTAACTCCATAAAGAAAAATATAAGACTTTCCCAAACAGTGGAAAGTATTAATGGTTTAGTTTAAAATAAATATACATACTTATGTTTAAAGTAGCAGCATTTCCCACTCATCACCTTATTTGCATCCATTTATCTGCTACTTGTAATGTTCCTATATGTTAAAGCTTCTGTTGATATTCTTATTTATACCAACTGGGCATGCTCTTCCTGTTTATCATCCCCACTGTGATAGTTAATTAATTAATCACCTGATAAAACACTCTACCAAGTAGGACCATTTTGAATACTAATTTCTGCCTAAAAAAGGTAACAATTAAAATCAAAACTGTATCATAATTTTGATTTGTTTTAATAACAACCGACTGCAAATATCTTTATTTATGTGTAAAGTTTTACCCTAATCAGAACCTTGAATTAAGAAAGGAAATATACCCAGCACAGTAGAAATAAACTATATAAGCAAAAAATAACAAATAAAGCATGGACTGACATTGGTGGGCCAACCTACCAGCATGCTGTCAACTGTCCCTACAGTCACATGTAAACATGTCACATCACATGTAAGCCTCACACGTCTCTCACACAACTACATCTAAAGCCCCATTGTCAATGAGTATTCTGCTTTCCCGGTCCCATTTGTTTTGGATTCATGGTCATCCTGTCACTACCTGTAGATTTGTCAGTAGATCACAAACTACCTTATGGGTGCACCTGGGCCAGGGAATTCATCAAGTGAAATACAGTACGTTAACTTCAATCCAAGGGCAATGACTATTTACATACTAGAAGCTCTATAGTGGGTGAAACGTGTAGAGACATTGCCCCAGTGATTGTTACTACTGCATTTTCTTGGTAATACCAATTCTAATGTCATCACATTGCAAAACCACTTCATCTGGAACCGAGAACAGCAGCTAACAATTGGATGGATTACAGGATAATTAAGGACCGCAGTAACTCTGCTTTGCATAAAAGATTGTTTTTTTAATATAATTTGAGAATCTTAAAGACCGATCCAAATAGCATATATAAATCAAAGACATAGGATTGCATGGTTATTATCTAAAACACCTCATTAATGAGTAAGAGAAAAACTAATGAAATGTAATCCTTCAGTGACCTGTTTAGTGAATTTCGGGACTTGTCATGGATGTCCGACTCCAGTCTCCAGGGGCCTTTACTCATCGCTGTTTTTAAGATATGTCTGTTGCAATAGGTCAGTTAGTCCAATTATCATTTTGATGGAGCCGCCATGCTCAAGCAGAGCTATACTTGGATCCAGCCATGTGTGAAATATGGCTTATATACAGACAACTTTTAACATGACTTCAATGTGTATTTTATAAATATAACTTATTATATACAACTGTAAGAAATCTAGTGTTAATAATTTATTATGACAATTGTGTGTTTGCATCAAGACATTAGACCTCAGGTCTTTTTATTATCCACACAAATATATATACATATTTTATATATGTGTATACATGTAATTAGCTAAAAACCAAGTCTGTGTGTGGGAAAAAGAGAACAGGTGTGAGTAGCCTCGCTCAAAATAACTCAGAGAATCACAAAGGTCTGGTATCTGTTTTGTCTAAAACCCATTGTGTAACTGTATCTTTCTTTATGTAAAATATATCTTTTAATTATAAACTTATTTGTATGCTCGTTTATTGACCTGTCCAAAATAACGTATTACTTGTAGAAATTATACATTAAATATTGAATTATACCTTAATTTCTTACACATGTCATTGAGAACTAGATCTAGATACCCTTTTTTTAGGAGAAATCTGTTTATAATGCCACACTCTAACTATGGAAAACGTCAGTATGAGAGATCAATATACCTTTTTGAGCACTATATATATACTGAAGGGTTCTGGAGCTTTATTTGAACCCTTCAGCAAAACTTCCAAACGGTATGTGACAGCATGTCACTCTGTGTGGTGAGCAGGCATTAAACTATGAATCTCCATATTGCATTTCTTAATGCAAACGGTGCATGCTAAATTATATAAAGTTATGAATTATTACTGTTTATTTTATTTGCCCCTCTGCTCATTTTTAGGTGGCTGGCATGTTCTCCTTTCTCACTACTCCCATTCATGTCACTGTGTGAAGTTGGCAGGCAGCAAACTGTAAATCTCCATATTGCATTTCCTATTGCAAACCTGTGTATGTGGTGCTGATTTACACAACATAAACCACTGGACCAATAGGAAGACACTGGCTGTGTTCTATTATAATTAGTGGTTGTGCAACATGGAGATTCACAGCCTCCTGCCATTCACCTCATTTAGTGTTATGCTCTGAGGGATGGGGAAGGGCAGATGCAGAGGGAAATGTGCAAAATAATAATAATTCATACCTTTATAAAATAGTAATAATTCATAGCATTGGAATAAAGTGGCTTTCATTATGCTTGATGCAATTTATAATCTTAAAAGGCCATGGCATGTTTTACTACTACAGTGTCTCTTTAACTTGAATTACTACTATATTTCCCATCTAGGTCCCTTTGTTAAGTTCACCTTTAATAGCCTGAGTCTTCATGTTACAGCATTCTCATGTCACCTTCTCTTGTGCATAGTTTGGAATTGCCAACACAATTAATGTTCTATATTTATATCTGTCTAATACATTTAAATACCAAATCTAGTCAACTGATACAAATGAAAATAGATTAACTTGCTGGAGGCTACTCAAAAGCTGACAGTAAAACCAAAACAGAGATTTTGTTTTACAGCTGTGGGTGAATCAGAAATGAAACAGAATACATGAAACTGAAAAGATTGACTATTAAATAAGCACAGATATAAAGGCCTGAAATCACGATATTATCACAGAATTTAAATGTGTAGGTATCTGTATCCTGTTTCGGCAAAACAGACTTAGCTTATTTTCTGATCCGCAGTGAGAATATATATTTTTAGACAAGATGTTCACTTCCCTAGGAGAGATTAGCTGACATAGTAGTGGGTGAGAACAAAAGGAAAGGATGACATAGATATAGGTGATTATTATTAGCACATGTGTCAAAAATACGCACAGGGAGACTGATTTAATCCTGCAATACATTTCCGATTAGAATATGGATTGTGTCATTTATTAAAGGGACACTGTAGTGTTGCATTTTACATTTTGTTTCCCCAGAAATAGACTAGGTAGTAGGAAGAATCTTTTTAGAAAACCTTTTATTTACTACGAGTAACCTGCCCGTCAAAAATGACGGAATAATGTTTGATGTCCTTCCTCCCCTGTGTCTCTTTCCCCCTCCCCCTCCCTTGTGTCTCTCCCCCTGTCCCTCCCTGTGTCTCTCCCCCTCTCCCTCCCCGGAGTCTCTCCCCCCCCCCTCTCCCTCCCCTGTCTCTCTTCTCTCCCCTTCTGCCTCCCCTGTGTCTCTTCCCCCCGCTCCGTGTCTCTCTCCTACCCTCCCCCATGTCTTCCCCCAATGGTTTACTGGTTTGCTTCTCAAGCCTGTAACTCGTGGCCTGTTCTAATTTAATAGTTATGTCTCTCTCCCCCATGTCTCTCCCCCATGTATCTCCCCCCATGTCTCTCTCCCTCATGTCTCTCTCCCCCATGTCTCTCCCCCATGTCTCTCCCCCCATGTCTCTCTCCCCCATGTCTATCCCCCATGTCTCTCTCCTCTCTCCCCCATGTCTCTCTCCCCCATGTCTCTCTCATCCATGTCTCTCCCCCTATGTCTCTCCCCCGTGTTTCTCTCCCACCATCTTTCCTGTCTCTCCCACCCTCCCTTGTCTCTCCCCCCCCTCTCCCCGTCTCTTTCCCCCTCTCTCCATCTTTACCTCCTTGGCTAACGCAGTGCATTGCGAATGCGCAGGCGCATCACATAGTGTGTAACCTCTCGCCACCAATGCGCATGCGCGGCTGGTGCGTTACACACTATGACAACTATTATATGTGATTACATAAAATGATTCTGTACTTTGAGCAGTACTTGAATTATCCCTATTGAAATAGTTGACTATGGAATGCAGTAGAAGAAGCTGGATAACTATCTGCATTTAAGGTGCACTCCCATTTAAAGTGGTAGACAAACAGAAAAGCAAAAGGTTGCATCCACTACAGAATAATTAAATATAAATGGACATGAAGCTTTATTTTTTTTCTTCTTTCAGTTGTTTTCAACTCTCCGTGACCTCATGGACGTATCACACTAGGCACATCTTTATGTGCATGGTCATGCTGATCCACTTGGTTATCATGGCAGAGATACTGGAGTGGGTTGCCAGTTCCTTCTCCAGTGGGCCACAGCATACAGCTCCTGGTATTCCTAGGTGGTCTGACATCCAATACTGACCAGGCCCAACCCTACATGGTTTTAGGGTGGTGCGATCTCTTGGTTCCTTGACTGGAATCAAAACGAGATTGCAGTGTCGAAAGCACTGAATCCTAACCACTGGACCACCAGGGAACCCTATCCTTTCATTAACTATTATATAAAATAATTCTGTAATTTGAGCATTACTTGCATTATCCCTATTGAAAGAGCTTACTCTATGGAATGCAGTAGAAGAAGCTGGATAACTATCTGCATTTAAGGTGCACTCCCATTTGAAGTGGTAGACAAATAGAAAAGCAAAAGGTTGCACCCACTACAGAATGATTAAATATGTTAAAGGGACATGGAGCTTATATGGACTTGTATATGATGTGAAAACTGATTATATTTTAAACTGGCCTAGAATTAAAATAGTAATATGAATCTTAAAGGGATATGGGAGCTTTCTGGATTTTACTATGTGTGTAATATACCTATGTATTTATTTACTTTTATGTACTTTGTTTTATTAAAAATAACTTTAACGCTCTGTAATTATTGCCTAAAAGCAGACAAATAGTCCCTGCATGGGTATGCCCACTAAACCAAATGCAGACACACATTCTGTTGGGCTTGATGTGTAGTGTAATAGCCTATCAGGGAACAGATCTCAGAAAATATGCGACTGAGAGGAGGTCCCTGATAGGCTATGACATTACATTGCACATCAAAGCCTACACAGTCTGCATATCCTGCAGTGAGCAGAAATGTGTATGGGTGGGAGATTCACCAGTCCACCAAAAGTATGTGGACTATAAAATTAAGTGGAAAAAGCAATGTATTGTCATGCGCTGCAGGGTCCAGCAATCAAAATTATCTGTATCTCTCAGCAGGGTGAAGCATAGACACTTTGGTACTGCTTGTTCTGTAGTGGAGAAGTGATGTTCAGCAATATTATGAAAATAGTGACATTCTGTGTGCAGTTGGGGTATTCCCTGGTTGTTCAGTGGTTAGGATTTGGTGCTTTCACCACTGCAACCTGGGTTTAATTCCCGTCAGGGAACCAAGAGGTCACACCACCCTGATGTCAAGCAGGCTTGGCCCTGGTCAGTACTTGGATGGAAGACCACCTAGGAATACCAGGAGCTATATGCTGTGGCCCACTGGAGAAGGAATTGGCAACCCACTCCAGTATCTCTGCCATGAAAACCAAGTGGATCAGCATGACCATGGACATATGTGCCTGGTGTGTTATGGTGCATGAGGTCACAGAGAGTTGGAAACAACTGAACAATGCAAAAAAAAAAGGGGGTATAAGTGCCTGTCAATGCAAAGCACAGCTGATTGTTTTTTATACCAATTGTTTACAGTTAATACACATTTTCTGTTTGTTTTATTCTGTGACCTCAATAAAAATAATTAAACAAATGTGACCTAGATATGAATTCCAGTGCTTTAGCACCAAATATAACAGAGTGTAAAAAACAGTTGGTTCTTGTGCACCAGGCTTGTGGCAATGTAGATAACCACTCAGCTACCTTTAAAGAGACTCTGCCACCCCAACATCAAGTTGTTTTTTTCTTGTTATTCTTAAAGAGCATGGAAAACTGGTTATATGTTTTATTAGTGATTTTTTTTTCTAAAGTGAATCAATCCTGGGAAATTCCATGTTGTTGCTGCTGTATTCATATGCAAATGAGTGGCTGCTGCATATTAATTAGCTGCTTAGGATTACAGTCTGCTTGTCTTTCTCTATGATGTTTTCTGGCACTTAGATCCCTCTCCTGCCCTTATCAAATACTCTGAGCCACACAGTAGCATATACAGTATGAACTGCAAAATAAATTCTAAATATTTCAGAAAATATTTACTCTAAAGAAAAACTGCTAGTACAATGTATTGACAGTTTTTAATGCTCTTTAAAATCAAGTCAACTTTTATTAAATTGTCTATAACTCCACCATTTCAGCAGCAATTTAAAAAAGGAAAACACATTATCCACATGCTTTTCAAACCTATATCTAATGGTGCAAAGCAAAAATGGCAATTTGTGGTTCTTAAATAAATTACTGGATGTATTTGTTGCCTTTCTAGAAACATACTGCCTATAATGAAATATAGTTCTTCAAAAGTTCGGATTACAGTTTTGGAATAACTAAAAAATGCAGTAAAAATGGAAACTGCGTTTTTGAAAAATAAGAGGATTATCTGCACTTTCTAGCAATATATCGACTTAAATGACATGAAAAAGACGGATACAAGACTGTGCTGGGTTCACTTGTTATTTCTTGATAATAGATGCCCAATTTGAAGGTATGAAGTATCAGGAAAAGCGGATCCTTAACAGCTACACAGTGCGTTGTTTGATGTCTCCGGGATGTCAGCTGCTAAAAGATACGGGATATCCATCCTGCATCAACCAAACGGAAAAAGAAAACCTTTCATCTGTGTCATATAATGAGGTGTTGTCAGCCCCGTGCAGGATCGGTTTTCTCACTGTCAGACTCGATCCTACAGCAAAAAACAAATATGAGTGGGAGGCTGTGTTTTTAACTTTTGACTTCCTAACCTATTGATTTAATATCCTTTAATACATTCTGCTCCATCTCCCTAAGAGGAAGGAGTTATTATTATTATTGTTTCTGAGAATCTGAAGATGCTGAGATGTGCATCCCTGTATTAACTATGCACCTCAGTCACTTGAGACTTGCAATATTTCTTTGTCACATCTTAAAGAGGGTATTTGATTATGTACCACTGTGTGTTTTAAATGCTTAACTGATATGAGGGCTTGCCCCTGTCAATCAATAAGCAGTAATATAAAGTATGACACCTACTTGTATATATGCTCTGTGCAATTCCTGCTACTTTCATTTAAGTTTAATCAGGTTTTACTTAATATTTTTCATGCAAATGATAAGGCATGGAACTAGTCATATCTACAATTAACCTCAGGGCACTTTCTAGCAATATATCTACTTACGGTAAATGTTTTGAAAAAGGCAAATACAAGACTGTGTTGTGTTCACTTGTTATTCCTTGATAATAGATGCCCAATTTGAAGGTATGAAGTATCAGAAAAAGATGTGTACATACTAGGGCATGGCTGTATAACTGTGTGGAATGTAATAACCATAACCATACTGATAAGGCTTTAATGCACATATGGTAGGCAGCCCAGAAAGTTAGTTTTGGCCAATTAGTTATCTATTAAGTTTAAAGGTGTTTAAACCAATCATATAAGCATACAATATTAACTTTAGAAAAGGCAAATGTATCCCTACACATGGAGGCAAAATAGTTCAGCTTGAAAAGCTGAGAGCAAAGAGCATCCATAGCATTATAGCACTGGAAGGACATCGTATAAAATATTAGAGTAGAAAAAATGAGGATTTTAATAGTAATAGCATAGTACTTTATTATTATGTTAAGAAGAGGGTTAATACATAAATAAATGCTCCTTTATGTCTTATGGTCTGTATGGGTATAGCAGATTCCCTACCTATAATAATGTCCATTAAGGGATCTGTGAAGAAACAAGAAGATTTAAGTTCCTTTTTAATGTATATAATCTGATAAGATTTGTAAACGAAAATCTAGCATTTGTATCAATATCTTATTTAAGAAAATTGTATTTAAAATGTGCCCCCCCTTATATCCATGTATTAAATCAAGGTTTAATATAATGACAAATTATTAAAATGAAGATATTAACATTTTGAATAACATTATAATATAATATCATTAATAATAAAAAGTGAGCCTGGAATTTGAGTTTATATCATCACATTGATCATACCACTGGGACTAAGGCTGACATGTAATTTCCTTCCATATCAAATTTAAACATATTAAACTGAGACATGTAAACCATTTATACACCATTGTTGTTGTTTAGTAATTCAGTTGTCGCTGACTCGCTGTGACCCTGTGGATCGCAGCACGTCTGGCACATCTGCCACTATGCCACTATATATCACTTTCTTCACCTCAATGGCTTCATCTATCTATCTCTAGGTAATCTTGTCTTCTCATGTTATGGCCAAAATATTTTAGCTTCAGCCTCATGATCATGCCTTCCAGTGAACAGTTTGTCTTAATTTCCTCTAGTATTGATTGATTGGGGTTTCTTGCAGTCCAAGGGACTCTAAGCAGTTTTGTCAAACACACAATATTATTTCATATAGTTTTTGTGAGCCAATATTTTTAGCTCATCCCAGACTAGTTCAAATTCCAATACCTGTCTATGGGCGTATTTAAAAATAAGTTCTAATGAAATAAAATTAGTTGATGCATAAAAATCAAGGTCAACTTGTATACCATAGAGCAGTGGTGGACAACTCATATGAGGGCCTCCAACAGTCCAGGATTTCTGGTCTCACTACTTCGGGGATCTCAGGTGAGTTACTCAGTTGGATTCATTCTGTTTGCCCCACCTGTCCTTTAGCACATAGATATTTAAATCCTGGACTGTTGGCAGCCCTTGTAGGATTGAGTTGCGCACCACTGCCATAGATAATATATCCATGTGAAGCTTAGTGAATTTTGGAGTATGCTTCATTTAACTTATTGCTGGTAAAAATATCTTAAAGGTAAGGGATAATTGTTTGTCCTTATTATTTATTATTATAACAAATCATTTGTAAAGCACCATTATTTTTCATAGTGCTATTTAATGGGGTACAATAAATTATTATGGGTACAGTTAATACACAGAGAAGCAAATGAAAAGCTGCACAGACAATGCAAGAGACAATATGATACAATAAGATGTTATATGAATGATGAAAGGAAGCTGAGATCCCTGTTTATAAAATGTGCTGAGCTAAGCTAATTAGCTAATTATGATATAAAGCACCACCACACTAGAAAAACATGACATTTGATGACTCTGCAGGACCCTGGAGGAATCCATGATACATTGGTGGAAGATGTGAGTATGAGAGGGGCGTTTACATTCTTAAATATATATGAATAAAACATCATACCTTAATTAATGTCCAAAGTATTTTCCAGAATAATAATGATTGTCTCCATTACAAAGAGACATTTTTAAATAAAAATATTATACATTTCTGGGCTTTCCTGGTTTATCTATTATAAGAGATTATAAGGGACTTCCATCACCGACATGATTGGCACATCCTGAAAGAAAAATTAAAGCATAGTTTTAAGGAAAAGGGGTCTTTTTGTTGTTTTCATTAAAGTAATTTAGAATATACCTATAACAAAATGCATAGAATCAACATAATCAATCAATCAATCTATCTACCTATCTCTCTCTATCTCTCTATCTATCTATTTCTATCTATCTATCTAGTACTATCTATCTCTATCTATCTATCTATCTATCTTTATATCTATCAATCAATCAATCTATCTATCTACCTATCTATCTATCTATCTTTATATCTATTAATCTATCTATCTATCTATCTAACTATCTATCTCTCTATCTCTATCTATCTACCTATCTCTATCTATCTATCTATCTATCTAACTATTTCTATCTATCTATCTCTCTATCTCTCTCTCTCTCTCTCTCTATCTATCTATCTATCTAGTACTATCTATCTATCTATCTATCTAGTACTATCTATCTATCTATCTATCTATCTATCTATCTATCTATCTATATCTATCTATCTATCCATCTTTATATCTATCAATCTATCTATCTATCTAGCACTATTTATCTATCTATCTACCAATCTCTATCTATCTATCTATCTATCTATCTATCTATCTATCTATCTATCTATCGATGTAACTATTTCCATCTATCTATCTTTATATCTATCTATCAATCAATCAATCTATCTATCTATCTATCTCTCTATCTATCTATCTAGTACTATTTATCTATCTATCTACCTATCTCTATCTATCTATCTATCTATCTATCTATCTATCTATCTATCTATCTATCTAACTATTTCTATCTATCTATCTCTCTCTATCTATCTATCTATCTATCTATCTATCTATCTAGTACTATCTATCTATCTATCTATATCTATCTATATATCTATCTATCCATCTTTATATCTATCAATCTATCTATCTATCTATCTATCTAGCACTATTTATCTATCTATCTACCTATCTCTATCTATCTATCTATCTATCTATCTATCTATCTATCTATCTATCTATCGATGTAACTATTTCTATCTATCTATCTATCTATCTATCTATCTATCTATCTCTCCTTATCTATCTATCTATCTATCTAGTACTATCTATCTATCTATCAATCAATTTATCTATCTATCTAACAATGTATATCTATCTGTTTATCTCTATCTATCTCTATCTTTCTATCTCTTTCTATCTGTCTATCTATCTATGCACAGAGGTGGACAAAATATTTAACACTTAGGAGCCAGGAAGCCATACATGCTACTTGTAGAAACCTGAAAGGAAGCCCTTAAAAGAGATACAATATACTTTATCTATCTATCTATCTATCTATCTCTCTCTCTCTCTCTCTCTCTCTCTCTCTCTCTCTCTCTCTCTCTCTCTATATATATAGTGCTATCTATCTATCTATCTATCTATCTATCTATCAATCTATCAATCTCTCTCTCTATATATATATCGATCTATCTATCTTGCTATTATAAATTACTATAATGAAACCATGTCCAAATAGACCTTTTTACTTTGCCTGCTTGCAAGATCTGTATATGTTAGTTCAAACTATTAATTGAATAGAAATGTATTGAAATTAAATTATAGCAATTACAAAAAAAAAAACACATCATATAAAAAAAGTATTCATGCTTACAGTGCTGTGCCACTCTTATGTAACAGATTTCTATAGGAAACCTTGAACATTTAATTTATAAATTGCAGAAAAGGAATCATATCAGGAAAATCATTAGGAAACCTTCTTAACAAGGCTGCTATATTGAGAGGTGTGTCTGACCCCTGATCTGTGTCTGGGGGTCCCAGTGCTGAGACGTGTGTCTGACCCCTGATCTGTGTCTATGGAGTCCCAGGGCTGAGAGGTTTGTCTGACCCCTGGTCTTTGCCTGGTGGTCCCAGGGCTGAGAGGTTTGTGTGACCCCTGGTCTGTGCCTGGGAAACCAGGGCTGAGAGGTGTGTCTGACCCCTGGTTTGTGCCTGGGGATCCCAGGGCTGAGAGGTGTGCCTGACCCCTGGTCTGTGCCTGGTGGTCCCAGGGCTGAGAGGTGTGTCTGATCCCAGATTTGTGTCTGGGGGTCCCAGGGCTGAGAGGTGTGTCTGACCCCTGGTCTGTGGCTGGGGGTCCCAGGGCTAAGAGGTGTGTCTGACCTCTGGTCTGTGCCTGGGAGTCCCAGGGATGAGAGGTATGTCTGACCCCTGGTCTGTGCCTGGGAGTCCCAGGGATGAGAGGTGTGTCTGACCCCTGGTCTGTGCCTGGGAGTCCCAGGGATGAGAGGTGTGTTTGACCCCTGGTCTGTGCCTGGGAGTCCCAGGGATGAGAGGTGTGTCTGACCCCTGGTCTGTGCCTGGGAGTCCCAGGGATGAGAGGTGTGTCTGACCCCTGGTCTGTGCCTGGGAGTCCCAGGGATGAGAGGTGTGTTTGACCCCTGGTCTGTGCCTGGGACTCCCAGGGATGAGAGGTGTGTCTGACCCCTGGTCTGTGCCTGGGAGTCCCAGGGATGAGAGGTGTGTCTGACCCCTGGTCTGTGTCTGGGGGTCCCAGGGCTGAGAGGTGTGCCTGACCCCTGGTGTGTGCCTGGGGGTCCCAGTGCTGAGAGGTGTGCCTGACACATGGTCTGTACCTGGGGTCCCAGGGTTGAGAGGTATGTCTGACCCCTGATCTGTGTCTGGTGGTCCCAGGGATGAGAGGTACGTCTGACCCCTGTTCTCTGGCTGGGGGTCCCAGGGCTGAGAGGTGTGCCTGACACCTGGTCTGTGCCTGCGGTCCCAGGATTGAGAGGTATGTCTGACCCCTGATCTGTATCTGGGGGTCCCAGGGCTGAGAGGTGTGCCTGACCTCTGGTCTGTGTCTGGGGGTCCCAGGGCTGAGAGGTGTTCCTGACCATGGTCTGTGTCTGGGGGTCCCAGGGCTGAGAGGTGTGCCTGACCCCTGGTCTGTGTCTGGTGGTCCCAGGGCTGAAAGGTGTGTCTGACCCCTGTTCTCTGGCTGGGGGTCCCAGGGCTGAGAGGTGTGTCTGACCCTTGGTCTGTGCCTGGGGTCCCAGGGCTGAGAGGTGTGTCTGGCCCGTGGTCTGTGTCTGGGGGTCCCAGGGCTGAGAGGTGGGCATTGCTTTGTGTCTCAGGATTGATTCTCACACAGGGAGCAGCTCCTTACTAAACCCTCCCCTAACCACATTCACTGAGCAGCTTCAGCTCATTTCTCTTTTTGCACAATGGGATCCAGGTCTAATCTTCAGGGAGGGATTTAACAGAAATGAAGATCAAAAAACTACCCAACGAATTAGCATCACCTGTGGGCAAGGATGCCAAGGACCTGCCCAAGTGCCATGTAGAGAGAAACTGCGTGTAGATGCCCAGTGGATGTGGGCTAGTCCCTGGCACTATGGTACCAAGCCTTGGCTCGGAGGATGCTTAGCCAGAGAGGGCTCCAGCAATGGAGCTGTGGGGTATCCTGGGCAGCTCCCTGATGGTGCTCCTTATTGTGGCTGCGCTGCTGTCCAATGGGGTGGTGCTGATCTGCTTCATCGTCTGCCCTGATATCCGGGGGCAGGTGCCTGGCTTATTCACCCTGAACCTCACCCTGTGTAACCTGCTGCTAGCCATTATTAATATGCCCATGACCATGGTGGGGGTGATCCACGGCCACCCCCCGGGGGGTGAGGGTCTGTGCAGGGCTGTGGGCTTCTTGGAAACTTTCCTGACCAGTAACTCCATGCTGAGCATGGCAGCCCTGAGCATTGACCGCTGGGTGGCTGTAATCTTCCCACTGAGTTATCACTCCAAGATGAGGTACCAAGATGCTGCTGTGATCCTTCTCTACTCCTGGATACACTCCCTGTCCTTCCCTACCGTGGCTCTCTGTCTGTCCTGGTTTGGCTTCCATCAGGTGTATGGCTCCTGCACTCTGTATAACAGGAGACCTGAGGAGGGGGCATCATTCCTGGCTTTCATGATACTCTTCCACCTGCTCAGCTTCCTCCTCTCCTTCCTAGTCCTTTGTGTCACTTACCTGCAGGTGCTGAAGGTGGCTCGGTCCCACTGCAGAAGGATTGATGTGATTACAATGCAGACATTGGTACTACTAGTGGACCTGCACCCCAGGTAAACCTTATATCCTCTGCCAGTAGATATGGGGCCACCCCAGGTAAACCTTACCTCCTCTGCCAGTAGATATGGGGCCAATAGATATGGGGCCACCCCAGGTAAACCTTATATCCTCTGCCAGTAGATATGGGGCCAATAGATATGGGGCCACCCCAGGTAAACCTTATATCCTATGCCAGTAGATATGGGGCCACCCCAGGTAAACCTTATATCCTCTGCCAGTAGATATGGGGCCAATAGATAGGGGGCTACCCCAGGTAAACCTTACCTCCTCTGCCAGTAGATATGGGGCTATACTCAATCTGTTCTTATTAGGGATATGAAATGATTTAATCATCCAGCAATTATTAGTGAAACCAGTATATTAAAACAGATATTTTATAGCATAATGTGCCATTTCCAACAGCTATTCTTCATATGTCAACCTATTTAATGTTACATACAGCATTACAGTATATGGACTCTATAACACCTGAAGTATGTACAGTATATGATATAACAATTAGGACATCCCAATAAGTGCTTTAATACTCTACCAGATTGTTTCAACTCTCTCTCAAACTCACATGTAAGTGTGGTGCCCAATATACAGTATGCATGCTGCCCATCTCACACACTCTCACCAGATATTGTAGAGGGATTATCTTTGAAGACTGATATTTAAAGCCTTGTCAGTTTGAGCTCTGCTTTTCATGGATCTTCTGATTGACCCCATTCTACTGTTTAGGAGTCACTGCTTTAGGGTAACAGGGTCACATTATTTGTATTCTGGGACTGGTCAGCAATCTTAGTGTGGTTTGTGCTATAGCCTAAGGTAGAAGCACATTTTGAAGTACAGAATATCTCATGGTACAATAAATAGTGTCTAAGGATGCTGATAATAAGCTGTGTGTCACGCACACTGCTGTAGTGGTTGGAAGAAGAAAGAAGAAAGCTATATAAAATACACTGAGCTTTTAGATATTACTTGACAAGGGTTGTAATTTTCCTGAAATAAGAAAGGAATGACTTTACATTGAGAGCTGGTTTGACTATATTCACTTGTAGTTTCTAAGAGCTATATTGGTCCTGGGACAGTGTAACATATATGTATGTCACATTATTACAGCACACTATTAGATTTAATGTATAACTACATAGCTACTACACCATCAGTGTAAAACAAGGACAAATCTATCTATCTATCTATCTATGTATCTATCTATCTATCTATCTATCTATCTATCTATATATCTATCTGTGTATCTACTGTCTATCTATATATCCATCATCTATCTATCTATCTATCTATCTATCTATCTATCTATCTATCTATCTATCGGATGCTCAGAAAAAAAAAATATATATGTATATATATATATATATATATATATATATATATTTTTTTTTTTTTTTTTTTAGGGAGCTTGAAAAGTAGTTCATCTGCAAATCTTTAAAATAAAAATATGAGTCATAAAACACTAGGAAATTGCCCGTCAAAAATGACGAAATTGAACTTGTAAGGCTAACAATGCTGTTTGCCACACAATGTGAGGCTTTTGCTCCTCTGAGCACCTTTGGGGCTCATTGCGAGCCTGTCTCCCCGTGTACTTCAACTTTCCTGCTTTGCACTGATCACCTTTGGGGCTCATCACGAGCCCAACACTGAGTCCCTTTGGTGCTCAATGCGGGGCTCTCAGTGAGCACCAAAAGTGCTCATTGTTAGCCTCTCCCGCTTGCGGTGCTCATTGCGCGCCTTTCCTCCCGCCTACTGTACGGGACGCTCATTGCAGAGTTACCTACAAGTTTTGTGGTTGGGAATTTCATGTGTCTCTTTCCACCATCTCCCCGTTGTCCCTTCCTTGTGTGTTTCTCCTCTGTGTGTCCTGATTGCCTGGCTTTTTAGTCCCACGTGCCTCAACTGCTCGCCTCACTTTGCGCGCCCTCCCAAGAACCATGTCCATCGCGGGACCCCCTCAGAGGAATGCCCTGGTACATTGCACCACCTGCACCACTGGTAGCTTCACCCCTGAGTGCAAGTAACAGAGACCTTTTTTAGTAGAACCTTACCCTTTTATTAGGTAGGTAACAAAATCAGTACTGACAGTACTCACCATTGCACATAATAGTTGAAAATTAAAGTTTTGGCCTTTATCAAGTCTAGTGCTTGATATCCTGTAAATATGAGACTACAGTGGTCTTTTAAAGTATTATCAGTGCAGTAACTGAGCTAGAGCAGGGGGTGGGGGTGTGGCAGGCCCAAAATGTTTCTGTGTTGGCCCCCTCAATCCTGGGCCCCCTATCCAGTGCCAACTCATTTTCTATCTGTTTATCTATCTATCTATCTATCTATCTATCTATCTATCTATCTATATCTATATATCTATCTATCTATACAGTATATATATATATATATACTGTATTCATATTTATATTTTATACATCTCTCTAGATGTACTAGCCAATCACAGACTGTTTCTTAACAACATGTTTTGAAATGCTGCTAAGAGACGAGCTAAGATTGGTTAGTACATCTACAACTATAGAGACGCCGCGTGCTTGCACTACAGGAGGCAGACATTTGCAGGGACTATTTGTAAGGTTTTAGTGAGCAAAAACAGAGTTTTTAATCACTTGTTAAAAATGATGTTTAGATATGCAAACAAACACTTGGGTAGTTTTATTTTATTAAGAACATGGAAACTTAAATATAAACCCTGATATTACCCTGGTATGATGCCCAGCTCTAGTTGTTGGGCAGAACAGTATGGACCTGCCACCTCTCTGGCATCCCTGGCATATCTGCTGTTTGTTCTTTTTGCTATCAGTACTTAATTAAAGATTGATGGGAGGTGGAGCTCTGTGTATTTGCGCAGCCAATATGTTGTCTTCCTTTAAATCACTGACACCCTGGAGTTATTAATGGTCGTTGTTGACTTTTCCAGAAATCTAACTCAAATTGCAGGGTGTCAGTGATTTACTCTGTGCTGGGATTTTGTCACAGATGTTTGTTACATTGAATAAATGAAACTAATATCATAAAAGTCAGGAAATATTAAATATTTATTGCAATTCTGAACGGATGATTCTTCGCTCCACTAAACTTAGATGCTGCATTTCCTTGTGCACACCCATTAAATATCTTGTGTATATTGAAACCAGGGAGTAGCACAGGCCGCAGAGGGAAATAGTATAGCTACCTGCTGAATTTTTATTATATTCTGTATTTGAATCCTTAAAAGACAATCCCATCTAAATTTAAAGAAATATTTAAATTTTGCATGAAAAAATACCAAAATAAGCATTATTAAACTTACCCTAAACGTTGCTAAATTTCTTGAGATCGAGTTGATTATGAGAGTTAACACCCATGAAAATCCCTGCTAAAATAAGCATAAAATTCATAATTAATTTTGGGCAATCACAGGTAGCTGTAATATTGTTTAAATCTGTGAAGCCAGTTTGTGCAGCAAAGCATCATGGGATATGAAGTCTTACTTTTCCCCTGCACAAGGAAGCAAGGAGGAGCTTAGACTTTGCTGTGTGGATTTCTGCATTGTGCTTCTGTTGGCTTAAAGGTTAGTAAAGGGCTAAAAAACATACCTGGATGCTGTGTTTCTTTTGGTAGCTACCAAGGGCCTCATTCAATTGCGATTCGGCCAATTGAATAGGGCTCTAAATAAGCACATAACATATATTTTTTAAATAAGTTTTTAGTTAGTGAAAACCTTGCTTTTGGATACATGTTTACTAACTAAAAACTTCTTTAAAAATATATGTTATGTGCTTATTTAGAGCACTATTCAATTGGCCAAATCACAATTGAATGAGGGCCCAAGTGACTAAGGCCCTCATTCAATTGCGATTTGGTTAATTGAATAGGGCCCTAAATAAGCACATAGCATATTTTTTTTAAAGAAGTTTTTAGTTAGTGAAACTTTGCTTTTGGATTGATTCTTACTAACTAAAAACTTATTTAAAAAAAATATGTTATGTGCTTATTTAGGGTCCTATTCAATTGGCCAGATTGCAATTGAATGAGGGCCTATGTAAGCATCTCTGGGGGTGTGGAAAACAATTTTTTTAAATAAAATAAATCTGTTTATGTATAGAATGAATCAATGTAATGTGTGTATCTGATATACGCAGCACTAGATAGAGTTAGGATCTATCCTGTTACGGTGTTGAGACAGGCCAGCTGAGGCAGTGCGGCCTCCAACCACTAGATGGCGCTGCCTATATTTTTCAGTGCTGCCAATATGTGAGAGAAGTTCTAAGCTTATAATGTTAGCTTAACCCTTGAACTAACCCTAACCCTCACCCTAACCCCAACCCTAACCCTCATCCTAACAGTTTACCTAAGCCTTGACTCTATCATATGGCACCGGAATATTGGCAGCGCCATCTAGCAGATGCTCACACCCTCTGCCTTGTGCTGCGCTACCATGATAAAAAATAAATAAATATATATATATATATATATATATATATATATATATATATATATATATATATATATATATACTACATGTACCTTTAAGTTTAAAGAGCACTCTCACAGAAATGTGCCTACATTGTCAGTTAATCGTCCATGTTTGTATGTTTGTGGAGAGCAGAAACTGAATGAGAGAACAGGGAAAAGTTGTTAGATAATGGGATAAGACTAAAATTTACACCACACTACCATCCCATCACATACCCAGAAGCAAAGTTGCATCAGTAGATACAACATCTCTACAGCAATGTAAGCAGCTCTCCTATTTACACAGCTTCCATCAAGTATAGACATTTCAAAATGTTACATTTGTGACCCATGCAACAAACTAACAGCATTGGCAACTAATATTTTGGGAAAACATGTTCATTTTCAAAGACTTGTTGTAATACATATTACATATTATCTGGCTTCAATACCTCCTGCTTGCTTGGAGCCTGAGAAGCCATTGTTATCTTATATATAAGTGGAGGGAATGGTATAGGAGGAGGGAAGATGGAGAGGGAAGGAAGATATTGATTCACATCTTTTAGAGTATGACATCTATCTCCTTCTGATGCACATAGTAAGAATCCTACAGCTTGCAAGTAAAAGTGCAAACTCTGCTTCTTCCAAAATGTAACCATTCCTCTCCCACACATTTTTTCCAACGTATCATGGATATACTAGGGAGGCATACAGTTTTAGTTTGTTCTAAAACTAGCTTTAAGACAACTACAGTGTTAGTCTCACATTTTTTTTATGTTTTTTTCAACATACAGTGTCATTTTATCAAAGGTCTTGTGGTGGGTATCTGGGTGGGGGTGAGAAGTAAAGTAAATGGCATGAGAAGGGAAAGATTTATGTGGCACCTGCTAAATTCCTACACTTTATTGGAAATTGGATCAGCAACATTTGGAGTGGTGTATACATTTTAGTGTTCAAATATAAAAAAAATATTCTAAATGCCAACTAGTAAGCTAGTATAGTTTTTGTTGGTGGACCCTGATATTTTCTGTAATGCAACTGATGGGACCAATTTGTAACAGTATGTACATATCTTGTTATCTCCCTGACCTTCTACTCTGTGTTATTTATGTTAGTGTGAGGCGAAGATGTTTGGAGGAGCAGAAGAGGAGGCGGCAACGAGCCACCAAGAAGATCAGCACCTTCATTGGGACGTTCCTCATTTGTTTTTCTCCATATGTCATCACCAGGTGAGCCGTGTCATGTCTTCCCCAGGTTCAGTTCTTCAAATGCATCAGGCCCAATGCCCCTTATTATTATTATCATTTATTTATAATGCACCAACACATTCCGTAGTGCTATACAGGGGTTA
This sequence comes from Discoglossus pictus, assembly GCA_027410445.1. NCBI lineage: Eukaryota > Metazoa > Chordata > Amphibia > Anura > Alytidae > Discoglossus > Discoglossus pictus. The sequence continues at coordinate 102,909,592 of CM050171.1, read as the reverse complement.
AGATCAAGGCAAAAACAAACAAACAATAGCTGTATTAACATATTACAAAGATGGAGGGCCCTGTCTTTGAGCTTAGAATCTGGTGTCCATAGAGATTCCCCAAAGCACATTGCAAAATTTAAATCTCGCAGACTTACAGTCTAAAGGGCAACTGAAGCTATTTTGTTCTTTGTTGCATCTGAAAGAGGGCATTTGATAACATTGAATACTGTGTTTCTTTTTTTTAAATTGAAGCTCCTGAACAGAATAAACTGCTTTGAATATATTTGGGTGGTTGTCTCCATTAGCCAATGTGCAGCAATACAGCTGTATCAGTCCTAAGTGTGTGCCACGCAGAGGGATTCCGTATTACATTTCCTGTTAGTTTACAATAAGTTTAAAAAATGTAACTAAATATTTTTTTCATAAAATTAAACTTTTATAAAGTTTAAAACATGATCTTTTGAATTCATTATAGCAAAAAAATGCATTTCATGTCCATTTAAGTATGTACCTGAAACTCAGTGCCCCAGTATACACCAAACCCAATGTCTCAGTCTAACACAGCACCAATGTCTCGTCCTTTGTACCTTAAAGGTACTTTTAAGCCAGCTTCTTGGTTTTATATAAATGTTTCAACTAGGTAAATTAATTAATTGCATCCTGCTCGATGCAATTGTCATATTAAATTTACACTTCACTTACTTCTAAAGAGCCCACAGGGGAAGAGTGTTTTATCTTCTGGGACGGACTCATCTCTTCCTGTTCTTTGTCTAGTAGGCTGCCATGTTCATGCTTACAGGGAGCAGCTTAATGATCACAGTGTAATGATGTTAGCAAACAGTAACATGTTGTGTGCCTGCATGCAGCAGCATGACACTGGTAGTTTGAAACTCTGTAGGTGAAACATGGCACCATACATGAGAGAGAACAGGGAGAGAGGAGGCAGACCAAGAACGTAAATGAAATGCATATTTTATGTGACTATTACATTAAAGGCCCATTTACCTCCCTATACGTGATCTTCAAGATTGGTTGTTAAAATTATCTATTTTATAATTACACTTATAACAACTAAAAAACTAAAAAATCTGACGTTTTAGGCCTGTTTACATAATAAAATGTAGTCAGACGAAGAGCCGCATGGTGAAGACAGTGATTAATAGCAGTTTCTCACTGCACTCAGGAATGCACTGAGAAGTTAACCCATTACTTACCTGTTTAGGTGATTCCCACATTCCATGTTCTACACAGATTGATTTGATAAGGATTAACCTCTATTTTTCTTTTGCTCACTACACAGAGCTGTAGCTGCGGGTCTGGCAGTGGGCAGTCAGTGACCACAGATTTAATTTATTTGATCCTTAGGGAAAAAAGGCATGTATTAAAAAAATTAAAAACGTATTTCAACGTGCTTTTAGGAGATCTTTACCGTGATGTGGTCCAAATTGTGCTGCATTAAGTGGACCTTTAAAGGAACACTGTCACTCAGTAGTAGAGCTACTGCTGGAGCAGGAGATGCAAAGCACCCCAGGCCCAAAAGAGGGTAGGGCAACCCTGATACTGGGAGTAAAGTGGAGAGGGGCAGATTATTATTTTTATAGAAAGACAAGTAGACCATCTACATATATTTGGGGCTTTTTTTTTTATCAACTCCTACAGGAACCTACCAAGGAAAGAGAAAAGTTACAAAGGGGCCACAAATTATTTTAGACCCGGAGCCTGTCACTCTAACAGGAAGTTGGTTTTCCTGAGAAATACAGCATTGTTTGCTAATTTGTGGCTCAGAATACCTGATAAGGTATAGGGGAGGGGTTTTATCTGAATTACAACATTGGGGGTTATTGATTGTCTGCCCCTGTGGTGGTCAAAACAGACTGTTAAAGTGATTAGATCAGAACTTTTTGTGTAGGGAAGGTAGCTCAAGCTATTGCTACGCTGGTTTTTTGTTTAATGGGGTGCTCCCAGGGATTAATTTCACAGCCATATAATACCACAAAGGAGAGAACAAACAAATCCCTTTCTCTTGGTGCACACCCTTATACCTAACCTCCTTGAGGAGAGTAATGCTTTAAAACTTACTATTTATTGTTATACTTTATAAAACAGCTATCAAATTAATCAATCCTATACATACAATTATAATAAAGTGCTTATTAAATACTTTCTAATAGTGATAGATCCAATGTATTGTTTCACATTAGTGTTAAAGTGTTTTAGTGCCAAAATGTCATTGACATTGACATTCAGAGAGGAAATTTCTATTATTAATTCCATTGTAGTAAATATTAATTTCTTGTAATGCTAATGCCCAGGTCCTTTGAATAGTTTTATTGTGGAGTAGCCGATATTTTATGTCCCAGACAACTTTTCAATATTTTATGTCCCAGATGCCTTTCAGCATTAGCCTCTTTGACCTCCTATTTAATTTCTTATTTAGAGCCTATCTCTGAATCTTGTTTGGTGAGTATAGCAGGGTTATCTGGGGCCTATTGAAAATATGAATTGCCCATCTAAACTTGATCGCGTTTTGGCGCCTAGATGCCATCTAATGACATCATAGGCGTGCGCCGCGTATCGTCTGACCCAAAGCCCATTTCTATATTTAATCAGGGGTTACCACATCTCCTAGATGGTCTCTATTTAAAGGATCTCGTTGCTAAGGAAACCCGTTCTACATCTAAAAACAACATTTAAAGTTCCTATTTAAAAGCAAAAAGTGATATTGTTACTCTATCTATTGGTGGGAACAGTAAATTATTTATTTACATTATTAGTTAAAGAATTAATTATATATAGGAATTGATGCTTTTGTACATTGTGGGTTCTTTGAATTTCAGCACATTATTCATACTTTGATACTCTAATGGTCATTTAAATGATGTTGCTTCCCTTTTTGAGGGATATTTATTATGGATCTTATTATTATTAATAATATTTTTTATATATTTCTTATATTTATTTATGACTTTTTTTCCACTCTATTCAATTATGTTCTTTGCATTCTTTTATTAAGACCACCAGTCTACTGTATAAATACAATTTATAACCACTTTACATAATCAAATGATTGTTATCATCATGTTATCCTTTGCTAAATATTATTCCCATTTCATTACATAATTTCCATTTAATATTTTGTTAACTAAATTCATTTTATCAGATGCAGTAATTGTAAATCAGACCAATCCCTTTTGTATCAAAATGTTACTGTTTGTCCAATTGATATATAGACTCAGCAATCACAAGCATAGCGTCTGTTTTTCAAGTTTTGGGATTTGATAACTTGTATAAACTAAAATAATAAAGGTTAAGTTTTAAAGTGTTACTTTCTTCAAGGAGATTAGGTATAAGGGTGTGCACCAAGAGAAAGGGATTCCTTTGTTCTATCCTTTGGGGTATGTTATAGTGATTAGCACAGTAAAGTAGCTAAATATTTAAAAGCTGCTCATTTTCCTAAAAATACCTCACAATTAATAGTGAAATTTTCAGATATTATCCACTTTAGAAAAAAATAGATAATTCAATATACAGTCAGTTGTCCGTTCTCTGTAACAATAATATAAAACATAATTGATTTGGGGGTGACAGAGCCCTTTAAGAAAGATAAACTAATTAATTAACCTAGTTCAAACAGTTTCATAAAACCAAGCTTGTTGTCTAGTGTCCCATTAAAGGACCACTGTGGTGAAATGTTTTCTATATGGTCTTTTGAATAACTAAATTTGATAATGGGCAAAGCATTTTTCGGGAATGTAAAGAAATTACATCCTTTATATTTTTACTTGTAAACTAATGAGCATTTAATTAAAGCTAATAAATACAGTGGCAGTTCTAAATGGGTAGATAGAAACTTCCTGTGTATTATATGTCTCCATCCACCTCAGGAAATAAAATTTTACATTTCCATAGCAACATAATTGTGTAAAGGTAATAAATTAGAGGGTTTATTATGTTTTGTTTTAAATTCTAAAAACATGTTACATTTTTATTGTTTTATAAATGTAACTATAAATTCATCTGCATATAAATTGTATTGAAGATGAATGTTGAACTGCCTAAGGTGCTGGGTCGCTTTGCGTCTTCCTCCTGTCCAATGGCTCACATTGTTTGTCTGGCGGCCATTGTGGTTAACTGCCAGCTGTTTAATTATTCAGATCTTAGGCATTAATTATTGTTTGGAAATTTAGAAACAAATCAATTGACATAACTAATGACATTGTGGGTGCATGGTCACAGGAATAGGGGGAGATAAGTCACAACTAATGAACAATTATAGGTGTCATGTGACAGAGGGGAGATAAAGACAGACCCAGCACGGCAGGCAGTTACCATTCACTTTAATAGAAAGTTTTATTGTTGACTAACAAGTTTGGCTTAATAAATCCATAGGTTGGTGAGAGTCGAATGGGGTCATAGGGATAAGCGCCTATGGCACTAATCTCCATCATCGCAAGGAGCGCCTTTGGCACTCCTTCCCTAGTTGCCGCAGCCTAGTTGCCACAGCTTTAACGTTGCATTACCAATGCTTTTTGGCAAGCCTGCGCTGCTGAGAACTATATATGTGATTATTTGTATTTATAATACTTACCCCCTTCTAGATCGCTATCTTGTCGTGGTGAAGGTGCTTGTGACCCTCAGTGAAGCTGTGAGCTATACCATGTAGGGTGACCAAAGATGGGCAGGTCATAGCAGAGAGGTCAGACAAATAGTGGTCCCCTGAGAAGGAACTGGCATGGCAACCCACTCCAGCATTTTTGCCATGAAAACCTTATGGATCGGCACGCCTAGACACATGATGTGCCTGGCTTGCTGTTTTCCATAGGGTCAATGAGAGTTGGACACAACTGAACAACAACAAATAATAGTTACAGTGTTTAATTAAAGCACCCACACTTTCATGCTGGAAATGAATTAAAATCTCTGTAAAATGAGGGAGGATATCATGGGTTGCAGAGAACACAGAGCAACTAAATCAAACTGACACTGTTTTAACATATGTAATGTGATTGGCTGAGACACTAATTAGTGCTTACGCTGTTAATTGGTGACTATTCTGCTCCTTATGTTTAGTAATGATAAAGCAGCCATAGAGACATTTGGAGCTGGAGGTTACTGAACCCTAATTTAATGCAATGCCTTATTCACCTCCCCTATAACCGGCTACAATGATCTCTGTAGCATGTTCTGCACCTTTCTTTAGAATGAGTTAATCCCTCCATTTACCCCAGATCTGCCAGTGTAATGTTTCATTATTTTACCTTGATCTCTTTCCCACTCACGTTCCCACTCAATCCAGTGGATTAATATCCTGTAGGCACTGTGCATTCGTGTTAACCCTTTGTATTGCTTCACAAAGAATGACTGGCCTCTTTGACAGTCAAAAGGTTAAAGTAATCATCTGAGGTCCCAGATATGGTATCATCAACTACAATTGCATTTACCTACAGTAAGCCAATATTGAATTGTGTAATTTTGAGCTGTCATTCAGCCTTTCTGATCCAGCCACTAACCAAGATGCTAATATTTTGTTAATGAGATTATTGTAGTTAGTTACTCATAAGCGCCTATCTACGGTGCAGTCACTTGCACAAAAAAGACTATGCATGAGCAGACCCAGGCAAGTGCAGATGACTGCACTCAAAATAATGGATCCAGTGCCCCCAGGGGTTTATAATTAATGTTAATAATCTCTCATTAACAAAACAAACTGGATTTTTGTTGTGGATGGATCAGAAATGCTGACTGACAGCTCAAAATGACCTAAGGTAGTGGATCCATTGCCTTGAGTGCACCTCCCTGGGTCTGCGCATGCCTAGACTTCCTTTTGTGTAGATGGCCTCACCCAAGATAAGATCTTAAAGAGCAGGTTTCAACCCAAGATCTTAAAGAGCGGGTTTCAACATTACAATTTCTATGCATGAGAAAGTAACTCATAATTTTATTATGGTATAATGGTCAATAGATCCATATAACTCAGAAGGTGTAATGATGAAAAATGGATTGGAATGCATATAAGAACTAATAAGGCTATTTCCAATGCCCGTCTTATCTTTCTAAAACATTCCTCAGGATGTCTTTATGCACATCTTAGGAATGCTTGACGTTCTTTACTATCTATCCTATAAATGTGCATCCATTTAATCTTTTTGTCGGAATAAAGCACATTCGGTGACCATTTGTATGTGGACTGTCATGGTGTACAGAATTGTGCAATAATATCATTTTTGAGTCATAATGAATTAAAGATTGCATTGATCATATGCCAATAATATGGAGATTTAATGGAAAACCACCAAATGTGAAGGAATGACCTTAGAATTTGTTGTATACCTTTGTAACTGTACATTGTAAATAAGACTACGGAAATGTTGGTGCCTTATAAATAAAAAGACCCCAGACATAATAGAGATATAATAGAGACCCGGATACATTAAAGCTTATAGCACTGCCTTCTCTGATGTTACACACAAGTGGTACATAACTTTTTTAAAGCAATCTCTTTGGATGTGACCATTAGTGGTGTATTTTTGTCTAGACTAACTATATCCAAGACTAGGACACCACATTTTTAGGGTATGTAGGCTGCCTCAAGTCTCTGATGCAGTGCTGTAGAAGAGAGTGTTTATATATACAGTGGCACCTTGGCACTCATTGTTAATTGGTTCCAGAAGGCACGATGAGTGGCAAAAAAAACAAATGTACCAAACGATAAGGAGTTTCCATAAGGACTAATGTAAATTGACTCATACAAGTCTTAGCTGGGGCAACTAGAGCCAAGCAAATGTCAAGTGCTGAAGCATTTTCTCCCCATTGAAATGCTTCAAATACCAAATTTGATGAGTTTTGAAGCAGACAAGTGACAAGGTACCACTGAGCATAAAAAGATATGCCTCAGTGACCACTGACTTCGATTATTGATGATTGAAGTCACACAGCAGAGCTTCCAAATATGGTTTATTTTGAATCTATAATGTTAATGTTATCTGTTCTCCTCTAAACAAGGTATTCTGTTATAATTTATTTGACAAGCTTATGCAGTTCCATCACTTTTCATTATTATCTTGGAATTCTAACAATTTCAGCCCACATTAGAAGCCCTGGTGTTTAATGCTGTGTAATTGGATGGGCAGGCCTAGCTAAGTAATAGTATTTAATGAGTCTTTGGATGCCCGCTCTTCCTGCTGTCCAAGATCTCATCAGTTCTTTGGGAGCACCAGATTTTTTATGTAATCATAAATTAATTTCAGTATATGCCAGAATGTTGAGAATGGATGATTCTTTTAGGGTGGGAGATATTGGATACAACAAATATGATACCTTGGAAAGGGCAAACTTTTGGAAACATAAATACAGCAAATATATAATATCAGTTTCAGTTCTTTATGTCTTCTGTGATTTTTTTTATTTATTAAATAGAGATAAATAACCAAATATAATTTGTGACAGTAGTTTATTAGATATTATTCCAGAGAATGTACATCTTTTGGATTGTGCATGTTGCTTGGCATTGGAAAAGGTTTGAACTTGTTAAGGGTTTTCTGATGTGGCATCAGCTTTGTCCAGTTTTACAAAAATATGTATTGGTACAGTAAGTGGAAAATAAACTGCAAAAAGCACAGTTTTATATTGTTCATTATATATTTCAGATAAACAACTGAAATAAATTTGCTGCATCATATTTAGTCAAACAGGATGGCAAAATGGCAAAAAGGAAGGATGACAGTGGGCGACCTTGGTTCGTGCCACTAAAATTAGCATGAATTTAAAACCAGCCAAATATATGTATTACAGAATAGTAACCATTGTAAATACCATGCATACATTTGTTGTGCATAACTTGTCTAGGCTCAAGGACATGAACTAACATTGATTCCCGTCAAACGCCTTTTGGCAATCTACATATAGGAAAGAAGGGTAAGGTTAAGTCCTAGAAACAGCTGCTAATTTTACTAAAATGTAAATATTTTTGCTGATATTTGACCTAAGAGAAACACAGCTTGGTCTGGCATTATGTTTTTGGATGTCGGGTGGGAGTGGTTGGCTGTTAATCAGTACGATAGGGTCATACTTTCCAACTGTTCCTCTTTTGGATGGACAGCCACTTTTCTCAGTAGAAATCCCCATGTCCTCCTTAGCCTACCAAATGTCTGACTTTTGGAGGGAAGACCCACATTGAAGAGCAAAAACTTTTCAGGCGTTGATCATGTCCAAATTTCATTGGTTCCTCCTGTTGTTTTCTCTCAAAGTTTCAAAGTCTACAAGAAAGGTCAACATCTGGAGTGTTAGTTCTAGAGAATACATGTCTATATCCAGTACTGTGCAAATGTTGAGGAAATGTATCTCTAAAATGTGGATCCATAAGTGCCTGTATGACATATTATATACACGCGTATGCAGTATCTCACAAAAGGGAGTACACCCCTCACATTTTTTTAAATATTTTATTATATCTTTTCATGTGACAACACTGAAGAAATGACACTCTGCTACAATGTAAGCCTGTATAACAGTGTAAATTTGCTGCCCCCTCAAAATAACTTAACACACAGCCATTAATGTCTAAACCGTTGGCAACAAAAGTGAGTACACCCCTAAGTGGAAATGTCCAAATTGGGCCCAAAGTGTCAATATATGAGTGCTGCTGGCACTGGGGAGCTACAGTTCATTGAGGGAACCATGAATGCTATCATGTACTGTGACATACTGAAGCAGAGCTTGATCCCCTCCCTACGGAGACTGGGCTGCAGGGCTGTATTCCAACATGTTAATGACCACAAACACACCTCCAAGATGACCACTGACTTGCTAAAGAAGCTAAAGGTAAAGGTGATGGACTGACCAAGCATGTCTCCAGACCTAAACCCTATTTAGCATCTTTGGGACATCCTCAAACGGAAGGTGGAGGAGCGCAAGGTCTCTAACATCCACCAGCTCCGTGATGTCATTATGGAGAAGTGGAAGAGGACTCCAGTGGCAACCTGTGAAGCTCTGGTGAACTCCATGCCCATGAGAGTTAAGGCAGTGCTTAAAATAATGGTGGCCACACCAAATATTGACACTTTGGGCCCAATTTGGACACTTCCACTTTGGGGTGTACTCTTTTTTGTTGCCAATGGTTTAGTCATTAATGGCTGTGTGTTGAGTTATTTTGAGGGGACAGCACATTTACACTGTTATACAGGCTGTACATTTACTACTTTACATTGTAGCAGAGCGTCCTTTCTTCAGTTTTGTCACATGAAAAGATATAATAATATATGTATAAAAATGTGACAGGTGTGCCCCCTTTTATTCAGAAATACTGTACATATATTTTTAACACTACCCCTTTGAGTGATGATTTCCTCCTTTTCCTGTAATTTAGTGCTTTTTTCACATAGTGCTCCTGCATAAGGAACAAATGTGGTGTACAATGTAGGGGAAGTAGGCACTATTGTAAAAATATATACACACTTCTAATCATATAATCTGCAGGGATTTATCTCCCCATCGCCCCCAGTTTCTACGCCAATGCCCAAATAGTGATTTCCTTTTTTATATGTTTCACCATTTCATATGTTGTGGGGTATATAGGATGGAAGCTTTCCAGAACGAGGTGTTTGTTACTTGTTTTCCGATTATTATTTGTCTATGCAGTGAGGAGTTAATAGAGCCTCTTTAACAGACCTTTTTTTTTTCTTTTTTTTTAAAATAATGCTTTTGACTTGAAAAAGAGAGAGTTGCTCTGTTAGTTAAAATGTTTGTCCAATAAAAATGCTATGAATACCTACTGCAGTACTCTGATTTTACACAGTAAAACAGTGCACTTTTACACTGTACAAGCTGTATAAATTATGGACATGAACACATTTTTTGACAAAATACTAATTTTTGAAGGTCCTGTTAATATTTAGGTTCCGTCTTATCTGGTTCAATCACTTCCTGACATCTGAATTCCAAGGTTTCTGCTTATCATTTCATAGCAGAGAAGGGGGAACAGGATTTTGTTACATCATTTGGATCATATTGTATTTGACACCTACCTCATCCCCTGCACATGTTCAGAAGCAAGTTGCTTGCAACAATAACTGTAAGCTTTGCTTATGCAGAAATCTAAATGCACCCTCATACACAGAACCTATACCAAAGTATCTTCAATGTAACCAGGGACCAGCAAATGTGTCAAAATGTAACTTTTCTAATATTAATCTGGCATTATGACTTTTACTGTCTAATTATGTTTTTAGTTATACTCAAAGTTTTGAAATATATAAATGTTTTCACTTCACAGAGTGATAAAATCCCTGGCCTGAGCACAATCCAAACTTTGCAGCACCAATCTGGGTTTTAAAATGTATTATCAGAATCAAGCTTAGTGCATAGAGCAGTAAGGGAAATTGACAGGTAAAAATGACAAATCTCAGTTTAAATCAGGGTGGTCCAAATTCGGTCCTACTGGGCCGCACACAGGCCTGGATTTGAGGATTTCCTTTCTGTGCACAGGTGAGTCAATCAGGATGACTGAAAAAGCCATAGTCTCACCTGGGTGCAGCAGGGATATCCTCAAATCCAGGCCTGTGTGCAGCCCTTGGTGTCAATGTACTGTAGGAGATGTCATGATATGTCAGAAAACAGGAATAAATCAAGACACTGGGTCATATGTTATATAGGTAATCCGGGTCTTAGTAGTATTCTTTTTTGGAATGCATAAATATATATATATTATTTAGTGTGACTCACTAGCAAACATTAAAATGAATGAGTATACAGTATGTAGGTCTCTGGATTTCATCACACTTATCTTTTATCTAAAGGGTAATGGATTCAGGCATCAGTTTCCTTGATGAATTTAGTGACTAATAAAATGAAATAGCTGAACTAAACTTTAGAGTGTGCCCTTTATAATGTAAACTAACAAGCATATTTAGGCTTTTATAACCATTTAAGCAAGTTGGCTGTCTAAATTAATGAAACAGTGTCAATTGCTTCACTATATTGTTTGCTTATGTATGTGAGGCATCTGCTTATATTTAAAATTATTAATTTAACATTATTTTAAAAGTATACTTACATCATTTTTTATAACACTTCTGCATTCTGATTATTTGGATTTTACCGTTGCAGATAGGGTTTGGAAGCCTCATTTATTCTAGTACTAAAAAGGGCAAAATACAATGTATTTACAGCAGAAGGTTACTTATATGGAGGTGTACTTGCATGGGCTCTTATTTCATAATGAGGCCGTATAAAATCTAGGTGGTGCCAGTCACCAAGTCGGACTTCTCAAAAATCCAACAATGCCATGGCCTAGGGAGGCTATAGGTCAAGAAGCACCTCCAGGATGGTTTCTCTTATCTCATCTGCATTTACATTTTCTTATTCTTATCTTTGCCCTCCATATTTCTTATTTCTTTTACTTCTTGTCTGTTGCTTTCCTATACCAATTTTTTATTTGTTTCCCTTATTTAATCAACACCTCCATTCTCCTTCTATATCTATCCCTTACCCTCATTTTCCAACAGCTTTGTTTTTTTACTATAATCTCATCGACCCCATTTTGCCTCTTTCTTCTGTTCCTTGTATAATTACATGTATCCTCTCCCTTTCCATACCAATCCTGATCACCTGCCCATAGGATCACTCTGTAATTGGTGTAGGGTGGCAGACACTTTAAATATGGCCCTTGTGAAGCCCATGGCAAAAGTAGAACAGGCGCAAAAAGGTAAGCTGCATGCTGTCACATTTTAATATAGTAGACTCTCAGTTATCCGGCACCCTTGGGGATTGGTAGATGCCGGATAAATGTAATTTCGAGTTACTTACTATTAAAAAAGGCCTAGATTAGCTGCACATAGGATGCTCTGCTAAGTATATTAGTCAGTGAGGACTGTCTAGCAGCAGCAGCTTTCACTCCTCACACACAGGTACGTTCGCCTGAAGAGTGCGGTGCTGACCCCGGGGAATGTAACGCCAACACTGCCCTGGCTCCGTCACTCATGCCTGTCTGCTTCCAGGTAACATTGAATTGCAGAGACATACATTGGATGTGATCTAGGTGCCTATAAGCATTTTGTGGCATCACAACCTGGCTCCTGGCATTTGTTGAGCCCTGTAAAATTTTATTTTTATTTAAAGTACAGTATTCAATTTTTTTTCTGGTTGCTTGAGTTTTGGTTAACTGAGAGTCTACTGTATATAGGGGTTTTAGCTGAAGGCAGTCTTTTGACATAGCGCCCTTTAAAAAAGAGACGTCTACATTCTATCTGGCTTTATTTTGATTTTGTCAGGGATTAAACTGTTATTGTCCCCTCCTGTGAGCTCCATAGATAAACACGGGAGAGTTCCTTGACTTACAGCAAGCTTCACATTTGGGTGGATTTTATTTTGTTTCTACCCAAACTGGAGTGCCTGGAGTGGAGAGATGATTGTCCCAAATCACATTGACTTTGGAACAACAGGAGACAGCATTGATGGGCCAAGTTCTTTTTACCCACTCACTGAAGCTAAAAATACAACAAACAAATAAAGTTTAAAAATAGACTGTACACATTGTATATTGTTTGTCATTTTGTCATATAGTTGACAACCCACAGCCTTTCTTGAAGTAACTCCAATTTATGTTTCTTTGATTGCAGATTGGTGGAAATTTCCTCATCCACTCCAATCAATTCTCATTGGGGCATCATCAGCAGATGTCTGGCTTACAGCAAAGCCTTGTCTGACCCATATGTCTATTGCCTCTTACGGAATCAATATAAGAGCTGCTGTCGAGACGTTGTAAATAGACTCTTAAAGCGCAGTTCTAGTAATTCTTCTGCACAGAGAGCGAACTCATGCCCAGCGAACCTTGTATCAACCACCGAGTAAGGAGCTCTGAGGACTTCAAAAACAACAATAAAATAAACAAGCGATAAAGCTCTTTATTTAAAAAAAAAAAAAGACATCTATTTTGAAAAAAAGGATAGTCACTTTTCCTTTGTTGTAAGATACAATATTTTCCCAAGTATAAGACGCACTGGAATATAAGATGCACTTGAGTTTTGTTTTATACAAATCAAACCTAAATTTATAACTGGAATATAAAAGGCAGGCCCATATTTTTATGGTCTTTTGTATTCAAGAAACTAGTGTTATATATCAGAAAATAATGAAATTATATATTCAAATGTTGCCGGAAAACATTCTTGCAAAATATTGGAATATCCTCAATTCATATCCAGTAACTCATATCATTTAAGGACATAGAGTTTGTTATAAACCTCAAAAATAAGGAATATAAACATATGGATTAAGGAGATGTGCATTGTGCCTAAAGTGGTGGACCATGACCATTTAACACGGTTGAATTTTTCACAATGGTAAACCACGTTGCAAGACGTGATATTCATTGACAGGAGCTATGAATGTAGCCAATTGTAAATTGATGGCTCTTACTCAAAACACATTTCTGGAATTTATTATATGATGCAAATTATGTCCTTGGTGCAGAGTAAAATTTATTGTCTTTTTTATACTCATAAACATTCGACTTTTGAGTCACCCACGATTTTAAAGAACAAGGCAGCCTTCAACCAAGGCACAATCTTGCATTTAAAATAGCAAAAGCTACAGGCAGCCAAGTCACAAACTTCAAAATGAACATTTGTGCCTATTGTTAAAACTTAGTAGGGGGCTGGCACAGCTAATCTCTGTAAAACCTTAATAAAATGGAGAATAAGTGCTCTAAGATCTGGAATAATTACATAATTGACACTTAAGGAACTGCAAATTACTTATTTGGCAGTGTGAAAAATAACATTTAGAGAGCCTGTAACTTTACTGATTTAAGAAGCAGTGTGTGTTCTTGTTGTACAGTTGAACTCAACAACGATGGAACCATCAGTTGGCCCCACATGAAAACCGAAGACGAAAGACGCGTAACAAAATTCTGCTGAATGTCATAATGATGTTTGAACTTGGCTTCCTTTTAATCAAAGGTGCCAAGCTGATTATATGACTTGTTGTGAATGAAGGGCCATATGGGAATTATTACAATATTTTCAAAGATCAAACAGCTTCCAAACCCGTAGTGAGATCAGCCATTCTGATTGAATGTATCTCTGGTATGATGTAATATAGAAAATTTGTAGTGATCTTATCTAGAATGCAATTTCAATTATTGAGTACGTAAAGGGGATGATTAATAATGTCTATTTACTGTATATTAATAGGTGAACTTCAAGAGAAGTATCACATGGTAAAACCATTGCGCAATAGATCCAAAACAACAATATGATTGAAAACAACTGGATGTTTGCTATTGATAAATATTACGAATTTTCCAGATGTGCCAGTTTGAAGACTTGGTGGATACATCATGGCCACCTTGTAAAATGCTCCCATAAGAAACCAACTCTCATTCTCTATGGCCCTTCTGTAAACAGTTCATTATGTAGGGTTTGCTCCCAATTCCTTCTCTGTTATGGTCAATGAAACTTTTACAGAATTTTTCCATGGCACTGACGTATTTATGTTGAGAATCCAGCATTTTCTGGATATTATATTTTGTAAATAAATAAAGCACACCGTGATCAAATTTATTATACCCTATATTGCATGGAGGATAGAGATGCAACCTTAATTCACTATCTATCTATCTATCTATCTATCTAGATATCTATCTATCTATCTATCTATAGATCTATCTTTCTATCTATCTATCTATCTGTCTATCTATAGATCTATCTGTCTATCTATAGATCTATCTGTCTATCTATAGATCTATCTTTCTATCTTTCTATCTATCTATCTATCTATCTATCTATCTATAGATCTATTTATCTATCTATCTATTTATCTATCTATTCATCTATCTATCTATCTATAGATCTATCTATCTTTCTATCTATCTATCTATCTATCTATCTATCTATCTATCTATCTATCTATCGTTCTATCTATCTATCTATCTATCTATCTATCTATCTATCTATCTATCTATCTATCTATCTATCTCTTTATATCTATCTATATTATTATTATTAGCTTTATTTTTCCATAGCACTGTACAGGGGTTAAGTACAAAGCAAAAACAAAATTAACACCTTATAAAGAATAGAGGGCCTAGTTTTTGAGCTTAAAATCAAATGTACATAGAGCTTGTATCCAAGGCACTGACACGAGATTGAAAACTTGCAAGCTTACAATCTAAGGGTATATATCTATCTATCTCTTTATATATCTATATATCTATTTATCTATCCATATCTATTTCTTTATATTTATATCTCTATCCATCTATCTATATCGATCTATCTATCTATCTATCACTTTATATTTATCTATATCTATCTCTTTATCTATCTATCTCTCTAGTACTATCTATCTATCTATTTTTCTATCTATCTATTTTTTTATCTATCTATCTAGTACTATCTATCTATCTCTCTATATCTTTTTATATCTATCTATATGTATGTATATATATATATATATATATATATGTATCTACTGTATCTATCTAACAGTCTATTTATCTATCTATCTCTCTAGTACTATCTATCTATCTATTTTTTTATCTATCTATTTTTCTATCTATCTATCTAGTACTATCTATCTATCTCTCTCTATAAATCTATCTCTTTATATCTATCTATATGTATATATATATATATATATATATATATATATATCTATCTATCTATCTATCTATTTATCTCTATCTCTCTATCCCTTTATATCTATCTATCTATATGTGTCTATCTATCTATCTATCTATCTATCTATCTATATCTATCTATATCTATCGTTTTATCTTTATCTCTATCTATCTATCTCTTTATATCTGTCTATCTATCTATGCACAGAGGTGGACAAAATATTTAACACTTAGGAGCCAGGAAGCCATACATGCTACTTGTAGAAACCTGCAAGGAAACCCTTAAAAGAGATACAATATACTTATGCCCATATTTCATCCCAGTGTGTATATACAGTATAAATATATTGTATAACTAGTAATGTGTTTGCATCTGTTACACTACTTTTATCAGGAATATTTATGGCCCAATAAGAATTTTATGCCTTTGCATTCAGAAGACATGTGTGTCCTTATATATGTTATTTTCTATTACTGGTACAATATCTCTTCTATTTAAAAGTAAATTCCAGGAACACAAATATATTTTTTCCTACTGCTTCTGTTGGAAGGCTAAGACATCTTTCTGCTACACTTTGCACAGTTATTTCTGAATCTTCTAGATTTTTTTATGCAATAATTAATCTAATCCTTTCTCTACTCCCAACTTTACTTGGTAAGTGTCTCTTGTGCTCACAAGAATGAATTTCATTTTCTACACATTATCCCACAAATTCAATGTGTAAACGATTAATCGGCCATGGAGGACATGGCTGTGTTGGCTTGTTGGGGCTGTCACTGTCTTCCTTTTGCCTGTTCTGATTATTCTCTTTTGGCTCTTCAACCAAGAAGAGGTTAATTTAAAACATTAGATGTCTGTTCTTGTTCCAATATGGAAACCGGATTAGTTCCACACTACGAGTCGGCCAATGCCAGCACATCTGCTGAGAGTTAGTCTGCAGGCAGGGGAGCACATTCCGGATGAAATTCAAGCAGCTGCTGCCTATTGACTGCAACAACTACCAGCCATGAATCGGGTCCATGGGACTCAGTGGTAAGTCTGTACTGAAAGTGCCATCAGTTTTTGCTTTTCTCGTTTGTATGGCTTCTGTAATGGTCCAGCTTTCGTAACCTTAAAGTAGTAAGGATTGGAATAAACAACTTTTACTTTTATTATGATGATTTAAAAAAAAAAAAAATGTTAGAATACTTACACTGGAGCTTGCTGGTTTACCCCTCAGCTGGAGCTCCTCACAACTTGTGCTATTTAACTGTAATTTATTTTCCTTGTTCTGCAGAGAGCTGCAGGGATGTGCTAAAACTAGGCCTAAAGATGTAAGATTTCTTAGTTATTTCTTGTATAACCCCAAAGACCTCCCACAAGAAACTGCAAAGATAATGTGGTTCAGACTGTGACCGCACACTGATTATATTTTAGCTTTACTAATTTCTATACTCTTTATTGTGTTAAGACATTGCACATTCACAATTGCTATTTTATATTTAGTTTAAAAAAATATTTTAAAAACATATTTGTCTCATACCACCCCTATACAGTCTATAGACCTAATATAGAAAATACAACACATCCTTACTTAGCTTGCACAGCTGGTTCTAATTAGTACCACCAGCCAAAGCAGATCTTTATGTACTCTGCCCATGCAGGAGATGAAAGAAGCAGACTAAAACCATAAACTTCAAAAGCCTATAATGCAATTAATTTAGCAGCGGTTTAAAAAAGGAAAGCACTTTCCACCATGGTTTCTGGCGGCAGAGAACATCATCTGGTGACTTCATTGTACCTGTATCACAATGGTCACAGCTATGGCTTATTGGCAACTAAGACAAATTCTCTTTTTATACTTTGCAAAGTCTTTATTTCTAAAATATCTCTTAAACATATTTAAAATAAACAACTTTGGTATAGAAGTAGAGACCATCACAGTAACATTACAGCTACTCAGAGATCTCTCCAGCAGCAAAAGGGATTTACGGCTAATGACCATTTAATACAACTAAAACAAAACAGATTAAATATTATGTAAATGAATATCAGAGTGCCTTGGCAGGAACAATTTAACAGCACAAGACAAGTGAAGGGAAACATAATAAAAATGAAGAATAGTACTTAAGTCCAAATATAGTAATTACACTTATTTAGTCTTGATTGAAGCAATATGGCAAAAATAACTTGTCTTTCACAAGCTATAGAGATTATTCACTACTAATTGCAGAGTCTGATTACCTTTTCATTGAAGTGGTGAAGCCAAGTTCCATTTACTTGTTGAGCAGAGTGAAATCATAGGTCAGTATCATATCTCCTTGTTATGAAATGGTTATCAGAAGTTAAGACAATTAACATTAATGGAATACAAGAAAAGCTGCAGAGGGAAGGGTATGCTCCGCCCATATCCTGGCCTGGGAAATGGAGGAGATCTTGGCTAGCTAATTATCCATGTTTGCTTAACCAGTTTTACACTGAAAATGATAATCATAATATATATGAGTTGGAATTTGTGGTAATTTCCGAGGCTCCCATCTACAGAATCATATAACAAATGTCTGACTATAGCATGTTTGTATTAAGGTAAATTCAATAATTTTTCATTAAAAAAAAACCTAATATTTGTAATGTTTAAAAATATTTTTTTTAATGATTGGTAGACAATGTATGACTTCAGTGTCCCTTTATAATATGGGGAACATGACATTTACTATGAATCACAGTATTCCCTAAGTGTTATGATTAAAGTAACAAGTTGGCTGTTGAAACACTATTCTCTCCAACTTGAAAATCTTGTATCTGTCTCCTTTTCTACAGTAATGAAAGAGACATATCATAAGATCTGTATAAACATTCCATATAATAGAAAAATACAGGGTATTTGCAAATTTTATGCAAGATCCAATATATTTATGATGAATCGGTATTAACCTAGAAATAGAATTTCCATCATAAGGAGCTGCTGGTTAACTTAGAAAAAAATTCTGCATATTCGGTTAATTTCTTCATTACAATCTGATCATGAATATTGTTAAATCTAATAAACAATTTGGTGATGTGAGTTTGCAAGGCTCATTATAAAATCTATGCTTACTGTACATTGAAGAGGCTAGATAAGAGCAAAATGAAGCATAAACTATCTTCATGTTCATCTCACAAAGACTTTTGGAATTCAGCATTTTATACTTTAGTGGGTCTCGGCCAGCATGCAGGATAGGGACTTTACATGTTTTTACACAAAATACAATAACAGTTTTTGCATAGAATCCATCATATGAGTTTCTCCGGGTAAGTTCCATATTCAGGGTTGGCATACAGCAGCCAACCTAGGTGCATGCCTTGGGTGCCTGTTAATCTTCTCATTCTTGTTTGAGTTTTTCTTACTAAAAGTTTTATTTGAGGGAGTGCTGGGACCTCTCATGCAATCTGTTATGCCACTGGACAGGGTTGTCACATGAGAGTTTTGTGTAATGTGGTGCCAGAGATTGTATTGTAGATGCCAAATTAGATAAATGATATGTTCCGATATTGGGATTATGTTCATATACAAAGAGTCAGGGACAGATTTAAGGAGGCACCAGAAATAGGATTGATTTCATGCGAACATTGCTTTATCTAATCTAGCTCCTTGTTTTAGACACCAACTCAATTCCAGTTCTGTGGTCCAACTACCTGAATCGAACTTGAAACTAGCCCTAGGCTTGACGGCCTGGTCTGAATCTCACTCTTCTCCGACGCATGGACATGCTGACCGGTTGTTTCCCAAACCTCTGCATGATCTCCTTGATTCGGGCCAAGTTGGATTTGGCGAGAGTAAAGTCGCAGCGAGTGGCTCCCATCTCATATCCCACTGCACAGTTCTTAGTGGAGGGCGTAAAACCATCAGCACGAGCGGTCACAGCATATTCTCCTGGGTTAAGCAGTCGCCAATAATCTCCATCATTTGCTGGGAATGATAAGGAAACAGAGAACTGACATACAGTGCCTTGCAAAAGTATTCACCCCTCCCCCCTTGACTTTTTACCTATTTTGTTACATTCCAGCCTTAAATTCAATGTTTTGTTAATCTGAATTTTATGTGATTGATCAGGACACAAAATTCTAAATTAGTGATGTGAAATGAGAAAAATATATACATAAAACTATTTTTTAGAAATAAAAAACAGAAAATTGGCATGTGCGTATGTTTTCACACCCTTTGTTATGAAGCCCATAAAAAGCTCTGGAGTGAAATCATGTCCACCTGTGTGCAATCTAAGTGTCACATGATCTGTTATTACATATACACACCTTTTTTTTTTAAAGGCCCCAGAGGCTGCAACACCTAAGCAAGAGGCACCACTAACCAAACACTGCCATGAAGACCAAAGAAGTCTCCAAACAAGTAAGGGACAATGTCGTTGAGAAGTACAAGTCAGGGTTAGGTTATAAAAAAATATCCAAATCTTTGATGATCCCCAGGAGCACCATCAAATCTATCATAACCAAATGAAAAAACATGGCACAACAGCAAACCTGCCAAGAGACGGCCGCCCACCAAAACTCACGGACCAGACATTAATCAGAGAGGCAGCACAGAGACCTAAGGTAACCCTGCAGAGTTCCACAACAGAGACTGGAGTATCTGTACATAGGACGACAATAAGCCGTACGATCCATAGAGTTGAGCTTTATGGCAGAGTGGCCAGAAGAAAGCCATTACTTTCAGCAAAAAAACAAAATGGCACGTTTTGAGTTTGCGAAAAGGCATGTGGGAGACTCCCAAAATGTATTGAGGAAGGTGCTCTGGTCTGATGAGGCTAAAATTGAACTTTTTGGCCATCAAAGAAAACGCTATGTCTGGCGCATACCAAACACATCACATCACCCAAAGAACACCATCCCCACAGTGAAACGTGGTGGCAGCATCGTGCTGTGGGGATGTTTTTCAGCAGCCGGGACTAGAAAAACGGGTCAGAGTTGAGGGAAAGATGGATGGTGCTAAATACTGGGATATTCTTGAGCAAAACCTGTACCACTCTATGTGTGATTTGAGGCTAGGACGGAGGTTCACCTTCCAGCAGGACAATGACCCCAAACACCCTGCTAAAGCAACACTTGAGTGGTTTAATGAGAAACATGTCAATGTGTTGGAATGGCCTAGTCAAAGCCCAGACCTCAATCCAATAGAAAATCTGTCGTCAGACTTAAAGGTTGATGTTCACAAGAGCAAACCATCAAACTTGAAGGAGCTGGAGCAGTTTTGTAAGGAGGAATGGGCAAAATCCCAGTGGTAAGATATGGCAAGCTCATAGAGACATATCCAAAGCGACTTGGAGCTGTGATTGCCGCAAAAGGTAGCTCTACAAAGTATTGACTTTAGGGGGGTGAATAGTTATGCACATGGGCTTTTTCTGTTATTTTGTTTTATTTGTGGTTTGCTTCACAATAAAATACATTTAAAAAAAACATCTTTAATGTTGTGGGCATGTTCTGTAAATTAAATGTTGCAAATCCTCAAACAATCCATGTTATTTCCAGGTTGTGAGGCAACAAAACACGAACAATGCGAAGGGGGGTGAATACTTTTGCAAGGCACTGTATCAATATGAGGTTGACCACATTACCAGAGTCTATATTTTGTTTAAGAATTTGTAATAAGTAGTCTTTATTGTTTTACTCTAAATTAAAAGGCATAATCGATGGGCTGGCTGCAAATTCAGTGCAATAATTGTTACTAAAACTCAGTCCTTAAGAAGACCCCAAGAGATTTTATAAAATCTGCTGATTACCATATTTTTCTTGAGAAATGCAATTTAGTTGAATATAGACATTATTTGTAATGGACCAAAATAATTCTGTTTTATAGTTACTTACAGGTTTCTGCATGTACCAAAATATACCATCACAAAAACACAACACTGTATACCAATAAACAGTTGCTAATCTGTTTAGCTACTTATATGGAAACTAGTGTTTTTAATATTGTTTTGTACTAATGCTCATCCTGGATTTTGCAGCAATGTGGTGATGCCATTGTACAATGCACTGCATTGTGGTCTGTATCATGTTAAACAAAGTCTACTAAAAAACTCTATTTTGCCACAACAGTGCAAAGCATGGTCTTATTCTAGTTTCTCTTTCTGGCATGTGTGACACATGTTGCAGGGATACAATTGGATGTATAATGTTGAGGAGGGATTTGGTACCTTTTGGAGTATTTATGGGATGGACATGGACATCTGGGTCATAGAGAGGAATTGTGGGATTACACAGGACCCAGTTTATGGACTTGGTCCTTTGTCAATAACTTTGCTACCTAAAATGTGTTCTATAGTTGAACCCTTGGGTGGGACAGTTGAATTATTTCAGGACAAGTTTTACCATAACTGAAATTCCACAAGTCGGAGAAGATGAAGTTCATATTCCAATCTTGGTCAAACTCATCATATATCAAACATGATAACTCATCAATTAGAAGCCTGCAATAAACAAGGGACTTTAAAATAAAAATCCCTAGCGTTGAAGCCTTTCATAAACACTGGGAACTGTGCCCCTTTATGTACACACAAAACAAGTATCTTGTCACCTCACATACATGGAATTATCATTTGTACAGAGATGCACCACTCAATTGCACTTAGAAGTTAATTTACCTATGGCATCTGTTAATCATGACATCATCAAATGGACCTGGACACCTCTAAACAGGTTTGATATATGATGAGTTTGATCACGTTTGAGATATGAACTTCATGGAATTTCAGTTATGGTGAATCTTGTCCTGATATGATTCAACTTCCACATTCCCCAAAAGGGTTCAACTATAGAAAACATTTTAGGTAGCAAAGTTATTGACAAAGTCCATAAAGTAGGTCCTGTGTAATCTCACAAATTCTCTCTGTGACCCAGAGGTCCATGTCCATCATTAGGATCCCATAAATACTCCAAAAGGCACTGAACCCCTCCTCAACATTTAAAACCCAACTGTATCCCTGTAATGTGTTAACGATTCGACAAAAGGAAAACTGATGGCGTCATTGTCTATTCACACTTAATGGAACCCATAGTTTGGGGAACACTACCATAGAGAAATATGGCTGTTGGTCAGTCATACCAACAAGCTTCAACTCAGGGCAAGTATTTGTATACTTTTCTCAGTCACAAAGCACCACAATTGGCAAATTACCCTATATAACTCACCCTAACCTCTTTTCCTCTCTCCTCATTGGTCCTCCTTAGTCCATTACTATTATTTAAACATACAGTGGATATAAAAAGTCTACACACCCCTGTTAAAATGTCAGGTTTCTGTGCTGTAAAAAAATGAGACAAAGATAAATCATTTCAGAACTTTTTCCACCTTTAATGTGACCTATAAACTGTACAACTCAATTGAATAACAAACTGAAATCTTTTAGGTAGAGGGAAGAAAAAATATAAAAATAAAATAATATGGTTGCATAAGTATGCACACCCTTAAACTTTTACTTTGTTGAAGCACCTTTTGATTTTATTACAGCACTCAGTCTTTTTGGGTATGAGTCTATCAGCATGGCACATTTTGACTTGGCAAGATTTGCCCACTCTTCTTTGCAAAAACACTCCAAATCTGTCAGATTGTGAGGGCATCTCCTGTGCACAGCCCTCTTCAGATCACCGCACAGATTTTCAATTGGATTCAGGACTTGATGATGACTCATCAATTTTGGAGGGAGCTCCAGTTCTTGGTAATGTCACTGTTGTGCCATATTTTCTCCACTTGATGATGACTGTCTTCACTGTGTTCCATGGTATATCTAATGCCTTGGAAATTCTTTTGTACCCTTCTCCTGGCTAATACCTTTTAACAATGAAATCCCTCTGATGCTTTGGAAGCTCTCTGTGGACCATGGCTTTTGCTGTGGGATGCGACTAAGAAAATTTCAGGAAAGATCAACTAGAGCAGCTGAACTTTATTTGGGGTTAATCAGAGGCACTTTAAATGATAGGAGGTGTATGCTGACTCCTATTTCACACAATTTGGAATGTGATTGCTTAATTCTGAACACAGGTACATCACCAGTTATAAGAGGGTGTGCATACTTATGCAACCACATTATTATTATTTTTTTTCTTCCATCCACCTAAAAGATTTCAGTTTGTTTTTCAATTGAGTTGTACAGTTTATAGGTCACATTAAAAGTGGAAAAAGTTCTGAAATGATTTATCTTTGTCTCATTTTTTTACAGCATAGAGACCTGACATTTTAACAGGGGTGTGTAGACTTTTTATATCCACTGTATATCAAAACGTTTAATCATACGGATGACTTTTGATGATTCTGGAACCAGATTTGCAATCCACAACTGCACTAATGTCTGAGACTATTAACTTTCAAAATGAAACTCACTAATGACCGCCTAGAGATATCGTGTAAGTTACAACAAACCACAATAGTATGCATCACTCCATAAAAAAACTAATCGGCAACATGTTATGCTATTATACACAGTAATCATAGTCGTTATATGTACAAAAGGTGACAGAAAGCTGCGTGCTAAATACTAACAGTCTGGACTTCAGGACAGCTATTAATCTTCAGGATGGAGAGCGATAAAAAGAAATAGCCGGGCCCCTTTTATTGAGAAAAAAATAAAATAAAAGTAAAACAGAGCGTGGGAGGTTGAAACTAATTCTGGCAACAGATACACTCAGCATGTGGTGACTGGAGCTGTTCCCAGTATTACTGTTAGTTTCTAATTACTGAACTGTTAATTACACTGGGAAGTATACACTTATTCCCGGGCTCAGCATATGAGAGTTTGCTGTGTTAGGATTTGGGGGGAGGATGTGATAAATAGGATAGGGGAATTATTATCCAGGCGAAAATGAATAAGCAGTAACACAGAGGCTTTAAGAGAAGCTCTGGTAATGTACCTAATTCCAGGAAATCTGCCGACCTATAAACACTGGGGAATTGTATCTAGAATGTGTGTATAAAAAGGAGGAATGAAAAGGCCTTATAAAAATACCCCATTGGATTATTAAAGGGAGAATGACAAAACTGGTTTGCCTTGGGGTGATGCTACACGACCCCTATCCAGGAGAGAGACAATGTGGCCTCAACTGAGCCTCCTCATAGAGAATCACAAGGCCAGATGTACTAAGGTCTGAAGGTTTCAGTGGTCAGATCTTGGTAAATCTGCTCATAATACGCTGCCCAACTGAGGAGTTCTCCAAATGTATTTTCTTTGTGAAACATCTCGGACCGTCCCAGCAGATGCTGGTTCCCAAGGCATGTCTGTGCCTCTTACAGAGTGAGTTAATGATAGTTTCTGTTAAAAAAACATGCCGGCTTCAAATTGAAGTAAAGTAATTTTGAGACATCAACCACCTCTGAAAAGGGACACAGGAAAGGTTCTAGATATCTCTATTTTCTGTTTATGTATTTACAGCAGTGGTGGGCAAGTTCGGTCCTGGAGAGCCCCACAAAGGCCAGGATTTGAGAATATTCTTTCCGTGCACAGGTGAGTCAATCAGGTTGATTGAAGAAGCTATTGACTCACCTGTACACAGCACAGATATCTCAAATCCTGTCCTGTGTGGGTGTCTCAGGACCTAACTTGTCCACTCTGATCTACAGGTCCTTTAACTTAACAGGACACAGCAAAGGTGCCAATATGATATACTTTAAAAATATAGTAGTGATACGAACGATATCAAATTAATATTATTTCAAATGTTCTTGCAATAATTACACTGAAATTTTTAATTTATGTCAATCAGCCTTTCTTATCCTTCCCTGCAAAGCTCTGTCCTCTGTAGCTCATGAATACAATGTGACTATAGTATTAGATGTAGTAGCCAATCACAGTAGCCAAATTCAGCATGTGGCTGAATTACAGCTGAGTCAAGGACTGTTTGGAAGGTTTCAGTAAATAAAAGCAGAGCTTTTAACCACTTCTTAATATTATGATGTTTAAATATAAAAATAAACGCTTAGGTATTTTATTCTAGTATTATTTGTTCCTATAATTCCAATATGGCTAGAGGCAAACTGTGCAATGAGCCACTGGTCTTACTGGAAAAGTTAGTTGCTGATAACTGCTCAATACACTCTAGTGCCTAAGGATTTAAATATTATCTTATTATTATAACATTATCCAGAACCAAATTACTTTACAAGATAAAAATGCCGGAGGCGCCTCACTGTAGGCAGATATGAGATGAACGCTCCATTAATATGTAATTAAAGCTGGACTCTAGCAGTGTCCTCTGGGAATGTTAAGGCAACGATATATACAAAGAAAGCCAATTTTCAGCAACCAACAGTGGAAATGATTCTCATTAGTTTTCCTTATCTTATATTTTACATATCTATAGAGATAAATATTCTAGAACAGATGCCTTTAAGGAGTTTAATTCTCTCCAGTTTATTCTGAGTTTTGGCCTTACTTAGTTTCTACTATTATTATAATATTTTATTTATAACATTCCAACACATTCTTGAGCACAATATGATAATACACTAAAAAATATAAAATATACAGTAGTATGGTGATATATAGGATACATGGCAGGAAAATGTGAAGTGACAGCTGTCAGTCAGCTAATATTTAATATCCTTATTCTATGTACACAAAATCCTCCTTTGGTGAAGAGCCCAGATTGCACACACACTTCTTCAAAGGACTACTATAGTTTAGGAAAACCTCACGTTTGTGAATTATACATAACCATTAGCCACATTGCGACTCAAACCCATAAATTATTTTTCGCACGTTGGATGTGAACGTAATCAATTAGTCAAACCCGTAGTTACGGGTTTAGATGGAGCCAATAGCAACAGAGATGGTCAAAATTATGTCACTGAAAAATGGAGGTGGGATTTCAAAGTCTTACGAGGTTCAATTACGAGTTACGATCGGACCCACATTCCCGAAATAATGCAATATTGATAAAGCCATAAATATGATATTCTATTCTATTACATGCGAGTTCCATTATATGTATTAACACATTGATTACCGGGATCAATATAACACCGAAATGAAACAGAAATAAAGTATTTTTCTGGGCCGATTTGCAAGCTTCCGAATAGTGTGCTACTAATTCTAAGACCTAACATCCCTTTCCCTTTAATTAAATGTACTGTAGTGTGTGTATATGTGCATTTACAGTGTTACGCATTGGACTTTAACCCCTTAGTGGGTCCTCTCTAGCACACGTAGGCTTTTTGACTCCATTTGCGGGTTACGGCTTGAACTCCAGTGATTTTGTTGCAATTTAATAGCGCTATTGAGTTACGGGCTTGAAAGAACAAAGGATTTGCTGCCGCGTAAGTCAAATTCTCACGTCTTGTAGGGTTTTCTCGCTCCTACACCGCAAGTCGTTGGAGGGCTGCTGTATGAGGCCAATTTAATAGCCGTAAGTCTTGCGGGCTACGTTACGGGCTACGGTTTTCAAAGTTAATACATATTGGCAGCTTTGTGAGCCATGGTCATAAAGACAAAATCTAAATTTGATGTGTATAGAGAGCTTCACCTGGTCTGACTTCTTCCTAGCTTGAAGCCTAAAGGTCTTTTGATCTTATTTATCAGTGAAGAGTGGGGTGGGGATCAAAAAAGAGGGAAACTGATTTGTTATAACATTGGAACTTTTCGTATTTGACACCTACCCTTTTTCCTGCCCATACTCAGAAGCAAGCAGTCACAATACAAAACTACAAGCCCTTCTCATGCAGAAATGTAAACCGAGTCTTCATAAAAGTATCACAGACATCTTTAGGGGACAGCAGAGGCTTCAGAACTATGTATTTCTGTTTAAAAATACATTTAACCTGCATAATTATGCTGTTAGTCAGAGTCTAATTTTTACCATACAGTGGGGTTTTACACATCTTTAAGCAAAGCCCAGGATGGATTATATACACGCTAATTAGTCTTCAGTTTCCTTGTCGGTCCCTATCATGGCCAAAACAATGACACCCAATGTTGTTATTCAGTTAGATTAGCCCACTGAGTTGCACATTAGCTGCAAAGTAACACTGTATATCTCTGGAATGATTTACTCTATAGAACAATAACTAGTATAATGTGTGTAGCAAGTTTTAAATGCTCTTCGAGATTAATGCAACTTTCTGTTAGGGTGACATTGCCCTTTTACACATCTTACATCCAAGGGCACTGAGGGAACTGGGTTCTGTAGTAGCCAAACCATTATATTTAACTAGGAAACTGCCGGTCAAAAATGACGGGAATACGTTTTCCCCACCTCTCCCTCCCCAGGTTCTCCTCCCCCCGTCTCCCTCACCGGTGCCTCCTTCCCCTTCTCCCTTCCCCCCCTCTACCTCCCCTGTGTCTCCTTTCCCCCTCTCCTTCCCCTGTGTCTCCTTTCCCCCTCTCTCTCTCTCCTGTACCTCCTTTCTCCTCTCCCTGTACCCCCTCTGCCTCCCCTGTGTCTCCTTTCCCCCATCTCCCTCCCCTGTGTCTCCTTTCCCCCCTCTCTCCCTCTCCTGTTCCTCCTTTCCCCGTGTCTCATTTCCCACTCTCCCTTTCCACCCTCGATTCTCCCTTCCCCCTCCCCCTTCTCCCCTAGTGTCTCTCTCCCCCCTTTCCCTCCTTTGTGTCTCCATTCCATAACCTCTCCCTCCCTTGTCTCCTTTCCCCCCTTTTCTCCCTACCTTGTCCCCCCCCCCCCATGTTTCGTACCTGGATGCAACCCTGCCAGCAGGATTCGACGAATGTGGTAAGTGGGGTTCCTCAGGGTTCAGTATTAAGTCCTATCCTTTTTAACATATTTAGTAGTGACTTAGAAGTAGGACTGGAAAGTATTGTCTAAATTTGTGCTGATGATACTAAGTTGTGAAAGGTAATTAAATCAGAAGATTATGTACTTTCCCTCCAAGGGGATTTGATGGACTGCCCAGTTTCCCAGAATGCAACGTAATAACTGTATTTCACAGACTTTTGAGGAGGAACAAGTTTTTTTAATTTGTTTTAGACATTCAAATGGAAAAGCAAATGTTCTATATATTTACTGTACTACTGTACAGTGGAGGCTTCTATCACTCTTTTGCCCTCCATAAATTAAATGACTGTTGTGGTAAACTACATCCCTACAAAATCTACAAGCTAGGAACTAGCCCCACGCTGATGAGAGACAATCACCTTGAAACAGTGCCGTCTGTGGGTAGGATTCCTAGCTCGTGTATAATCCACCGTGGGCTTTGCTTAAAGCTCTGTAATACAGCAGGCATATGCTTAAAAGGAGCCATGTTTGAAATGGTATTTGGATTAAAGAGCAAAGCTTTTGTTGCCAAATTTGCATGCCCCTGCATAGGTTCCCAAATTGCAGTGCAATAACTGTATTTCTCGGAATTCGGAGGAGGAAACAAGTATTTTAATTTGTTTTAGACATTTAAATGTGAACACAAATGTACTATTTATTTATATATTTAAATATACATTTACATATTTTTTTTGTCATTATGACATGGGTATTATTTTGAGATAACTATATTTTAGTGTATGTCTACCAGTTTAAATGATTGTTTGTGAAGAACCTGCACATATTTTGTTTTATTCAGTAGACCCCCCACTTTCAAAAAAATCGTTAGTTCATGAATATCCTCTGACATAATTGCCAAAAAATGTTTCTTTTTACTGATACTTCAATAAAATAAATGGAAAACAAATGTGTATGTTGTTTTTCAACATCCCATTGAAAGTATTATTGGATTTAACATTTGGAAATAATTAACTTTTTCCAAAACACCAACATTTACTATTATGCACATATATTTTCAAATCTATCTATCTATCTATGTATCTATGTATCTATCTATCTATCTATCTATCTATCTATCTATCTATCTATCTATGTATCTATCTATCTATCTATCTATCTATCTATCTATCTACGTATCTATCTATCTATCTATCTATCTATCTATCTATCTATCTATATATATATATCTAAAGTTAAGGACAATTATAGTGTAATGTAAGAAATATACTTCATTAAAATACATATGAATTATTTTTACTGCTATATTTCACAGCTTATATAGACATGTTATTTTAAATAGGGACTTTTTCATAGTTGGGGGAAATGAGAAGGGGTTAACATGCCCAATATTTATTGGTTCCAAGACATTGCTTTGAGTGATGCTTTAATCATCTAGGAATGGGCTATGGATCAGGGGTTGTAGGAACCGGGCGAGGGGGAGACAAAATGATGAATCTCCACCAGATTATATAGTTTGTTGTCTCTCCTCCTGCTGCTAGACACCAGGGCTAAAATCTATACAAAAGAATGATGTGTGTGTGTGTATATAGATAGACAGACAGGTAGGTAGATAGATAGATAGATAGATAGATAGATAGATAGATAGATAGATAGATAGATGGATGATTGTAAATATATATATATATATACACACACACACAAATACACTCTACACCCTCTAAGATGTTTTTCAATGCTTCTGGCCTTGCTAGGGATAGGTAGGACAGAGCTACGTGAAGTCTCTGTAGCAAACTCTGTGGGTAGTTCGCACATATATAATGATTAACAAGTATCTTATCATATATCTTTTACATGAATATGTGCCACGATTAGTTCATGACTTGATTTACCACTCATACAATACATATTTACTTTTCATAATGAATACAATAGGTTTTCCACAGGTCGGCCGTTTAGAAAAAGTTATATTTCTATTAATAAAGAAATTGCTGCTATGAAACGAAGTTGTGGAAATACATACAAAAAATGTGGGCTCTGCAAATATTATTTCATATGCTACTTTCCATTGATTTTACAAGCCATGTAGGGAAGAATAGGCAGGAAAAAAAACTAATGGTGAAATAGTGTGCACTGGACACAGTAAAGGTCCCAGTTATTACAAAACTGAAAAGCATACCTACAAATAAATATCATTGCATTTGATTGCTATTAAAAAAATTGAGAGGGAGTATTAGATAATTGAGCTTGAATGTTGAGTATTTGAAGAATAATCAACTCAAATATCATTATTGTTTTCAGGTAAGCTATGCTAAACATAATTTTCAAGCTCAATCATTGAACACTTCCACTCAATTTTTTTTAGCAACAACCAATTGCAGTACGCCCAGTTTGTGCACAGGGATCATTGCTGTGTCACTTTAAGTTGTAAAAGGGGCTTGGGAGTTGAGTGGTGAACAGGAAGCTGGATGTGCCAGAGTTTAGACTAGAAGTTGGAAAACCACAGTGTTCCATCAGGAAAAGTCATTAAGAAGTGAGAACTTTCCAGGGAACTTGTAACATCAGATCCCCAGAGCTAAGGAGGTTTGAGCAGTAATGGCCTGGAAGAAACACCTCCAAATGCCAACTCGGGAAGGGAAGGAGAGAGTATAACCTAGCGGAGAGCAGCAAGGTGGGTGAGGTGCATGCACAGGATGGATACAGAGCCAGGAAAATGAGAGCTGGAGTGAGATGTAGTGATGGAGGGATCACATATATAGTTGTGAGCGTACGAGTTGTTGCTAACGCTGCGGGCTCGCGTAGCGAGCCGAGGCCCTCGCGAAGCGAGGGCCGCGGCTCGCGCAGCGAGCCGAGGCCCTCGCGAAGCGAGGGCACTGCCCGAGGGTCTCAGTTGCTGCAAGGAGCGCCGAAGGCGCTCCTTGCCAGCAACTGAGACCCTCGGGCAGTGCCCTCGCGAAGCGAGGGCACTGCCCGAGGGTCTCAGTTGCTGGCATGGAGCGCCGAAGGCGCTCCATGCCAGCAACTGAGGACCCTCGCGAAGCGAGGGCCTCAGTTGCTGGCATGGAGCGCCGTAGGCGCTCCATGCCAGCACCTGAGGACCTCGCAAAGCGAGGGCCGCAGTTGCTGGCATGGAGCGCCGAAGGCGCTCCTTGCCAGCAACTGCGACCCTCGCAAACTTCACCTCGCAACCCAAACAGTACGACACACACATTACGACACTCGCAAACAACATACGACACACGTTCACACACATTACGGACTCGCAACACTCGGACGCAACTCGCGAACATTAGAAAATGTCAAACACAATACATACACACACCACATACATAAAAAACTTACCTACACCAAGAGGGAGCACCCAGCACCTCAAAAATACAACTTACACCTCGATTTTACTTCAAATAAAACAGTTTAGACACTAAAAAAAAAACGAAGCGAGAGAAAAAATGGCCGCCGAACAAAACGAAAACGAGGCTACAGCACTCTAAACTCGCAAAACACCACAAGAAACTCGCAAAACACCACAAAACACCTAC
This sequence comes from Discoglossus pictus, assembly GCA_027410445.1. Taxonomy (NCBI): domain Eukaryota; kingdom Metazoa; phylum Chordata; class Amphibia; order Anura; family Alytidae; genus Discoglossus; species Discoglossus pictus. The sequence continues at coordinate 102,877,764 of CM050171.1, read as the reverse complement.
GGATATTCCGATACAAACGTATAACACACATTACTCGCCATTTCTCGCCAATGCGGAAGTACACGACTACGCTAACGGTTTGGTCTCGCGCACGCACAGTGTTACACTGCACACATTCAGCACGCTTACACAGCAGATCCACACCACTAATGCTGCAGCAACATCAAAACACATTCACAGCTCTTCCACACAATGCTTTAAAATAGGTAAAGTATGTTCATTTATTAATGTATTATATATTTCATTATTACACACTAAACAGCATTAGCTACCTTACAATTTCATTGCCGTCATTTTTTGACGGGCAATTCGCTAGTAAGTAATAAAGGGCAGTGTGAGCTAAGGTTAATTAATGAAAATAATATAGAAGAAATGAGAATGGCGCATTAAAAGTGGGAAGTGTGGATGGAGGTGGTGCAACAGCATAGGACTGAGGGGCAGAGTGGATGTAGGAGGTGCAACCTGATAGGACTGAGGCGCAGTGTGGATGGAGGAGCTGCAACAGGATAGGACTGAAGGGCAGAGTGGATGTAGGAGGTGCAACCTGATAGGACAGAGGGGCAGTGTGGATGGAGGAGGTGCAACAGGATAGGACTGAGGGGCAGTGTGGATGCAGGAGGTGCAACCTGATAGGACAGAGGGGCAGTGTGGATGCAGGAGGTGCAACAGGATAGGACTGAGGGGCAGTGTGGATGCAGGAGGTGAAACCTGATAGGACCGAGGGGCAGTGTGGATGCAGGAGGTGCAACAGGATAGGACTGAGGGGCACAGTGGATGTAGGAGGTGCAACCTGATAGGACAGAGGGGCAGTGTGGATGCAGGAAGTGCAACAGGATAGGACGGAGGGACAGTGTGGATGCAGGAGGTGCAACAGGATAGGACTGAGGGGCAGTGTGGATGCAGGAGGTGAAACCTGATAGGACTGAGGGGCAGTGTGGATGCAGGAGGTGCAATAGGATAGGACTGAGGGGCAGTGTGGATGCAGGAGGTGAAACCTGATAGGACTGAGGGGCAGTGTGGATGCAGGAGGTGCAACAGGATAGGACTGAGGGGCAGTGAGGATGCAGGAGGTGCAACCTGATAGGACAGAGGGGCAGTGTGGATGCAGGAGGTGAAACATGATAGGACTAAGGGGCAGTGTGGATGCAGGAGGTGCAACATGAGAGGACTGAGGGGCAGGGAGGATGCAGGAGGTGCAACAGGATAGGACTGAGGGGCAGAGTGGATGGAGGAGGTGCTGCACAATAGTACAGAGGGGCAGTGTTGATGCAGGAGGTGATACATAATAGGACTGAGGGGCAGTGTGGATGCAGGAGGTGCAACAGGATAGGACAGAGGGGCAGTGTGGATGCAGGAGGTGCAACAGTATAGGACTGAGGGGCAGTGTGGATGGAGGAGGTGCAACCTGCTAGGACAGTGGGGCAGTGTGGATGCAGGAGGTGCAACATGTTAGGATTGAAGGGCAGTGTGGATGGAGGAGGTATGACAGGATAAGACTAAGGGCAGTGAGGATACAGGAGATGCTGCAGAATAGTACTGAGGAGTAGTGTGGATGCAGAATGTGTAACAGGATAGGACTGAGTTGCAGAATGGGCGAAAGAGCTGCAGAATATGACTGAGGGGCAGTGTGGATGCAGGGGGTGCAATAGGATAGGATTGAGGGGTAGTCTGGAAGTGGGATGCACTGCACAATAGTATAGAGGGGCAGTGTGGATGCAGGAGGTGCAACCTGATAGGACTGAGGGGCAGTGTGGATGGAGGAGTTGCTGCACAATAGTACAGAGGGGCAGTGTGGATGGAGGAGGTGCAACATGATAGGACTGAGGGGCAGTATGGATGGAGGAGGTATAAAAAGGATATGACTGAGGGGCAGTGTGGATGCAGAAGGTACAACAGGATAGGACTGAGGGGCAGTGTGGATGGAGGGGGTGCAACGGGATAGGACTGAGGGGCAGTGTGTATGGAGGAGGTGCAACCTGATAGGATAACGGGGCAGAGTGGATGCAGGAGGTGCAACCTGATAGGACACTGGGGCAGTGTGGATGCAGGAGGTGCAACATGATAGGACTGAGGGGCAGTATGGATGGAGGAGGTATAAAAAGGATATGACTGAGGGGCAGTGTGGATGCAGAAGGTACAACAGGATAGGACTGAGGGGCAGTGTGGATGGAGGGGGTGCCACGGGATAGGACTGAGGGGCAGTGTGTATGGAGGAGGTGCAACCTGATAGGATAATGGGGCAGTGTGGATGCAGGAGGTGCAACATGATAGGACTGAGGGATAATGCGGATGCAGGAGATGCAACATGATAGGACTGAAGGGCAGTGTGGATGGAGGAGGTGCAACCTGATAGGACTGAGGGGCAGTGTGGATGGAGGAGCTGCCACAGGATAGGACTGAGGGGCAGTGTTGATGAAGGAGGTGATACATGATAGGACTGAGGGGCAGTGAGGATGCAGGAGGTGCAACAGGATAGGACAGAGGGGCATTGTGGATGCAGGAGGTGATACATGATAGGACTGAGGGGCAGTGTGGATGGAGGAGGTTCAACATGATAGGACAATGGGGCAGAGTGGATGCAGGAGGTGCAACCTGATAGGACAGAGGGGCAGTATGGATGCAGGAGGTGCAACATGATAGGACTGAGGGATAATGTGGATGCAGGAGGTGCAACAGGATAGGACTGAGGGGCAGTCTGGATGCAGGAGGTGCAGCAGGATAGGACTGAGGGGCAGTGAGGATGCAGGAGGTGCAACCTGATAGGACAGAGGGGCAGTGTGGATGCAGGAGGTGCAACCTGATAGGACTGAGGGGCAGTGTGGATGCAGGAGGTGCAACCTGATAGGACAGAGGGGCAGTGTGGATGCAGGAGGTGCAACAGGATAGGACTGAGGGACAGGGTGGATGCAGGAGGTGCCACAGGATATGACTGAGGGGCAGTGTGGTTGCAAAAGGTGCAACAGGATAGAACTGAGGGGCAGTGTGGATGCCGGAGGTGAAACCTGATAGGACTGAGGGGCAGTGTGGATGCAGGAGGTGCAACCTGATAGGACAGAGGGGCAGTGTGGATGCAGGAGGTGAAACCTGATAGGACTGAGGGGCAGTGTGGATGCAGGAGGTGCAACATGATAGGACTGAGGGGCAGTGTGGATGCAGGAGGTGCAACATGATAGGACTGAGGGGCAGTGAGGATGCAGGAGATGCAACAGGATAGGACTGAGGGGCAGAGTGGATGGAGGAGGTGCTGCACAATAGTACATAGGGGCAGTGTTGATGCAGGAGGTGATACATAATAGGACTGAGGGGCAGTGAGGATTGGACTGAGGGGCAGTGTGGATGCAGGAGGTGATACATGATAGGACTGAGGGGCAGTGAGGATGCAGGAGGTGCAACAGGATAGGACTGAGGGGCAGTGTGGATGGAGGAGGTACAACCTGCTAGGACAGTGGGGCAGTGTGGATGCAGGAGGTGCAACATGATAGGACTGAAGGGAGGTGGATGGAGGAGGTATGACAGGATAGGACTAAGGGCAGTGAGGATACAGGAGATGCTGCAGAAAAGTACTGAGGAGTAGTGTGGATGCAGAATGTGTAACAGGATAGGACTGAGTTGCAGAATGGGTGAAAGAGCTGCAGAATAAGACGGAGGGGCAGTGTGGATGCTGGGGGTGCAATAGGATAGGATTGAGGGGTAGTCTGGAAGTGGGATGCACTACACAATAGTATAGAGGGGCAGTGTGGATGCAGGAGGTGCAACCTGATAGGACTGAGGGGCAGTGTGGATGGAGGAGGTGCTGCACAATAGTACAGAGGGGCAGTGTGGATGGAGGAGGTGCAACATGATAGGACTGAGGGGCAGTTTGGATGCAGTAGGTTCTGCACAATAGTACAGAGGGGCAGTGTGGATGCAGGAGGTGCAACAGCATAGGACTGAGGGGCAGTATGGATGCAGGAGGTGCAACAGGATAGGACTGAGGGGCAGTGAGGATGCAGGAGGTGCAACCTGATAGGACAGAGGGGCAGTGTGGATGCAGGAGGTGAAACATGATAGGACTAAGGGGCAGTGTGGATGCAGGAGGTGCAACATGAGAGGACTGAGGGGCAGGGAGGATGCAGGAGGTGCAACAGGATAGGACTGAGGGGCAGAGTGGATGGAGGAGGTGCTGCACAATAGTACAGAGGGGCAGTGTTGATGCAGGAGGTGATACATAATAGGACGGAGGGGCAGTGTGGATGCAGGAGGTGCAACAGGATAGGACAGAGGGGCAGTGTGGATGCAGGAGGTGCAACAGTATAGGACTGAGGGGCAGTGTGGATGGAGGAGGTGCAACCTGCTAGGACAGTGGGGCAGTGTGGATGCAGGAGGTGCAACATGTTAGGATTGAAGGGCAGTGTGGATGGAGGAGGTATGACAGGATAAGACTAAGGGCAGTGAGGATACAGGATATGCTGCAGAATAGTACTGAGGAGTAGTGTGGATGCAGAATGTGTAACAGGATAGGACTGAGTTGCAGAATGGGCGAAAGAGCTGCAGAATATGACTGAGGGGCAGTGTGGATGCAGGGGGTGCAATAGGATAGGATTGAGGGGTAGTCTGGAAGTGGGATGCACTGCACAATAGTATAGAGGGGCAGTGTGGATGCAGGAGGTGCAACCTGATAGGACTGAGGGGCAGTGTGGATGGAGGAGTTGCTGCACAATAGTACAGAGGGGCAGTGTGGATGGAGGAGGTGCAACATGATAGGACTGAGGGGCAGTATGGATGGAGGAGGTATAAAAAGGATATGACTGAGGGGCAGTGTGGATGCAGAAGGTACAACAGGATAGGACTGAGGGGCAGTGTGGATGGAGGGGGTGCAACGGGATAGGACTGAGGGGCAGTGTGTATGGAGGAGGTGCAACCTGATAGGATAACGGGGCAGAGTGGATGCAGGAGGTGCAACCTGATAGGACACTGGGGCAGTGTGGATGCAGGAGGTGCAACATGATAGGACTGAGGGGCAGTATGGATGGAGGAGGTATAAAAAGGATATGACTGAGGGGCAGTGTGGATGCAGAAGGTACAACAGGATAGGACTGAGGGGCAGTGTGGATGGAGGGGGTGCAACGGGATAGGACTGAGGGGCAGTGTGTATGGAGGAGGTGCAACCTGATAGGATAATGGGGCAGTGTGGATGCAGGAGGTGCAACATGATAGGACTGAGGGATAATGCGGATGCAGGAGATGCAACATGATAGGACTGAAGGGCAGTGTGGATGGAGGAGGTGCAACCTGATAGGACTGAGGGGCAGTGTGGATGAAGGAGGTGATACATGATAGGACTGAGGGGCAGTGAGGATGCAGGAGGTGATACATGATAGGACTGAGGGGCAGTGTGGATGGAGGAGGTTCACCATGATAGGACAATGGGGCAGAGTGGATGCAGGAGGTGCAACCTGATAGGACAGAGGGGCAGTATGGATGCAGGAGGTGCAACATGATAGGACTGAGGGATAATGTGGATGCAGGAGGTGCAACAGGATAGGACTGAGGGGCAGTCTGGATGCAGGAGGTGCAGCAGGATAGGACTGAGGGGCAGTGAGGATGCAGGAGGTGCAACCTGATAGGACAGAGGGGCAGTGTGGATGCAGGAGGTGCAACCTGATAGGACTGAGGGGCAGTGTGGATGCAGGAGGTGCAACCTGATAGGACAGAGGAGCAGTGTGGATGCAGGAGGTGCAACAGGATAGGACTGAGGGACAGGGTGGATGCAGGAGGTGCCACAGGATATGACTGAGGGGCAGTGTGGTTGCAAAAGGTGCAACAGGATAGAACTGAGGGGCAGTGTGGATGCCGGAGGTGAAACCTGATAGGACTGAGGGGCAGTGTGGATGCAGGAGGTGCAACCTGATAGGACAGAGGGGCAGTGTGGATGCAGGAGGTGAAACCTGATAGGACTGAGGGGCAGTGTGGATGCAGGAGGTGCAACATGATAGGACTGAGGGGCAGTGTGGATGCAGGAGGTGCAACATGATAGGACTGAGGGGCAGTGAGGATGCAGGAGATGCAACAGGATAGGACTGAGGGGCAGAGTGGATGGAGGAGGTGCTGCACAATAGTACATAGGGGCAGTGTTGATGCAGGAGGTGATACATAATAGGACTGAGGGGCAGTGAGGATTGGACTGAGGGGCAGTGTGGATGCAGGAGGTGATACATGATAGGACTGAGGGGCAGTGAGGATGCAGGAGGTGCAACAGGATAGGACTGAGGGGCAGTGTGGATGGAGGAGGTACAACCTGCTAGGACAGTGGGGCAGTGTGGATGCAGGAGGTGCAACATGATAGGACTGAAGGGAGGTGGATGGAGGAGGTATGACAGGATAGGACTAAGGGCAGTGAGGATACAGGAGATGCTGCAGAAAAGTACTGAGGAGTAGTGTGGATGCAGAATGTGTAACAGGATAGGACTGAGTTGCAGAATGGGTGAAAGAGCTGCAGAATAAGACGGAGGGGCAGTGTGGATGCTGGGGGTGCAATAGGATAGGATTGAGGGGTAGTCTGGAAGTGGGATGCACTACACAATAGTATAGAGGGGCAGTGTGGATGCAGGAGGTGCAACCTGATAGGACTGAGGGGCAGTGTGGATGGAGGAGGTGCTGCACAATAGTACAGAGGGGCAGTGTGGATGGAGGAGGTGCAACCTGATAGGACTGAGGGGCAGTTTGGATGCAGTAGGTTCTGCACAATAGTACAGAGGGGCAGTGTGGATGCAGGAGGTGCAACAGCATAGGACTGAGGGGCAGTATGGATGGAGGAGGTATAAAAATGATAGGACTGAGGGGCAGTGTGGATGCAGAAGGTACAACAGGATAGGACTGAGGGGCAGTGTGGATGGAGGGGGTATAAAAAGGATAGGACTGAGGGGCAGTGTGGATGGAGGAGGTATAAAAAGGATAGGACTGAGGGGCAGTGTGGATGCAGAAGGTACAACAGGATAGGACTGAGGGGCAGTGTGGATGGAGGGGGTATAAAAAGGATAGGACTGAGGGGCAGTGTGGATGGAGGAGCTATATAAAGGATAGGACTGAGGCCAGTGAGGATGCAGGAGGTGCAGCATGATAGGACTGAGGGACAAAGTGTGGATGAAGGAGCTGCAACAGGATAGGACTAAGAAGCAGTGTGGATGCAGGAGGTGCAATATGTTAAGACAGAGTGGCAGTGTGGATGAAGGAGCTGCAACAGGACAGGACTGAGGAGCAGCTAGAGCTATAGGATATCAGCATAGATGCAGTGGATGCATCAAGACATTAGTGTAGATGCTGGAGGTGTGACAGGGTAACAGTGAGGACACAATAATTGCTGCACCAAGCATGCAGGACATGCCATAGGATATCAAGGGGAACCATAGTGTTGTGTAAGGGTGAGGGCAATGCTGCAAAGTATCAGGGAAGATGCAGAACATCTTGCAGAGTATCAGTGTGGAAGCAGTCAGTAGGTGCTGCAGGATATAATGAAGGATGCAGTTGGTGGTGCCAGATTTTCATGAGGATGCAGGAGTTGCTGTAGGATAGCAGCTGTATAATATTTGTGTGCATGGCTCTGCTGAATATAAGTGAAGATGCAAGAGGTGCTGCAGAATATCAAGAAGCATATACAAGATGCTGCAAAACAGCTCTGAGGTCTATAAGGGATCATTATGTGTGTGAGACCCATATAGGCACAGATGTAATGCATAGAGAATCCTAGGTAGAGTCAACAAAAATACTGCTTAGATTGAGTCTTGCCAAATAATGTATTTCCTGAGATCATCTCCAACTGAACTTAAGGCACTGAGCCAAACCGTATAGTCAGAACTAAGTATGGTGAGTGCAATGATCTTCTACGGGCACAGTGAGGACTCCCAGCCATGGACGGCCCTGTGTAGTGACTCCATGGAATACAGACACCTGCGGTTTATGGTTCAGGGCAAAGAGAACAACATAAAACACTACACTGGCACAATCATTTACTCATAACGTGGGGCAGACTTACAGTATACAGAACCTGTCCATGGGGTTTTGATCCCTACCATAAAATAAAGTAACCCATTCAATAAAGAGATAACGGAGAGTCTAGGATAAACATTTACATTTCTTTAATTGAAATTTAAAATGGGTGAAATGAGAAAATACAAATAAATATAGATCCATTACAGTTTATTTCATTCAAACCTAGTAGTAAGAATAAATAATGTAAGAAATCAATGAAGTTGCATTAAAAGTTTGCTTAATTATGTGTAATTGCATAATTTAATTGGCAGGCTTAAATATTATTATTATTATCCTTTATTTATAACGCGCCAACATATTCGGTAGCGCGATACAGGGGTTAGGTACAAGTATAAACAATTCCCCACAATGAAAAATAATCGAAGACCCTGTTATTGATAGTTTGAGTAACTTGCCTTAATAATGGTCAAAATGTTTTACAAAGCTTACAATAATTAAAAATAAATTGACTCAGGCAAGAAGTAATGTATTCAGCTTTGCCTTAATGTTGGCAGAAATTTTCCTTTGTTTGCTAATGGTCACCAGGTGGCAATCAGAGGAACTGTGGATTCAGATAAGATCTTTATTACTTTCTATTGAAAAACTGCCAAAGAGAAGCACCAATTGACAAAATAATTAACTAGAATAGCAGAATAACAAGGCCTAGAAGGATAACCCCCTCAGGCTGCAGACAGACCAGCAATCCAAGATGGAAACACCCATGGACGCTCAGACTCAGCATTACACTTTTCTGTAAAAATGCTTATATGTTCATAGCTTACCCTGCTGCAATGTATTTCGTATTTCATAAACATGTCAAGTTATTCCTAAACTACACTGGTCCTTTAAGGTGTCTAAAGTATCAGCACACCACTACTGAATGTTACCTATACCTGTAATATATCATAGTAAACTTTTTATGAATACGATAAAACTGAAATTGTATGTACAAATAATAATGGTGATGGTTGTGTATATAAATTGTCTAAATTATATTATAAATAATGCTCAGACCTGCAACATGAGTAATATATAACATGCAGAGCCAGGAAGCTCCTACCTGTGCGAATATCGTGATTAATTCCTTCCACAGATATAATAGCATTGGAGATCCCACGTCCATACGCATCCCTTACAATCCCTTTAATTCCACGATGGACCTGGCGATATAAAAGTAACAAGACATGAGTTTAGATCAAAGGAGCCTTCCAAAAAGAGATGTTTTACATACGGATACATAATATTGTTTCATTGATACAAAATAAGTTTAAAATTACTTAGATGACATATTTTGTTAGCAGCACTCAGCCTGCACATGACACAGTAGGATCACTTATTTCTTTTTTTTTTTTACTGTAATGTAGTACTTTAACTGCGTACAGTAATTCTCAGCCCTGATCCTATAAGCACACTGACAGGCCATAAGTTGGGCATTTCCCAAAGTCTTTCTGATTGAACAAACTCAGCTGAGCGCGCCCAGATTGTAATAACCTGATTATATGATTTGTTGGTTTTGCATTAGGTACAAGTATGGGAACCACTGGTGAAAATTAATGAAAATATGGATATAAAGTTTTTGCTCGAAAAAAGGCGTCTACGAGGGGATATGATTACCTTATTTAAATACATCCAGGGTCAATATAAGGCTTTGTCAAGTGAACTTTTTGTAGCAAGAGATTTTCAGCTGACAAGAGGACACTCTTTGAGGTTAGAGGAAAAAAGATTTCACCTTAAACAAAGAAAAGGGTTCTTCACAGTTAGGGTGGTTAAACTGTGGAATTCTCTACCAAAGGAGGTGGTGACAGTGAATTCGATAGATAACTTCAAAAAGGGGTTCGATATATTTTTGAATAAAGAGGGCATTCAAGGTTACCCTAGATAACTAGTAAAGGAATATTGATCCAGGGAGAAATTTGATCGCCAGGGTCAGGAAGGAATTTTGCTTTTTTCCCCTTATGAGACAATTGGCAAAGTTTCAATGGTTTTTTTTTTTTTTCTGTTTGCCTTCCTCTGGATCAATTAACAATTAATAACAAATAGTCCACATATTAAAAAGATCAATAGAGATCTAAAAAGGTTGAACTTGATGGACTAACTCTTTATTCATCCTCAAATACTATACTATTAATAATTAATTAACAACTAATGAATTAATAACTAATCTGCATATTGCAGATCAGAGGAGATCTTAAAAGGTTGAACTTGATGGACTGAAAGTCTTTTTTCAACCTCAATTACTATGTAACTATTACTATGTAAATACCTGTAGTCTTAGTATTGATATATTACAATTTCGGAAAAAAACAGCAGCTTTATTTACGAATAGTAATATTAAAACATAACAAAGTGTATGGATTCCTTGGACACAAATGTAATGCATGGCATTGAAGGGTTAATGAGCCCAGTCTGCCTCTCCCTATAACACAGCCGCAGGATACAGAACATGGACAGATTAATGTGCTTCCTGTTTCCCTTTAATTTTCTCTACAGGAAATAATAGCTTTGCTGGCTAATTATTTCATTTGTAATAAATCTGCCAAGAAGAAATTAAGAATAATAAAAGACAAAGAAGGTTTTAAATTGCTTCCCTGTTTTGTGTATGTGGCGGTGCAGCCTTCTGCAAAGCTTCCCTAAAATATCAAGCCGTAATAGGGTTCTATATGTTAAAAATGAGCAAGATGTGACGAAACGGATGAAAAGTGGTCTCATTTTTCACACGTAGAACCCTTTTTTGCATATTATATTAGAGAACTTGTGAGGTCCCGAATAGGGCATTTGGGAATTGTCTCCTTATGTTACAGCCTATAAATTGGAAATGTAAAGTAGTGTCCATTTTTGGTTTTGATTTTATTACATGGTGATCTCATCATTCACATTTATTACTGGGGTATTGAGCTGAAATTCTGCTATGTCGTTTAGGAAAATTACTCTATGTCTTCTATCTATTGCAGGCAGTAGCGTAGCTAGGAGGTGGCGCCAGGGGCAGACCGCCCCGGGTGGCACCTCCTTGGGGGCAGCAATAATGCCCCCAGTTGCCACCCACCTGAAATCACCCCCTTCTCTCCCCCTGGCTCCCTCCTCCTCCACAGCGCTGCTCTTAGTCCGGTGGAGGAGAGGAGTCGCAGATGGTGGGAGGAGTCATCAGTGGGAGGAGCTTCCGAACTGGCGCGGGCACACAGGTAAGGGAAGTGTGTGGGGGGAGGAGAGATAGAGAAAGGGAGAGAAAGATAGAGAAAGGGAGAGAAAGAAAGAGAGGGAGACAAAGAGAGGGAGAAAGAGAGATGGAGAGGAGGAGAGAGAGAAAACGAGGGAGAGACATGTAGAGGGAGACAAAGAGAGGGGGGAGAGACAGAAAAAGGAAAATACAAAGTGGGAAGAGAGGAAGAGGGAGGAGGTAAAACGATGAGAGAGAGAACAAGGGGAGAGAGAGAAAGGGAGAGAGACAGAAAGAGATAGAGAGCTAGTGAGGTGTCATAAGGTGGGAAGAAAGACATAAAGAGGGAGGAGAAGAGAAAGGAAGAGATAAATATAGTGAGAGGCAGAGAGGAAGAGGGGAGAGAGGGGAAAATAGGGAGAGAGACTAATTGCAGGGCTTTTAGCCAGATTTGTGGCATCATTTAGAGAGCCTTCAAGAAAGGAGGACCCACTGAGGTCATAGGCCTATCATTCCACACCATCCCTGTATATTAGTTAGTACAATTATGTAATGGTGTGAACTGGATGATGTGGACTCATTTTTTATAGACGGCGTGTATTAATCTAATAAAATTTTGTATTTTAGGAACTCTCTTTACTGTATTGTTTGTATATGCATAAATGTTTATAACCAGTGATATTTCTGTGTGTGTATTTAAAATTGCATATAAAATTGCCTGCTCACTCCTCCCCACCCTTCCCTCCACAGATAACTACAAACACACACCCGCATCATCCCGCTCACAAGAAATTATGAAAAAAACACAAAATGTACTCATAAACAGAGTTTTCAAAAATTCAGATTTTTCCCCAAAAAGTTTTATGTTTATGGCTTACACAGCTACTCATATTGTTAGTTTGATACCTACTTTCTTGTACTGCAGTGGTGGTTTAAGTTTTCACATAACCCATGTATATCATGTATTTTCCCCTTTTATAAACAGCTGCATAAAATGTTGGAGCTTTATAAAAGAGAAGTTGAAGAAGAAGAAAAAGAAGAAGAAAAATACTCACTTGCTCCATGAAGACAATTAGTGATTCCCTGTTATTTTCCCACTGCTCCGGCAGCTCACTCTCATGGGGGAATTTATCACAGTCCAAGTATATGGAAATCTCAAAGCAGTTGGTGTGCAGGTAGCTGAAGTCATTAATACCTGGAGATACATGTAAGAAAGTGTCACATGATACATTGCAGCCAAGATCATAACAAAGCCAATGAAATGAGTGTTGATAAAACCCCATGGGTCAGACACACTCCAATAGCCAACCAATGCTAAGTATCTAGAAGTGTAGATTGTATTGCAGACTAATATAAAAGTAAAAATGGGCCGCTTTTTCAGAAAAGCAAGTTGTTTTGACGGGCTGATATAATTTACAGCAGGAACTTGTTTTTGCATTGCATGCGTCCCCGACCTACAGAAAAAAATACAAAAAACACATATATAGTTGTGAGCAAGCTGGTTGTTGCTAACGCCGCGTAGCCGAAGGCGCTCCTTGCCAGCAACTGTGGACCTCGCAAAATTTACAGACTTACGAGAAACAAATACGAGATGATGAACTTTACGACCTCGAAAAAATACGACCTTACTGCCCGAAACCCTCGCACATGAAAACATTAAAAACACAATAAATACACACAACAAATACATAATAAGCTTACCAACAGCGGGGGGGGGGGGGGGGGGGCACCCAGGACCTCGGAAACTGTTACACCTCAATTTAAGCCGAAATACAAGAGTTTAGACACCCGAAAATCCCCTAAGCGAAATAAAAAATGGGCACAGAAAAAAAAACGAAAACGAGGCTACAGGACCCTAAAGACGCAAAACACCACCAAGCACATACAGATTTTTCCGAAAAAGACGGACGCGATACAAGAACAAGCACGCCAAATCAGCCACAGACGCGTACCACACATTAGGCGTCATTTTACAACACTAACTTACACAATCCGGAAGTACACAGCTACCCTGACGGATTGGCCTCGCGCACGCAGCCTATTTACACTACACACTGCACACATTACTGACACTTACACAGCAGCTCCACAGCCCTCAAAACACACATGAAAACAGCCACATGAAAACAGATTGCCAGCTCTTCTGCACAATGCTTCCTGCATATATTACTTCAAAATAGGTAAAGTATATTCATGTATTATTTTATTAATTATTTCATTAGCATTAGCAAAAAACAATGCTCATAGCGCACAAACAACCAACAGCCTCGCAATGAGCGCCAAAAAGAGCTCATTGCGAGCGACATGATGAGTGCCGAAGTTGCTCAGCGCAAGGCTCGCAATGAGCGCCGAAGCATCTTGGAACACCAACAAAATTAATCGCTGAACCAAACACCATTACCTGCCTTACAATCTTATTGCCGTCATTTTTTGACGGGCAAGTCGCCAGTACCATATACCGTAATTTAAAAAAGTGACGTCCCCACACTAGCAGAAAGAGATTTATAGACATTATTACAGAATAGGTCTGTGATGCAATAAAAAGTCTACATGAGAGGCCCCTGCACCAGATGGTCTGACAGATCAATACTATAAAAAATGTAAAGATGTATTAGCACCAAGAACATATATAGCTCAGTGATAGAAAGCCCAAAACTTAGTAAAGAAAAGCAGAGTATTCATACAGTATACAGCAATACCCCATTTAGTGCTGTGGATAGGTTCCGGGCAATAGGATTGTTGGGTGAAACATCGCTAAATGGGGTCATTTTAACACAGGGAAGATAGGGATATGGGAACTCATGGAAAAAAAACACAAAACCAATAGATTTTTCAAAATGTTTAACTTTATATGAACTTTGACTAAACTGCAAACATAATAACAATAGAAAAATAGCCTTTTTTCAAACAAAATTTAAAGAAACAGCACACTAAAAAAAACACTTTAAGTGGTAGATGTGGAAGTTTCAGGGTCATATTCCAACCTGGCATTTTTGCTGACAAACTGGTCCAGGGACTTTTCTCTCTGCCTTCTGCGGCCACCAGCAGATGCTGGTAGCAAGAAATTGCCTCAATAAAGGTGCATCTCAGATTTCTGCTCCTCGCAGCGCAGGATCATTTGCTACTACATCATCCATAAGATCATGGATGGAACGCAAAGTATTGCTGAGGAAATCGGTGGATAGTTCCTTACGTTCCTCCATATCAGTCACTGCTGTCCTGGGCTTCTTTGATACCCTGTCCCACCAGTTGTTCCCCCAGAGGTCCTCTTTGGTCAGATTCTCGCCTGAAGCTTGTACCAAGTCCTCTATGTCCTGTGGTCTGCATCTCCCAGTCCAGCCGTGTTCACAAGGTCCACTATCTCTGCTATGATGGGCGGTTCTGGTTTCACATCTCGACAAAGCTCTGGCCATGTCTTCCTCCACACAGCTTTTAGACATTGCTGTGTCAACTCTTCCAGGACAATCCATCATGGATATTTTGTCCTTCTGTCTGTCTGCTCAATGAGCTGGCGGAATGTGCGGTGAAGATATGAGGTCTTGAAGGTCGCAATGACCCCCTGATCCATAGGAAATAGTGTTGGGTGGCAGTAACACTACTTCCACCGGGATGCAGCAGTGGTGTGCAGCCATTTTGGGATGGTGGCTTGGCGCGTTGACCACAAGTCCTTTGCTCCTGCAATAGCTCTGCATCAATGGACAGAAATGCTCACTGAGCCAGTGGATCGGTGGCCAAAAGACATCACTAAAGCGGGGATTAGCGCAAAGCGGGGAATTTCATAGAAATGTAGCAAATTGGCGCTAAAAGGGGTAGCTTTAAGGGGGGTATACCTGTATCGGTAATTTCAAAGCCAAGAGGGAGCCAATTGTTAGTAACAAATTATAGACTTATTTAGCTTATTAAAAGGACATGGAAGGTTCACCTTTTAAAATATATATAAACTACCTAAGTTTATTTGCACATTTAAACATCAATTTAGCAACAAGTGCTTAAAAGCTCTTTTTTTTTACTCACTGAAATATTCCAAACAGTCCCTGCAAAAGATCAGCCCCATGCATGCTCATAAATGTTGAACCATAAAGGCATCCATAATACTTTGGTGGACGTTGTGAGTATGAGAAGGGCATTTCTGTAGTGCAATGCTTGCATTTATTTATGCAAGCAGCTTGCTTTTGGGCCTGTGAGGGGTAAGGGGTACGGTGTTATCAAGTTATCAAACACTCATTCGCTCAAGTTATCCAACCCTCCCTCCACTGATAGATAAAAAACACACCATGGTGATCCAGCTTTTATGAAGTGATGTAACAAAGACAAAATGGATTCTTCCATTCAAGTTTTAAAGTTCTGATTTGGCACACATGGCTAATAATGTTGTTAGTTTGTTAAATACCTCAAATATAAGTGCGTTTTTCTTGAAATATGGTGATTAGTGATGTCGCGAACATCAAATTTTGGGTTCGAGAACAGCGAACGCGAACTTCCAGGAAATGTTCGCGAACGGGCGAACATCGGCGAACCCCATAGACTTCAATGGGCAGGCAAATTTCAAAACCCACAGGGACTCTTTCTGGCCACAATAGTGATGGGAAAGTTGTTTCAAGGGGACTAACACCTGGACTGTGGCATGCCAGAGGGGGATCCATGGCAAAACTCCCACGGAAAATTACATAGTTGATGTAGAGTCTGGTTTTAAGCCATAAAGGGCATAAATCACCTAACATTCCTAAATGGTTTGGAATAACATGCTTTAAAACATCAGGTATGATGTTGTATCGATCAGATAGTGTAAGGGTTATACCCACTTCACAGTAACAGACCAATCTCCCCGTTTAATGCACCGCAAACAACCGCAAACAGTCCCTTTGCACAACCGCAAACTTCCCATTTGCACAAGGTTGGATACTAAGCTAGCCATGTCCTCACTGATGTCATTGAAGGTCTCTTCCTCCACCAAGCCCCCTGGGACGCCTGCTGTGTTTGGGCTTCCACCTCCTCAAAGCCACCTTCCTCATCTGACTCCTCTTCTTCAGACTCCCAGAGTCTGGGGGCTTCCCCTGCCCAGCATGGAAGATTATACACAGGTCACAGTCTGGGGGCTTCCACTGCACAGCATGGAAGATTATACACAGGTCACAGTCTGGGGGCTTCCACTGCCCAGCATGGAAGATTATACACAGGTCAGAGTCTGGGGGCTTCCACTGCACAGCATGGAAGATTATACGCGTTGCCTCTGTCTGCGTTATTATAAGGTGTGTACTGTTAAGTAGCACTATTCCTATCGGTTTAATCCCTGTTACGTCCACTATTAGGGGACGTGTATATGGCATTGATTTTTGGAACAGGGAGATGGAAAAAGATGCTTGGTCAGTCCTCCCACTTCAAATTTGGAGCACTGCGCGTGCAATCTAAGGTGCCACCAGATATGAGTGTCACTGTGCACTGGCAAAAGTTGGCAGAGTAGGCGCTGGAGGCCTCACACACACGCCTGTAGGCAGGCAATTGCTATTCAATCTATTACAGACAAAAAAGTGTTGTTTTATGTCACTGAGCACAATATAAGCTGTGAGCCTGACACAGGCAGGCAACTGAAATTAGATTACAGGAAAAAAATGGTTGTTTTCAATGTATGTTACACCACTAGGTATGAGTAGTGAAAATAAGCACAATATAAGCTGTTAGTCTGTCACACACACACGCTGGCAGGCAGGCATAGATTACACACAAAAAATTATAAAATAAAATAAATGATGTTCAAAGTTTCCTCAATGATAAAGTATAGGGGGCGAACCGAAAAGCGAATGTGTTCGCTGTTCGAGGCGAACGTGAACATGCGATAATCGCCGCGAATAGTTCTCCGGCGAACTGTTCGGGACATCACTAATGGTGATCCTTTAACATGATTGTAAACACACAATCTCTTACCAAAATAAGTATTAAAAATATACAGAGCCTTAACGAATTAAATAGTTGCATCATCATGGGAATTTGGGCTCTATATTCTAAAGTGAGATATATTTCAGTAGTAAGTGAGACCTGTCCAGTTCCTTATTCTGGACAGCCCATGCACTAAAATGATGAATAATTTCTGACCGTTCGGGACTTGACCTTAAAGGTATATGTAAGTTTCCTGGGTTTCAAATGTTTCCTAATAAACAGCTACTGATTAGTAGAAAATGTTTTGTATTATATTGAAAAGTTGAATGCACGTACATATTTATATGCTAGATACTGCTGTGTGGATGTGCACACCTATAGGAAGCTTACATAAAGTGTACCCTGCAGGGAACATTGTGTGACCTCTAAAGGAAATGATGATTGGTGGGGTCACTGCTGAAATTACCCATAAGAAGACAGGCAGAGAGAAAAAAAAAACAGACAGCAACTGCTAGATTGTGATACAAATATTTCAGTCTTTACTTCCTCCTGATTGGCCAAAACAATTTTTCAAATTGTATACCAGTTTAGCCTGGGTTTGGAGGGTGTTAAGCTTAAGTTTCCATTGACAGAAATCACATATTATAATTGTCAAACTGCAAGACATCGTCATGCTTTGCGCTGTTGCGCACGACCAAAGCCGATCATAGCCTGCGAGCCTCGCGTAGTGAGGCGAGCAGTTCAGGCATTAAAACTCGCATCACTTAGGCGATGAGGGCTGAAGGTGCTTATTGCCGGCGAGCCTCGGGTAGTCGAGTAGTTGAAGCATTGAAAGACGTGCGACTTAAACGAAATAAGCGCCGAAGGCGCTCCTGCAAGCCTTGCGAAGCATTGAAAAACACGGTACTTAGCCTCCAAGCAGTAAGGAAAAGTGGGATTGCCTTAGCCTGCAAGCAGTTGACAAATGCGGGACTTAGACAAAAAAATGCGAGGCGCAGAACTTAGAAAAAAGAAATACGAGGTTCAGAAAAATACGAAGTTAACGGCCGAACCACACATATAAAAAAAAATGAAAAACACAAAAAGTAGAACAAAAAAAAAAAAAAAAAACCCTTACCCACAGCACGGGGCGACAGCCAGGACATCTGGGAGTTAGGTTGCAATCAAATTTAAGCTGAATTTGGCAAGTTTCTGCAATTGAAAATCCGCTAAGCGGCAAAAAAAATGTTGACCTCAAAAAAATGAAAAGGAGGCTACACAACCAAGCCGCATAACACTTAGACAAGAACGTACAAGGTAAAAAATACACTATTAGAAAGGTACGGTAAATGCTTGCGAGCCGCGTAACACATAGACAATCGCCGCCATTTTACAACACTAACTTGCAACTAATAACATTACTAATCTAAAATGGCGCTTTACCCCACTAAACCAGCGGTTTGGCCTCGAGCACGCAGCCTATTTATATGGCACATTGCTGACACTTTCTTATCAGGACAGCAACATTCCAAATGTACATTGTATGCTGCAGGAAAATCAAAAGAGATTGTTAGCTCTTCAGGATATTGATTGCTGGATATATTAATTAGAAATAGGTAAAGTATATTCATTTATTAAGTAATTAATTCATTCATTATTAGTAAAACAAAAATATATATAAAAAAAAACAAAAAAACTAAATAGCATATTTGACACTGCAGTTACTTTATGGATACATTAATGCTTTGCACATCCGAATACATTTGTTAATTCAGAATTCATTATTAACGTACATTAATTTAATAAGTATTAATTAGTAATAGAAAATAAAAATGTATACTGTACACTACACAAAAAAAAAATGTTTACACTGCAGTTATATACAGTCAGGTCCATAAATATTGGGACATCGACACAATTCATAACTTTTTGGCCCTATACACCACCACAATGGATTTGAAATGAAACTAACAAGATGTGCTAACTACAGACTTTCAGCTTTAATTTGAGGTATTTACATCCAAATCAGGTGAACGGTGTAGGAATTACAACAGTTTGTATATGTGCCTCCCACTTTTTAAGGGACCAAAAGTAATGGGACAATTGGCTGCTCAGCTGTTCCATGGCCAGGTGTGTGTTATTCCCTCATTATCCCATTTACAAAGAGCAGATACAAGCTCCAGTGTTCATTTCAAGTGTGCTATTTGCATTTGTTGCTGTTAACTCTCAATATGAGATCCAAAGAGCTGTCACTATCAGTGAAGCAAGCCATCATTAGGCTGAAAAAACAAAACAAACCCATCAGAGAGATAGCAAAAACATTAGGTGTGGCCAAATCAACTGTTTGGAACATACTTAAAAAGAAAGAACGCACCAGTGAGCTCAGCAACACCAAAAGACCCGGAAGACCATGGAAAACAACTGTGGTGGATGACCGAAGAATTATTTCCCTGGTAAAGAAAAAACCCTTCACAACAGTTGGCCAGATCAAGAACACTCCCCAGGAGGTAGTTGTATGTGTGTCAAAGTCAACAATCAAGAGAAGACTTCACCAGAGTAAATACAGAGGGTTCACCACAAGATGTAAACCATTGGTGAGACTCAAAAACAGGAAGGCCAGATTAGAGTTTTCCAAACAACACCTAAAAAAGCCTTCACAGTTCTGGAACAACATCCTATGGACAGATGAGACCAAGATCAACTTGTACCAGAGTGATGGGAAGAGAAGAGTATGGAGACGGAAAGGAACTGCTCATGATCCAAAGCATACTACCTCATCAGTGAAGTATGGTGGTGGTAGTGTCATGGCGTGGGCATGTATGGCTGCCAATGGAACTGGTTCTCTTGTATTTATTGATGATGTGACTGCTGGCAAAAGCAGCAGGATGAATTTTGAAGTGTTTCGGGCAATATTATCTGCTCACATTCAGCCAAATGCTTCAGAACTCATTGGACGGCGCTTCACAGTGCAGATGGACAATGACCCGAAGCATACTGCAAAAGCAACCAAAGAGTTTTTTAAGGGAAAGAAGTGGAATGTTATGCAATGGCCAAGTCAATCACCTGATCTGAATCCGATTGAGCATGCATTTCACTTGCTGAAGACAAAACTGAAGGGAAAATGCCCCAAGAGCAAGCAGGAACTGAAGACAGTTGCAATAGAGGTCTGGCAGAGCATCACCAGGGATGAAACCCAGCGTCTGGTGATGTCTATGCGTTCCAGACTTCAGGCTGTAATTGACTGCAAAGGATTTGCAACCAAGTATTAAAAAGTGAAAGTTTGTTTTATGACTGTTAATCTGTCCCATTACTTTTGGTCCCTTAAAAAGTGGGAGGCACATATACAAACTGTTGTAATTCCTACACCGTTCACCTGATTTGGATATAAATACCCTCAAATTAAAGCTGAAAGTCTGCAGTTAAAGCACATCTTGTTAGTTTCATTTCAAATCCATTGTGGTGGTGTATAGAGCCAAAAAGATTAGAATTGTGTCGATGTCCCAATATTTATGGACCTGACTGTATATCGCACCAAAGGTGCTCAGAGGAGCAAAAGTACACAAAGAGAGAGACACTCACAATGAGAGCCAAAGTTGCTCAGAGGAGCAAAAGAACACGAGAGGAGAGGCTCGCAATGAGCGCCAAAGGTCCTCAGAGTTGCAAAAGCTTTACATTGTGCTGCAAACAGCATTGCCATGGCTTCAAATTTTATTGCCCCGCCATTTTTGACCGGCAAGTCGCTAGTTAAAATATATATCACATTTATAGTTGTGAGCATACGACCCCCTACGACTTTCGGCCCGCAAATGCGGCCCCTCGCAATGCGAGGGGCCTCATTTGCGGAGGTGGAGGCTCCCACGTCGGCTGCAATGAGCTGCAGGCAGGACTTACACCGCAAAATGTACGGACTTACCATCCCAAAATACGAGCCATGGGACTTAGAAAAAGAAACATTACGACCTCGCAAAAATACGACCTTAACGCCAGAACCGTGCGCACATAAAAACATTAAAAACACAACAAATACATAAAAAGCTTACCCATAGCAGGGGGGGGAGGGCACCCAGGACCTCTGCAAGTGAAGTTACACCTCAATTTAAGTACAAAAATAAAGAGTTTAGACATACGAAAATCCCTGAAGCGAAAGAAAAAATGGCAACCGAAAAAAACGAAAACTAGGCTACCGGACCCAAAACACGCAAAACACCACCAAGCACATACGTATTTTCCAAAAAAAGTACGAGGTACAAGATACACCATTAGCAAGGACGCTACATCATGCACAGCCGCCTAGCACATACACATTAGCCGCCATTTTACAACACTAACTTACACAATGCGGAAGTACACAGCTACCCTAACGGTTTCCCCTTCGCGCACGCACACTATTTACACTACACACTGCACACATTGCTGACACTTACACCTCAGCTCCACAACAGTACAAACTTACATTATATGCTGCAGGAACAGCAAAACAGATTGTCAGCTCTTCAGCACAATGCTTCCTGCAAATATTACTTCCAAATAGGTAAAGTATATTCATTTATTAATGTATTAATTATTTCACTACCATACACAAACAAATAGACACAAAAAAAAACAATAAACACAACACCCATTTACCGCGCGTCTCCACCAAACAGCATTACCTGCCTTACAATTTTACTATTGTCATTTTTTTACGTCAATTCGCTAGTATATACTGTATATAATTAAATGCTGATTTTGGTATTTTTTCATGCAACAACATTTTTTTCATACACTATTAATTCTCCTCTATCAGATGCACTCATAATCCAGCTCATTTATCTTTACATTTTCCAAACGCCCATTTTGAAACTTACTTACTGCTATAAATAGCATTATCCTTTCTCAAATAAACTAGTTTGTTTTATAAATGTCTGTTCTATACTTTGCAACAAATTATCAAAATTATATGCAAAGAATGCCTAATTAAATCCATGACAATTTTCGTTCTTTGTTCTTGTTTACCCAGATGTCTTTAATATATTCCTCACTGAATTAGAAACTTAGTAAATCGAAAGACCTATTTAATTTGTTATGCAGAGTTCTTTAATAATCTAATTATTTTAGGATAATTTAGCAAGTGGGCTAAAAAAAGCAATTTTGTGTTTAAGATGTTTTGTTCTTTTGCTTTCATCCACTTTTCCATATGTGGTTTGAATACTTTTACTACATTAAATAATGTTACTAAAATAATTTGATAATGAGCAGTTGAGACTTAAACAGCTTTAAATCAAATACTTTCAAGCTTCTCCATTAATAAAGAAATTCAATAAAAACATAAAGAAGCCATCATTTTTTTTTTTACGTGTTCATAGACTAAAGATTGCTGTTGACTTGAGAAGAAGCCTTATAGTGGATGAAACGCGTTGAGTCATTGCCAGAGTGATTGCTATTACCATGTTTGCTTGAGAACGCTAACCTCATCATGTTACAATGCTACATCATCTGGAAGCGCATTTGGAACAGAGAGCTGCAGCTACAAACTACCAACAGTATGGATTAAAGGATTACCTAATAACTGCTATGGGGATTCCCTGGTGGTCCAGTGGTTAGGATTTCACCACTGCAACTTGGGTTTTATTCCAGTCAGGGAACCAAGAGCTCACACCACCCTGAAGCCATGCACAGCTATATGCTGTGGATCAGCATGGTGTGTTGTGGTACATGAGGTCACAAAGGGTCGGACACAACTGAGCAACGCAAACAAACAAAAACAAATAACTGCTATAACTTTGCTTTACACAAAAGATTGTTTTTAATCATCATCTGGGATGTTCCAGTAACTAAATCAAACATCTGCACCTTTTAATATTTTATTCTACATGTTTTAATAATAAGGCAATTAAAAAGCTGAAATTAACCCGTACCTCACTCCTAACTAGCCCCATCTATAAAAAATTTAAGGTGTCCAACAAAATCAATTTTCTGCACAAAATTATGATACATGAGTTACTAAATTAGGCATAATCAGATTTAATTGGATTTTTTACACAAAACTTAGAAATAATTATAATTTTCAGATATGCTTTCAGATCTATAAAAGTAATTGGAATGAAGGAGCATCTTTTAAACACATGTGACAGATAGATGCATCTGATTAGTGCCTGAGTCAAAATTAAAGGAGGAGGTCCAGTGATTAGGATTTCACCAGGGAAGGGAACCACCCTGAAGCCATGCAGGGCTCGACTTGGTCAGTCCACTCAATATGCTTTATTTGTTTCCCTAATAGTAACATAGGAAGGTGATTCAAATGTAAACTGCACTTCCCTTTAATAAGTTTGTAAATTCCACAATAAGTATGACGTTTCAATAAAACAGAATAGAGATCATATGTGCATTGGTATCCCTCCCATATGACTAATCTTGCACAGAAAAAAAAGGTTAGCAAAATTGAATTCAATAGTACAAACTAAAGGCTGCTTTTACTTTCGGAAGACATGTTTCCAATTATTAAATTAAATTAATTTATAATTGACAGCTCATTGGTCCTCTAATGACGGATACATATGAAAAATATTTTGCTATTTTAGAAACATTAATAAATTCACTTGAGTTACTTTTAGTGAAAAATCTCGCCACCTTTAACATATCACATATAATAATTGTCAAACTGCGAGTCGTTGTCACTCTTTGCGAGCTCGCAAAGTGAGCTCGCAAGAACTGCGTCCCTCACAATGCGAGGGCCACATTTGTGGAGACTCCAACGTTGGCTGCAATGAGCCGAAGGGGGACATAAACTGCAATGAGTCGAATTGAGTGTTTGCATTTGTGGAGGTGGAGGCTCTACAGCGCCTCACTCGCGGTTAAAAACAACCCAGAAAAGTGAGACTTTGAAAAAAAAACAACCACGCCACGGGACTTAGAAAAAACAATAAAGCGCAATGAGGAAATAAGGACTTAGACAAAAAAAATTACGACTCGCGGGACTTACAAAAAAATACAATAACGTGAAATGAGAAAATACAGACTTAGACAAAAAAAAAATTCCAACCCACAGGACTTAAAAGAAAAAAAATACGAGGTCGCAAAAATACGAAGTTAACGGCCGAAACGCATACTTTAAAAAACAACAAAAACACTGAAAAATACAAACATAAAAAAACATCACACACAGCGCACGGGGGGGGGGATACAGCCAGAACTAAAGCTGAATTTAAGGAGTTTCGCCACATGAAAATCGGCAAAGCAACAAAAAAATGAAAATGAGGCTACACGACCCTGAACACCGACAAGGACGTACGACTTTTGCAAACAACAATTAAGATCCGCAGAACTTTCACAAAAAGAATATGAGGTCACAAAAATACGAAGTTAACGGCCAAACCGCGCACATCCACAAACATGAAAAGCATACCAACAAAAAAGTACCACATAAAACAAACCTCACACACAGCACGGGGGGACAGCCAGTTTGTTTGGGAGTGAGCTTGCACGCAAATTTAAGTTGCATTTAAGAAGTTAGGAAACAAGAAAATCGGCTAGGCGAGAAGAAAAATGGCGGACCAAAAAATGAAAACAAGGCTAATGGACACAGAACCGCAAAAATCACCGCCAGGCACGGACAAGTTAGCCAGGAATGCAGCAGATACAAAATATATCATGCTCGCGAGTCAAGTAATACATAGAAAAAAGCCGCTATTTTACAACACTAACTTACAACCCATAACATTAGGAATCTGAAATGCTGCTTTACACGCCTAAACAAACGGTTTGGCCTTGCGCACGCAGCCTATTTACACTGAACACTTGGCACATTGCTGACACTTTCTCCTCAGATGATCTACACTACAACTGTACATTTTCAGATGCAGCAAAATCCAAATAGATTGTTAGCTCTTCAGGATATTGATTGCTGCATATATATATATATATATATATATATATATATATATATATATATAAATAAATAAGTATATTCATTTATTAATTCATATTACTTTATTACTTCACTGTAGTCACATTTTTTGTTGGCTTTGACTTTGAGTTGGAGTCGGTTTTTCTACATAAAAGTAAGTTTTAAATATTATATACAGACAATTGATTAAGTACTACATTAGGACAACCAGTCTGTATATCCCATTTCCTTTAGTATGGGTGTTAAAAAAAGAATAGATAATGACCTTAAAAACATTTTCTGCTAGTCTGCCTAGCAACAAGCCGTGATTGGCTGGTTCGGAAAAAGAAGATGTAGATTATACAAACTGACTGTAACAGGGATTAGTAAAACAAATTGTTTTATTTCCTAACCAAGCCGTCTCTCTCCATGCTGTCTGGACTAATTCTGATGATACGCAGACATTGCGCTTATTCCATGGAACATGTTGCAATGTACTTGGCTCCTATAAGACAGATCGAGAGACGTGGAATAGGGCCATCCAACAACTGCTTGTGGAAACATTTTGATGACGGCGTGATATTGTTGCATATTCTACACAGATAAAGGATTTTGTTACATCCTAGAATCAATGGGGTAAATAGCTATGATTATTTGTAACTGTAACTGCGCAATGTGCTTACTTAGGCCCCCATTTAATTGCAAGCCCATAATTACCTTCAAACTGAACTTATGGCTGCGGGTTCCAAATTTGTTACATATACAGATGTATTTAATTGACTCAATCCCGCAAGCACAGGCTCACAGCCCCAACATGCATGATCATGATCAGTTAAGCAAGCCGTAAGTTACATTTTAGACAGAGCCAATAGTAAATGAGACCGTCATCATGACGTCACTAAAACATGAAGTTTAAACTATAATCAATTAGGGTCTCATTCAATTGCGATTTGGCCAATTGAATAGGACTCTATATAAGCACATAGCATTTTTTTTTTAAGAAGTTTTTAGTTAGTGAAAACCTTGCTTTTGGTTAGATGCTTACTAACTAAAAACTTCTTTAAAAAATATATGTTATCTGCTTATTTAGTGCCCTATTCAATTGGCCAAATCTCAATTGAATGAGGGCCTTAGTGTTTAGAAGTCCGATTTGCAACCGGACTCGCAATCCAGAAATGTAGAAATGAATAAATATCAATAAAGCAACTGTTCTAGTCCATGCGGGTTGTGCAATTCATTTCCCAGTATGACCATAATTATTATTACATATACAGTTGTGGATCTGCGTGGTTGTTCGTAACGTTTGCAATGTTGGTAACAAACTTGTGAGCCTTGCGAAGCGAGGTGAGCCATTTGCTGCCCGAAGGGCCGCAATTGCAAAACCTTGCAAAGCAAGGTGAGCTGATGATGCAGGACTTAGGCTGCAATGTAGGCGCTCATTGCACTGAGAGCCTCACAAAGCGAGGCAAGCAGTTGAAGCACGCGGGACTTAGGCTGCAGTGAACGCCAAAGTAGCTCACTGCACTGCGAGACTCGCAAAGCGAGGCGAGCAGTTAGGCACGAGGGACTTAGGCTGGAAGTGAAGCGAGGCAAGCTGATGACACAGGACTTAGGCTGCGCCTCGCAAAGCGAGGCTAGCAGTTGAAGCACTCGGGACTTATGCTGCTTGAAGCACGCGGGACTTAGTGCTCATTGCACAGTGAGCCTTGCGAAGCGAGGCAAGCAGTTCGGCACGCGGGACTTAGATTGCAATGAGCGCCGAAGGCGTAGTTGAAGCACGCAGGACTTATGACCCGTAGGACTTGGGACCAAAACCCGCACATACACTGTGCGCCTCGCAAAAATCCGACTTTAATGGCCGAACCATGGAACACTTAACGAAAGCCAGTAACACTTCATCCAAGCCACTAACATTTAACACAAGGTACAAACACTTAAACCAACCCAATAACACTTAACACAAGGCACTAACACAACCAAACACACTAACACGCATTGTGTGGCAAACAGCATTGCCAGGCTTACAATTTAGCTCCCGTCATTTTTGTCGGGCAAGTTCCTAGTTAAATTATATTTATTATACTCTGCATGATTTTATTTTAAAAGAAGAGGGCTGGTTATCAACATTCAACCGTGTGGTGTCTATTAAGATAAGAATCATGAGTAAATAACAAATATACGGCAACACACTCATAACTCGTTTGAGAATCTCACTGGGAATAAATATTATCAATTTAGTTGAAATTATGGGAATGGAGACTTTGGGGTTGTGACATAGGATTACTGCATAAAACTCCCAGCCATAATATCTTGATATAGGGTCGACGGTTACTTGGGAAACAGAGGTTTGTGGACTATGTGCTGTACTCCATTCCTTTTCCAAAATTGGTTTTATGACCTGTGTCGATTTTTCTAACATAATTTAGTGGACAAAATTCATTTTGAGGCTTTTATAATACAATTGCAAAGCATTCAGTCAACAAACTAGATTTAGGTCCAGTACTTTCAACAGAACTGATCATGTGACCATGTATAATACACTTTGTAAAGTAATCAGTAAACGTAAGGTTGCAAAATCAACGCCAATAAGACGCAGTCAAAGAGGATATGTAAAAAAAAAATATGATAGCTTAGTAAAAGACAATTTATGACCTGAACAAGTGTATTTTAGAACAAAGAAGATGTGGGGCTGAATTAAATTAATTTACGACACCATAAATAAAACAATATAATGCACAGACAGACTGAGGCCAGTTGGGCTGCACTTGAACACTTGGACATTGCTTCTTTGTCTGAAATTGGCTTTGACTGAGATATAAAATAAGAGTCAGTGTAATCACTACAAAGATAGGGAAAAAAAACACTTACTTCCAGCCACAGTATGCCAGGAGGCTCCATTCACAGAACCTTCCTCCTTGTTAAAGTCCTCAGAGTGGCAAGATCTACGACTAGAATCTGTCATGTGCCTGTGAGTTGAAGCGTAGGAATATGCCAGCCAGCGGAAGACATGGTCATCAGGTGTAGCAGTGTACTCCTGGGTTTTCCATGGGGAACGTACCATGTCATTGGGATATGACACCACCAATTCTCCACCTTGCAGGTTGCCCCCCAACACAAAGGGGATCTTCTCCATCCATGTTACAAGGGACCTTGTCTCTATTGCAACCTAAGACACCAAAAAGTCAGTGTGTTGCAGAACAACAGTGTGTATATTTATGCTACCCTATGCCAATTAAGATATTTGAGCTGCTGCCCTAAATTACTACTCCTTTCAATGTCCTGTGCATTCAGTCTAAATTCTTACTTCCACATACAGGTATCAAAGTATGACTTCCATATCTCACCGTAGCGTTATGGTACTGATACCAGTCAGGAACAGGGATGTGGTGATTGGGGACTCTACGGACATGTCTGGGTCGATCTTCAGACTCCCATAACAGTGAGTTTAGATCAGGGAAGTTGTTGTTTACGTCAATCCCATCAGATGTCCAACGACCTAGAGACCAGCCACCTAGCTCCGAACCCTGTGGATTCAAGAGTACAGGAGACCTCAAGTATCTAAACAATATATTTGGTACAAATCTAGCAATCTATGGCAGATCCTAGGTCTTTATATTTCTTTCACTCATTCTAGACCAAACATGTGTTTGAGGGTTTGAACTTGTGAAGACTAAGAAGATATTTCTCTCCCTCTCAATCTTTCCCCCTTGATCATTTCCTGTAAACATACATTGAAAGTTTTTTCAAGTTAATATTTAGTATTTGCAGGCAACAAAATTGTTGTTAGTTTGTTCCATTCCTCACAATCATGTTTTTCTTCATGAATCAGAAGTCCTGATATCACATTTTTACACAATAACCATCACGTATAAATGCTTTCTTGTAAGTGTCTAAATGACGTATCTCACCAGCTCAGCCGCCTTTTCGTATCCGTCGGGGTTTATGGAGGGCAGGAAGTGCAGCCTGGTATTGGTGATTAATCGCTTGATCCGCTGGTTCCCAGCCTGGTATTCCTGGCAGAGGAACTGCATGAGCAGAAGAATGAGCTCTCGCCCTAAAATCTCATTCCCGTGCGCTCCGGCCATGTACCGAAACTCTGGCTCCCCTGCAGAAGTTACACAGGAAGACCGTAGGGGCAGTGCATGATTATATGGCATATAAACTGGCGGCTTTTGAGACACATATTGTCAGACAAGGGGTGATCTAACATATATAGGGGATGCACCATCTATAACTCACCTTTAAAGGTGCTGTAATCCTAGACAAATCAATAACTATGTCCTGAAGCTGGTATGGTAAGTGCAATAAATAGTATTACAGTTGGTGGAAGTTTTAAACAATTAAAGTTATATATTTTATAACCCATAAATAAACTGAAAAGATCATACTGCTAAGATCCTTATCTAGGGTGATTACTTAACTGTCACAATGAGGGGGCAATAAGCAGGACGACCACGCCATTTTGGTATAAATAAGATTAATAGGATTTCATGCTTATTAGCCTCTGTGATTAGCTTGGTTTAATCTACTGGGCATGCTCTTCCTGCTGATTACTACCATACACTAGGTGAGGTGTTTAATCATCTCAGATAATCGCAGTAGCATACTTAAAATGCCTAACTTTCAAGCTTTATTTATTTAACAATTCCATTCTATTTGTATTAATAACAAGCTACAATTGTACTTATTTATATATTTCCTTTTCTTCAGTAACTGGGACTTTTTCTGTGTCCCTTTAATTGAATAACAAGAAACAGATGTAATTCTTTATTTCTTTTCTCAAGTTTCCTAAACAAAAAAATCGTCAGAAAATGATTTTTTAACCATTCTGGATTGGCATTATGTACTGTTAGACTGTCAATAATCTGCTTTTTGTGTGAGATCTGAATATAAAAACCATATTAATTAGACAGAGAGAAAATGTGAGTGGGATGGAATTTGTTGATATTAAATTATCATTCCTAAACAAAGTGGCCACAATTAAATTAATGGAGATAATGTCACTAATATTATAAATAAGTGTTATTTTTAGGAACAGCACCTTTAACAGGTAGAGTACTAGCCTCACGTACATACAGCCAGGGAGGGGGTCTGTATAACACATGGCTCCCGTATAACATATGGCTCAAAGCTTTTCTAACACATGCAGGGCACAGACATTGGGCCTTTATAACACACAGCTTTGCACACAACCAGCACCAATGCAAAATGCAGGAAAAGAAAGGTCAAGTCAGGTGGAGTCAGAGTGCAGCAAAGATACAGAAGAGACAGGCAAGACACGGCAGGACATACATAGAGCTTGTCTATTCTCCTAACCAACTTCGTGCTCCCCGGGGTTATCAGACATCTCCATGGCGTACAGCTTCAGTCCCTCGTGGCTCCTGCCGATGTTATACACGCGGGTGATGTTGGGACACATCTCATTCACCACCTTCATTAACTGGTATAAAGGGAAAAATCATAGAGAGATATAGGACATAAAAATATCAGAATGCTGTAGTATGTCATAACAGTGAGCTACAGTATGTAACAATGTACTGCTGGGCGATTATGGAGGAAATCTCACACTTCAGCTGACTTCCTTCACCACAAGTTTATTATACGCTCCTACCTCTCGGCCCCTTAATCATGCCAAACAGCCTTATTTCTCGTACTTGGCATCCAACCTCAAACGTTTGTTCGACACATTCAACGCTCTCCTCTGCCCTCCACCACCTCCCGCCCCTTCCTGTCTTATGGTTGAAGACTTTGCCGCTAAAATAATAAAACTGAGATTTCTATAATGAATCCTCCTCTCAATGTGGTCTTTACTCACCCTCCCCTCAACAAACAGATAGCACCTTGCCTTCACCCCTTCCCCAATCCTATAACTAATATGAACTCCTTTGAACCTGTAACTGATGATGAAGTCTCTAGTCTTCTATCAACTTCTCGTCTTACAACTTGTCCACAGGATCCTATTCCTTCACAGGTGATCCCTCCCCTCTTTACCACACTTATCCCAGCTCTCACACGTCTACGCAACCTTTCCCTAAATATTGGCAAGTTTCCATCATCTTTAAAACATTCCATAATTACACCCATTTTTAAGAAACCCCCATCTGAGCCAGCTTCTGCATCTAACTACCTTCCTTCTCTCTACCTCCCCTGGTTTCTAAACTGCTTGAGCGTGTCGTCTACAATTGCCTTACCCAATTTATTTCCTCCAACTCACTCCTAGACCCCGTCCAATCCAATCGGCCCCAACACTCCACAGAAACAGCTCTCACAAAAGTTACAAATGACTTACTCACCACTAAGTCAATGGGTAATGTCTCTACTCTAATTCTCCTGGATCTCTCTGCTGCCTTTGACAGAGTTGACTGCCCTGTTCTTATCCAAACTCTCTGCTCTTGTGGCAACTGTGACACTGCGCTCTCTTACTTCACATCTTTTCTAGAAAATCTAACATTTAGTTTATCCTTCTCTGGCTCTTCATCTTCATCTTGCCCTCTGACTGCTGGGGTACCCCAAGGTTCAGTCCAAGGCCCCCTCCTTTTCTCCATCTATACATCCTCCCTTGGTACCCTAATAAAATGTTTTGGATTACCTATATGAAGATCACACTCAAATCTACCTCTTAGCACCAGAACTATCTCCCTGTCTTCCAGCACAAGCAGCCAACTAACTCTCTAGCATATCCTCCTGGATGTCCACCCATCAACTAAAAATCAACATGTCAAAGACTGAGCTCCTTATCTTTCCACCCTCTTCCACAGCCTCCACTTGTCACTGTTGACAATGCCAACATCACTTCTACTTCCCAGGACCAATGTATTGGTGTTCTACTGAATCTTGCCCTCTCTTTCATTCCTCACATACAATCAATCATAAAATCTTGTAATTTACACCTAAAAACAACATCTCCAAAATATGTAATTTTTTTTCACAAGACACAACAAAAAATTCTAAAACAACATCTCCAAAATATGTAATTTTTTTTCACAAGACACAACAAAAAATTCTAATTCACTCTCTCATCATATCTCTCCTTGACTACTGCAACTCTCTCCTTGCTGGACCATCTGTCTCAACAATACACTCCCAACAAACCTCTTCACTCTGCTAATGAATTTCTTCTATCCACCTCTCTTATCATCTCCTCACTCCCGCCTTCAGGACTTTTCTTGTGTTACCCATATTCTTTGAAAACTCTTTGCTTCACTCCAATTGACTATCCTCCTGCCTCAAATCCTTCCAAACCTCACTAAAAAATCTGTTTAAAGAAGTGTATCACCTTCCGCCTTAATATGCCAAATGCACCTATCACCCAGTTCCCCACCCATACCCTTTAGTCTCTAAGTTTGCGAGTTTTCAATCTTGTTAGGTGTTTTAGGGAAAGCTCTGGGTATGTTTGATTTTAATCTCAATAACAGACCCCTTTATTATTTTGCATTGTTTTAAAACTGTTTTAGACTTGTACTTAACCCCTGCATAGCGCTACAGGAATATATTGCCACTTTGCAATTAAAGCATAATAATAAAATAATAATAATAATAATAAATGTATTATCTTTGTATTTTATTAGTGAAGCACCTGAAGATTTTGTAGTGCTAGGGGTACAATAAAATCATAACACTTAATATACTTTTTGAAGACAGTAATTAATAATATAACATATTTATATATATATATATATATATATATATATATATATATATATATATATATAAATACATACATATATCCACCGGAGAACTTTAAATCTAGGAGGTTATAAGGATGACAGAGACATGAGGTGAGAGGACTACTTGATATCTATGTTTATAGGGAGAAGGAGGTTTTGGAAACAGAATAGATAGCCTTGTTTGAAGAAAATAGTAAGGTAGTAAATTGGTTGTTTCTCCATGCAGGTAGGTATTTAGAGAATGTTTTCATTGACTGAAGACTCGGGGAGATACAATGAAGTGAGGTAGATCTATGTTCTGTAGGTGAAGATGAGAGTCATGGTCAGAGCAGAGAGGACTTTTTTAGAGACAAGAGTTATAGGCAAGGACTTTGTAATTTAGGCTCGGAGGGGAGCAGTAGATGGAGGCATTGAGTGAGGTGGATAAGCCATGCAGAAGTGTTCAGAATAGATTGGAGTCGGATTTATGGTTGAGTGGAAGGCCAAGTAAAATGGACTTGCCATAGTCAAGCCAAGATAATTAGTTGCACAACAGTTTCAAGCTTGCAATTTTGCAAAGTTTAATTTCTGTGTTTAATCAATCTTGGTAATCAAGGAGTTAATACATATCAGGCCACCCGCATGGACTATAAAATTTTCTTCATTCATTTAAATTATTTTGTACATTGTCGCATTGCAAGTCTGATCGCATATCGCACTTCTAAACGCGAATTGATTGACTTTTAACCTCCATGTTTTACTGACGTCATGACGACGGTCTCATTTACGATTGGCTATTTCTAAATCAGTAGTTATGGCCTTGGTGCATGGTTTACGGTTTAGGCTTTTGGCCAGGTAGCTGTGGGCTTGAGCAACTGAATCGCTCTGTAAGTGTTTCAAATTTCTAGCCTGCAGTCTTATTGCCGGTATGAAGGCAACTGCGGGCTTGCAATTGAAAAGAGAATTATAGGATTAACCAATGTCCAGATTCAATAGGGTTCTCAGAGGTTTTAACGGACTGTGGTAGCTATTTACTATTTCCTTTGCATGGTTATTGCAGCCCACAAAGTCCTTTTACTACATTAGAAAGCTTTTGTGAATTTTAATGTGCCAGGAATATTTAGCTTGTAGCAATGTATCAAACTAGTGTAGGATGCATTATTGGTATGTGTGACAGAGGTGTAATGTGTATAAAGGACTCGAGAGACAAGAGATGAGTCCAGTGAAGAGTCTAGAAGCACAACACACCTGTCTCATCTCCTTGTAGTTGTGGTGTCTGAAGTCCAGGTTGTCTGACGTGGTCATCTCGTTACGTCTGTAATAATAATTATTGGGGTCTGTGGAAGGAAAGGTAATGTATCCAGTAACACATTCAATGTCATATTGATGGGAAAGTGTGTTCTTGCAAGGTATTTACAGACAATGTACACAGAAACTGGCATACAAATCTTACAGTTCAATTGGCCTTAATGGTCCAAATGGATTGTCCCTCTAGCATTTTCCCATTTATTTCTATATGTGAATATGAGAAGGAATATTATGAGAACATTATTGTAAATAATAACCAATATGCCACCTAAATAACCACTACATCTACCTACACTTTAGACTTAATGAACCCACTGGGTGAGCCTATGCTGGCTTTGAATTACCTACTAACCTGGTAAAGGGCACCCAAGAATCTCCATCCTCATACAGATGCTTCCTTCTTCGTACCAGGACCGTGGGTTGATCCGGATATATCGCCCAACCAGAGGCTCTGGAAGTTCATTCAGAACCGGAATCTCCTTCTCATTGTTTCCCTGGAAAAACTTTAGAAGCAAAAATGAAGATAAAACCCATGAACATCAGACAAATAGTAGTATATTGTACTGACATATCATATAATACACTCACCCAAAAACGCTCTATTGAGAAATATACTGCACTGATTACATGTATCATGAATAATGGGCACTAATCTTGAAGATATCTAAAGTAATAATGAATGTACTGTACTTGTCCTGGATATTAATTTTATTTCTTTTATTTATAATGCGCCAACATATCCCGTAAAGCTATACAGGGGTAAGTTCAAGTCAAAAACAAAATTAGCACTATGCAAAAAAAATAAACTAAATGCAACTGTGTTGCAATAACCAGAAATATTTTGAACTATTTGTACATTTCACTAACCCCAAATTCTTAACATACTGCTGTAATTCTGAATAAACATTCAAATCATATTGCACACATTCTGAATAAACTCCAATAGTCGTGATTATACTGCACTAATCCTGAATATACTACAGTATTTATTAATATATTGCACTAATCCTGAATATACTACAGTATTTATTAATATACTGCACTAATCCTGAATAAAATATACTACAGTATTTATTAATATACTGCACTAATCCTGAATAAAATATACTACAGTACTTCATGAATATATTGCTCTAGTTTTCAATGTACTGCAGTAATCCTGAATGCACTGTTCTAGGCATGAATATACCATAGTAATTATGAATATACTACAATAAATCCTGAATGTAGTGAACTAATCCTGAATGCACCTCCCTAATTCTGAAAATACTGCACAAATCCTGAATATATTTCTTTAATCCTGAACATACTTTTCTAATCCTGAAAATACTGCACTAATCCAGAATGTATCTCTTTAATCCTGAAAATACTGCACCAATACTGAATGTATTACTCCAATCCTGAACATACTTTTCTAATCCAGAAAATACTGCACCAATCCTGAATGTATTTCTCTAATCCTGAACATACTTTTCTAATCCTGAAAATACTGCACCAATCCTGAATGTATTTCTCTAATCCTGAACATACTTTTCTAATCCAGAAAATACTGCACCAATCCTGAATGTATTTCTCTAATCCTGAACATACTTTTCTAATCCAGAAAATACTGCAGCAATCCTGAATGTATTTCTCTAATCCTGAACATACTTTTCTAATCCTGAAAATACTGCACCAATCCTGAATGTATTTCTCTAATCCTGAACATACTTTTCTAATCCAGAAAATACTGCAGCAATCCTGAATGTATTTCTCTAATCCTGAACATACTTTTCTAATCCTGAACATACTTTTCTAATACTGAAATACTGCACCAATCCTGAATGTATTTCTCTAATCCTGAACATACTTTTCTAATCCTGAAAATATTGCACCAATCTTGAATGTATTTCTCTAATTCTGAACATACTTTTCTACAGATGAAAATACTGCTCCAATCCTGAATGTATTTCTCTAATCCTGAACATACTTTTCTAATCCAGAAAATACTGCACCAATCTTGAATGTATTTCTCTAATCCTGAACCTACTTTTGTATCCTGAAAATACTGCACCAATCCTGAATTTATTTCTCTAATCCCGAATGCACTTCTCTAATCCTGAATGTACTTCTCTAATACTGAACATACTTCTCTAATCCTAAATATACTGCACAAAATCTGAATGTACTACTCTAATCCTGAATGCACTGCACAAATTCTGAATATTTTGCTCCACTATTAAATATACTGTACTGATTCTGAATATTCTTTTGTATTCGTTTATATACAGCTTCACTTCTAAATATACAGCACTAATTATGAATAAACTCCACAAATCCTAAATATAATGAATTAATACCAAAGACACAATTGCCGTTATGAAAAAATGTTCTATTCCTGAATACATTGCACTAAACCAGAGCATGCTAATTTAATAATGGATATATTGTATTAATTATACAGCTCACTCATAATGAAGGACGTCTATTCTGGCTGTGTCTGAGGCCGCCAACCTTGTAATGATGGTAAGTATTACATCAACCGTACGGCTCAAACTATCACTTTATAATTAGAGACGTATTAATTATCACACGCAGAGGATAAAGGAGCTAGGAACGACTGCCAGTCGAGTATCTTGGTACTACTGGATATATACCAATGCACAGAAGATCAATGTCACGGTCTGCACACATATTCATGTCTTTCTGTGCAGAACACACAGAGCAAGGAAACAGCACAATGTAGTAATTGATCACTAATTCACTTCTATATTCATAGTATGTTCTAGTGAAGAATCTCACTGGATAAAATGCTAAATGTTTTTGAAAAGGTTAAAATAAATATAGCATTCACTATTGCTGTAATTGTTGTTGAACATTTGCTTTCGTTCCGAGACACCTGGAAGAAATCTTGGATAAAATATCTATTCAGTCCTGTTGAAAGACTCAATGTGAATAAGCACTTGACAATATAATTCAATAGAAGAGCAAGTCTCAGAAGGGAAACACTCCCACCCAAGCTAAAGACAGACTAGCAAGATGGAAGCCTCCAGAAACATCTAAATAT
Source organism: Discoglossus pictus (assembly GCA_027410445.1). Taxonomy (NCBI): domain Eukaryota; kingdom Metazoa; phylum Chordata; class Amphibia; order Anura; family Alytidae; genus Discoglossus; species Discoglossus pictus. The sequence goes on along the minus strand of CM050171.1, from coordinate 102,840,886 downwards.
AAGATTTTCTCTAAATTACCTGTATGCTCATAGGTTACATAGCTACTAATGTTGTTAGTTAAATTTTCTAAAACTACGTTGGTCCTTTAAGATTACAGGGTAAAAAAAAACCTTTCCCACTTCCTAATCTGGCTGGTCGGTGGTTTCTCAGGATTAAAGCCATTTTCCCAAATCCTTTCCAGTGGTTTGCGTTTTTAAGGCCACATTGTATAAATATAGTTGGTTTCACTACAGTGGTTTATTCTGCCTAATGATTAGGGAAAAACTACAGAGCCTCACATATAGCTGAGTACCATGTTGGACGGCGAGGGTAATACTGAAGAGTCACTTAATGAGGGTGATGTACAAGGGGCATTAGTGATAAAATAAATGCAAAATAAGAGCCTGGTTCAATTGCAAGCCCGCATCTCATAGGATCCAGGACGTATGTCTGCGGGTGTGTTGCGGGCTCTTGTTCGCCTCCGATTCTGGAGCTATTCAATTGCTCAAGGCAGCTAGTTACTGGCCCAAAGCCGACTCTGTAAAACATGCACTGGGTCATAGCAGTTCAGGGCGGGAACATGATCAATTAAGCAAGCCTGTAACCTCCCATTTTGAATCAGCCAATAGAAAATGAGACTGTTATTATTACAGCAGTAAAATATGGAGGTTACATGTTAATCAATTAGGTTTGGGGGTCCGATATGCGATCAGACTGGAAAAAACGCAAAATACAGAATTATGAAAATTAATGCCAATACTGTTCTAGTCCATATGGGTGGCCTAATATGTATTAACTGATTGATAACCAAGATCGATATAACCCCCGAAATGAAACATAAAAAATGTTTTATTTACTGCCTATTTACAGCTTGAGACTGTTGTGCAATTAATTCTAATGTCTCTCCTCGCTTTCCCGTTATTTACAATGCAGTATTGATTTTTTATTTGCATTTCCAGTGCCACAATCGCAGCCAGGCAAGGAGCGCCAAAGGAGCTCCTTGCAATGGTGGAGATGAGCGCCATAGGCGCTCATCCTTACGACCCTGTATGACTTAGGCAGGGATCGCCGAAGACGCTCACTGCTTTGGTGGAGATGAGCGCCATATGCGCTCATCCCTACGACTCTGCATGCATTAAGCATCATACCTACAACCCGCGGGACTACAGATCGACAGAAAACTCAAATACACAACTCACAGTGTGAGACCAGTAGCACTTTGAAAAAAATCATCTGACAAAATTACGGCCCGTAACACTTTGAAAAGGAAACCACTTAGAGAAAATATGACCGGCAAAAAATACGTACTTAATGGCCAAACCCGCACATCCAAAAACACGAAAAACACACACAAAAAAAAAAACATACCAAAAACATCACACACAGCAAGAGGGGACAGCCCAGAACATCTGGGAGTGAGGTTGCCCAGCCAGAGCCCAGACCTGAATCCGATTCAAAATCTGTGGGGTGATCTGAAGAGGGCTGTGCACAGGAGATGCCCTCGCAATCTGACAGATTTGGAGTGTTTTTGCAAAGAAGAGTGGGCAAATCTTGCCAAGTCAAAATGTGCCATGCTGATAGACTCATACCCAAAAAGACTGAGTGCTGTAATAAAATCAAAAGGTGCTTCAACAAAGTATTAGTTTAAGGGTGTGCATACTTATGCAACCATATATATTTTTTTTTTATATTTTTTCTTCCCTCTACCTAAAAGATTTCAGTTTGTTTTTCAATTGAGTTGTACAGTTTATAGGTCACATTAAAGGTGGAAAAAATTCTGAAATTATTTATCTTTGTCTCATTTTTTTTACAGCACAGAAACCTGACATTTTAACAGGGGTGTGTAGACTTTTTATATCCACTGTAGATGTATACTTTTGGTGGTGGGAGTGTCATGGTCTGGGCCTGCATGGTCTGTGCCAGCATGAGTATATATATATATATACACATTTTAATTATATTGTTTGGAGGCAGATGCATTGAGAATTCAAACAAAGACATAAAAAAAAGAAGTTTCTGAAGGGCACTGCAGAGTTGAATCCCCCCCCCCCCAGATGTTTTGGGGCTCCTACGCCCATGCTTGTAAACCCCAGTAAGAATGAATGATCAAGTCATAACCTAAAAAATGTTTACAGCACAGAAACCTGACATTTTAACAGGGGTGTGTAGACTTTTTATATCCACTGTAGATAGATAGATAGATAGATAGATAGATAGATAGATAGATAGATAGATAGATAGATTGAGGGGGAGAGGGAAAGCTGGATATCTAGAGGGAGGGAGAGAGAGAGAGAGGGAGGGAGGGATAGATAGAGGGGAGATAGAGAGGGAGGGATAGAGAGGGGGAATATATCCTGATTTAATATGTATTAATAAGTGTTTTATTTAATTATTACATGTTATCAACAAAACAGAGGAACTTCCCAGCATAAGAAAAGTGAGCAGAACCAGCACCACCTCACCCTCATCAAGATAATAAGTAAATGAAGTTACAGAAAAAAAAAGATCAAGTGGGTGAAGTCTGTCAGTGGGCAGGGCCTATAGAGGTAACATATTGTGAAGGGGAGGAGTTTATCCTGTTGGGTGGAGTCAATGTAACAGGAGGGGCCAGGTTTGGAAAGCCACCAGCAGCCACTGATAACTACCCCTGCCTTAGTAGATCTGCCATCATGGGTGCAAGTAAAAATAATTGGGAAGTGGTGGAATCACTGGGTACTAAAAGGGTGCAGAAATCTTCCTGAAACCTACCTACTAAGGCTTGGTAAAAGAGATTGCCTTCCCATTATACAAAAAGCTTGCCATCTGTTTTAGATCTTGCTTGATGTTTTTTCAGTCATTCAGTCGTGTCTGACTCTCAGTGACCATATGGACACAGAATGCCAAGCATATCTGTGTGTGTTTCTGCTTGTGTTAATCCATATGGTTTTCTTGGCAAGGATATTGGAGTGGGTTGCCAGTTACATCTCCAGTTGACCTCGATTTGTCTGACCTTAGTGCTATGACCTGCCCATCTTAAGTTACCCTACATGGTTTAGTGCACAGTTCAATCGAGGTTCAAAAGCCCTTTCACCACAATAAGGTAGCGATCCAGAAGTGTGCTTGATGGTAAAAAGGCTTAAACTGTTATTTCTCTAAATATATTTGTTTCTTAGTATCTCAAGACATGTTTCAGTGACTAGATGCTCTTAAAGGGACGGTTGGACCCCTGTGTATAATACAATCAGTGACAGATCAGTCCCCTGTGCATTGAGCAGTATCTACATCTTGTGAGTGAAACAGCTTTAAGCAGAGAGAATCTGGGCCATTCGCATGGGTGACTCATTCTGCAGGTAACAGCTACCTCAGCGCCAATCACAAGTGCCGAGACCAATGTGTCTGTATGAATTAAAAGTGACTTCATATCAAGGTAAAATAATTGCATTAAAACTAGCAGATTATATAATTATTATACTATACTATATGCCATTGCTAAATATGTGTATCAGCACAATATTTATTAAATGAAAACATTACCCCTCATGCAACTGAACCATGGCGAAAAACCATAAATGGGGAGCTGATTGTTGTCAGAAACACTAACATAAAAATGTAAATGTGTTTTGTTTGTTTTTTTGCTGTATAAAAACATTTTGTCATTATTATATCTAGTTATTCATACAGAAACAATAAAAAAAAAAACATGTTGCCCTTTAAGATATTAATTACATCCTGTTTACAATGATTTTATACCTGGCCCAATAAATTAAGATATATGTTCTCACCACATCTCCAGATTCATTCCTTGCAACAACCCAGCTGTGGCTGTCATTGCTGACCATCACTCGATAGGACGTGACCCAGTCGCTCCTAGGAGGAGAGTCACAATTTAGTACCAAAGACAGGTATTAGGAGTACAGAAAAAGCTAAATCTTAAAGTAACATTGTAGTTAAAAATAAGCTATAACATGAAATTAATATGAGAGATGAAATCCATAGAGAGAAAGAAAGAAAATTCTAACAACGTGTAAAAGAGGAGAGCAAGAAAATAAATATACATGACACATGAAATATACAATGAGTGTCTTCATCATTACTGTAATGCACCAACACTAAACAACTTTTCAGTATACTTTTTAAACTGTAATTTTGAATGTGAAAACGTTATTTTTCTACTAATTTTCAAAGCTTTTACTCCACCCCAGCATATTAGTTTCTATCAGTGTGTCATTATTGCTACTGTGCATAAAATCACTGTCCAAGGCTAGATAGACTTGTCTCTGAATTAAAATGATTCACCACAATGAAATCTGTAGGGCAATGAAATGAAAAGAGTAGTGATGTCGCGAAAATAACATTTTCGGTTCGCGAACCGCGAACGCGAACCGCTGCAAATGTTCGCGAACCAGCGAACCCGGCAAACCGCCATAGACTTCAATGGGCAGGTGGATTTTAAAACCCACAGGGACTCTTTCTGGCCACAATAGTGATGGAAAAGTTGTTTTAAGGGGACTAACACCTGGACTGTGGCATGCCGGAGGGGGATCCATGTCAAAACTCCCACGGAAAATTACATAGTCGATGCAGTCTGGTTTTAATACATAAAGGGCATAAATAACCTAACATCCCCCTCCATCATCATCCTCCCCTGTATCTCTTTACCCCCTCCCTCATCATCCTCCCCTGTGTCTCTTTCCCCCCTCCCTCATCATCCTCCCTCTCCCTTGATGATTAGGGGGGAAGAGACACAGGGATAAGTGTGAGGGGTGTTAGGGTAAGGGGTGTTAGCGATAAGGGTGAGGGGGATAGGTGTTAGGGTGAGGGGTGTTAGGGCTAAGTGTGAGGGGTGTTAGGGTGAGGGGTGTTAGGGATAAGTGTAAGGGGTGTTAGGGTGAGGCATGTTAGGAATAAGTGTGAGGGGTGTTAGGTCTTAGGGATAAGTGTGAGAATGTTAGGGTTAGGTGTTAGGTTGATGGGTGTTATGGATAAGTGTGAGGGGTGTTAGGGTTAGGGAAAGGGGTGTTAGGCATAAGTGTGAGGGGTGTTAGGGTTAGGGTGAGGGGTGTTAGGGTTAGGGTGAGGGGTGTTAGGGATAAGTGTGAGGGGTGTTAGGGATAAGTGTGAGGGGTGTTAGGGATAAGTGTGAGGGGTGTTAGGGTTAAGTGTGAGGGGTGTTAGGGTTAGGGTGAGGGGTGTTAGGGATAAGTGTGAGGGGTGTTAGGGTTAGGTGTTAGGGTGAGGGGTGTTAGGGATAAGTGTAAGGGGTGTTAGGGTTAGGTGTTAAGTGTGTGGGGTGTTAGGGTTAGGGGTGTTAGGGATAAGTGTGAGGGGTGTTAGGGTTAGGGTGAGGGGTGTTAGGGATAAGTGTGAGGGGTGTTAGGGTTAGGGTTAAGGGGTGTTAGGGATAAGTGTGAGGGGGGTTAGGGTGAGGGGTGTTAGGGATAAGTGTGAGGGGGGTTAGGGTTAGGTGTTAGGGTGAGGGGTGTTAAGGATAAGTGTAAGGGGTGTTAGGGTGAGGCATGTTAGGAATAAGTGTGAGGGGTGTTAGGTCTTAGGGATAAGTGTGAGGGGTGTTAGGGTTAGGTGTCAGGTTGATGGGTGTTATGGATAAGTGTGAGGGGTGTTAGGGTTGGGTGCTAAGGTGAGGGGAGGATGATGATAAGGGGGGGAAGAGACACAGGGGTGTCCTTGCAGCAGAGATCAAAAGAGTCCTTCAGGACTGTATTGCACACTGTGTACAGTAGCCTAGCTATGGTTTTCCCTATTGATGCAGTATCACCTACACTCAGCCTCCTCTCAGTAAGACTGCAAGTAAGTTATGATTCCAAAATGGCTGCTGTCCATGAGGTAGAAGGCTCTGGAAGGGAGTGTATGCTGCTGATTGGCTGGAATGTGTCTGCTGACTGCAGGGTCAAAGTTTGCTCAATGATAAAGTATAGGGGGCGGGTCGAATATCGCATATGTTCGTAGTTCGCTGCGAACGCGAACATGCTATGGAACATTCCGCTGGCGAACTATTAGCGACATCTCTAGATAAGAGGCATCTTGAATTAGTTAATGTAATTAGCTGATTGATGCCACCTTGGGTTTTATGGCATTAGAGCATCAGAGAGGTGAACTTCATTTTATGGGGAACGAAGAAATATCTTAAAAAGTGTAGTGCATGGTTGTTTATCTTACTATAGACTACAGTGACCCTTTAATCTTAAAGGTGCCCATAACCAGCCTTAGGTACATACAAGCTTAAAAAGGAATCAGAGAAATGGAAACCCAAAATGAAAAAAGGAACAGTCAACAGTTTTGCAAAAAAACATACAAACATCAGTTAGTGTTGAGTGATTCTATCTATCTATCTATCTACTTACTCAGTTACAGGGCACACACTATCAGCCTTATTAAATTTCCATTTGGCGAGTTGAATAGGGCTCTATATAAGCACAGAGCTTATTTTTTTACGGAAGTTTTTCGTTAGTGAAGACCTTGCTTTTGGATCTTTTGGATGCTCTGTGCTTATATAGAGCCCTATTCAATCGGCCGAAACGCAATTTAATAAGGCTGTAAATATTTATGTGAGAAAATCACCCATTAAAATACCTGACCTATTATATACTGCAAAAAAAAAATGTGTAACTGTTTGCAAGTGCGAGCTACGTTTAAGTCCCTATTACTCTATGTGTAGAATTGCACTGCTAATACATGGCCCTCAGAAATTGTAACATGTGCTCTTAAAGATAAGCAACCACTTGCCATGTCCCAAAAAATATTTTGTATTTCAAACACTTATAAAGTCACCAAACCCTTTAGAGAACCATACAAAAAAAAAAATGTTCAGTACACATGATCAAGTGCTAAATAGCCATTAAAAATGTTTATCCCTCTCCTCTACAACAGTAAATAAAATGGCTCAATCAAGTGCCTCAAAAGTTAAAAAAAACAACACATGCTCATACTATTAAATACTGCCACATTATCAGTGATGAACTAACTGTGTACAGCACACCCCCTAGGAGTTAACACCATCATACCTGTCCAAAAAACAGCTTACTTTCCCATTCCTGTGTAGAGCATGGTATGAATACACCTGACGTAAATCCATATTGTATAACAAACAAACAAGTCTCAATACGATGTGACAAAAAAAATAGACAGACACTGTGATGCAATTTTCAAAAAGAGTAACTAAAAGTGGTAAATGTACATTCAGAAAAGCAATGAGACCATGAATCAATAGTTTCAGTGTGGCACATGGTGATCCCAAGGGAGCAGAGGCTAAACCAAAAAATTGGCATCCTAGAAAAACATAAATTTGTTATCTTATTATAACACCAGGATATCTATTACATGGTAGAACCAATTCTTATTTCTTTTAAATCCAAAACTGGAATTAATAGATTTTGTGCACAGCACATACATATGGTATACATCTGGTCAGTACATAAATGTGTTTACCTCATATGAGAAGGGAATCCTATTCACCAATGTATAGCGAGTGTCATTATCATCACTAAATTTAGTATAACACAGCTTTTGCACATACTAAAAAAATATTTGTCAAAAATAAAAACTTTAAATGAAGGGGTAGGAATGCAAAGCTCAGAATTACATTTGTAACCATATCACATATATAGTTGTCAGTGTTGGTCCCGTTGCGATGTTGGTCACGCATTGTTAAATAATTGCGACCCTTGAGAAGGGAAAGGACAGGGGGGAGATGGTGGAAAGAGACACATGGCATTATCAAGTACAAAACTTGCAGGTTAACGAAACCTGCAATGAGCAGGCCGTACAGTAGGCAGGAGGAAAGGCTCGAAATGAGAAAGGCTCGCAATGAGCACCGCGCGCGGGGCTCGCGATGTGAGCCGAATGTGATCATTGCAAAGCAGGAAAGTTGAAGTACATGGGGGGAGAGGCTCGCGATGAGCGCCAAAGGTGCTCAGAGGAGCAAAAGCCTCACATTGTGTGGCAAACAGCATTTCCAGCCTTACAATTTTATTCCCGTCATTTTTTATGGGCAATTTCCTAGTCCAGTTATAACAATAGGATAGATATCGTAAAAAAAAATGTATCTGCCAAAGCATATGCTGCTGGTAAGCATCATTACCTGTTGTTGATCTCCAAGCAGTGCTACCAATATTGTATTATCTTACAAACCAGCTTAAAATAGTGCATGTTGTTTCTTAATGATCTGTGATCTCACACTAGAGAGCTGACAATGATGGCTTTTGGATGACTCTCTAATCAAGAACACTTGTGCTAAACAATCAGCATTAACGCAGTAACTCTAATTTGTCTGCAAACCATTATTTTAATAGTCGTCATAATTTAGAAACAGCCTCTTCTTGATTGACATGGACATTAGAGATCATGAAAGGACCGGCCTCAGAATATTGTGTCAGAGTACCTATGTAGCCAAGTAGGCTCTGTCATTGTTTTTTGATTCATGGCATGCATATTTCAACTTTGAAATATTCCTATTTGACTTTGGCACATGCATAAAATAATTGAAATTCTATGACTTTCTCTCAAGTGTTTGGAGGGAATCAAATGTATTGTTCATTAACCGTTAGTTGGCTATATTAAGGTAATATCAATGGACATATGTTGAAATCAAGTTCTAACCACAGATAATCAGATATTCCAACCATGGACACCCCATCGGTTGTTAATTATATACATGTGTATTTACCTGTAAGCACATAAGATAAATGAAGTTCGGTTGTTATTACTGTCATATGGGGTCTGATCCCAACACATAGACGCCTCTTTTTGAAGTAGTCATTAAGTGATGCTGTTTTGGTCTTACTGCTGCAATGTCCCTTCACAGGGCCAAATCAAAAACTGTGACCAGTACAACACTTTCTATACAAACAACAAATCCTACCAGCACTACCACGAGCAAGAGTTCAGGACCATCAGCTGATATAAAGGCAGATGGATAGACAATGATAGAAGACACAAGCACAATGGTAAACTATACAGAAAAGAGGAAGCCACTGTCTTACATGAGTCTGCACAGTTTTTTTTATGGAACAAATTGCCAAATAAGATGGCACTACTCTTCAAGATAGTTCAGCAGTAAATCTCTAAAGCCTCTAAAAACATATAATTGATTTCCCCTATGACCCAACCCTCCATTGCTACACCATCATCAGAACCTGATAAACAACAAACACGTGGGTGGTCATAAAGGAAGTCCTTAAAAGGACCTTATTACCATGTATGTTTCTGTGACCAAGAACACTGTCGGTATTAAAATATGACAAAAAATGTCTTGACCTATTCAGTTTGGATATATTGATCCACCAGACACTAAATGAATCTGGCATCATGGAGTATATGCAGTTAACAAGCACTATATATTGTATACTTACAGTATCAGGTAGCACTATTTGCTATATTGTTCCATTTCAGAGCTATTTGAAAGGGAAAAAAAATAAAAATAGAGTTGGACAAAACCATGTAACTCTTCCCTCTTCTAGAAAGCATGGCTAGGCCAGTAATAGGGGCAACTCAGTGTTTGACTAATTTGTGGGGGGAGTTGGGCATACAGGTCAAACTCTACAAAAGTTTCCCCTGGCTCCTGCATATCGTCACCCGGTGACTTCTTCTTCCTCTTCCAACTCCGCTTAGTAACTGGCCACCTTTTTTGGAGGCCTCTTGGGCTGTGTTGGTTCGATAGAAAAAATATTGTGACTGTGATTAGACTTGTAAAGCTCATAGTGTGTTTTCAATGTTTGGATGTCATGTTTGCAATTAGATATTGCATTGTCAATAACGTCAACGCACTATTCTATGATTTTAGATATATCATTCTTGATGTAGCTAATGCGATATACCATGCCTGAAGTTTGCAATTGCAGTTTAACAGTTGGTATATTAGCTATATGCAGCTTCAATGACATGTTGTGAACCTATGGACTGGCAGTTTATAAGGTTAATCCTTGCTGATTCCCTAATGTTATTTTCTCTAATTTTGGCTCTTCTTATACAGCTGGTAAGGCCTCAGGGCATGGGTGTAGGAACTAGGGGCGATGGGGGGGAGAGGGGCAAATCCCCTCCAGATTTTTCTATGTCTGTATTTATGCCTGTGTATACAATGAATTATTCTGGCTCCTACACCCCTGCCTCAGGGTAACACATTTTGGACTATAGATTTGTAAAACACTGGTAGGTGTGGTGTTTCTGGGCAGCATTAATAGGTATTGATGGTCCTCTAATTGAATGTTTCTTTTTACCGGTACTGCAGCTGAGTAAAACCCCCAGTACAATATGATGTTAGACATATCAGTGAGATGTGGTGTATGTATTGTTAGCATGAATGATGATTGAGTTGTGTGAGCAAAGTTGCATGTTATCACTGCAATCAGATACACACCTTGCAGGGTTTATTGGCCTGTCTGTGTCCAGGGTTTCTGGAATGTCCACTGTCATGGACAGGGTCCTCGAAAGTATTTCTTCCCACTGGCTGTATTGCACAGATTACTTAGTGAACCATCATCTACAGCTCTCCTCTTGAGAGCTTCCCGAATCATCTTATTTTTTGACAGTTGATCTGGAGTCCAAAAAGCAGTATTTTATTGAGGCTACATCTCTCTTCTAGATTCCAACGGTGCTCAATTCCTGGACCATCTCTCTTCATATCTTAGCTCTCTGCTCTACTTTCCATACAACTTGGTCGTTTCTTTGTCATTGATAATCACATGCTGATTTAAGTCAGCCTCAATGTAAAGATGGAACAAATATTTACATGTTGGCTTTTCTTGTGGGCATGTTTTACTAAAACATTTTTTTTTTGGGGGGGGGGAGAGGGATTATTTGCGTCTTTATTTTGTAAGATGTTTTTTTCATGATTAATATCGGACTTCAGTGCATGTGGCAGTGGTGATGTCAGGGGGGTATGTGGTAAATGTATGGGTTTGTGGGTTTGCGTATGGGCGTCTAATATGTTTATCTATAGACTATGTGTAAGTTTAATCAGTAAAATAAGTTGTTGCTCTCCAACACCTCATGTTATCAACACACCAACCTTCACTCCCAAAGCCCTGTTAGTTTGTGCAGCACAATATAGTCGATGCTTGAGCAGAAAACACTTGCCTATATAGACTACATGTTGTAACTTTTCTGTATGTTCTTTAATGCAAGTGGCCTTGCTGTGGGAGACTACTGTAATTTTAGGTTGTGACTTGATAATTCATACTTACTGGGGCTTACAAGCATGGGTGTAGGAGCCCCAAAAAATCTGGAGGGGGGGAATTCAACTCTGCTTCCAGGGCAGGAAGAAGGGAGGATCTACCGCCTGTGCAATGCACTGGGGCCCTGCTCTGAAGGGGCCTATTGCTGCAATGCCCTTCAGAAACTTCTTTTTTTCTATGTCTTAGTTTAAATTCTCAATGCATCTGCCTCCCAACAATATAAGTTAAAAAATATATATATATATACTCATGCAGGCACAGACCATGCAGGCCCAGACCATGACACTCCCACCACCAAAAGTATATATCTATACTGAGTAAAGATAGATAAACGGATAAGGCACAAAAGAGCACAAAAACACTGATATGAGATGAAACCCTCAGTTTGAACATAAACAGCGATGCAGAGAGAGTGGAGGCAGCATCTGACATCATCAGGTAAATGCATATAGGGGGAATCAACACAACATATTATAGAAAACATATATACACAAATAGACATATTTGTATATATGTTTTGGTCTGGGCCTGTATGAGTGCTGCCGGCACTGGGGAGCTACAGTTCATTGAGGGAACCATGAATATTAACATGTACTGTGCCATACTGAAGCAGAGCATGATCCCCCCCCCCCTTTGGAGACTGGGCCACAGGGCAGTATTCCAACATGATAAAGACCCCAAACACACCTCCAAGACAACCACTGCCTTGCTAAAGAAGCTAAAGGTAAAGGTGATGGACTGGCCAAGCATGTCGCCAGACCTAAACCCTATTGAGCATTTGTGGGGCATCCTCAAACGGAAAGTGGGGGAGTGCAAGGTCTCTAACATCCACCAGCTCCGTGATGTCATCATGGAGAAGTGGAAGAGGACTCCAGTGGCAACCTGTGAAGCTCTGGTAATCCCCATGTCCATGAGGGTTAAGACAGTGCTGGAAAATAATGGTGGCCACACAAAATATTGACATTTTGGGCCCAATTTGGACATATACACTTTGGCGTGTACTCACTTTTGTTGACATTAATGGCTGTGTGTTGAGTTATTTTGAGCGGACAGCAAATTTACATTGTTATACAGGCTGTACACTTACTACTTAACATTGTAGCAAGTATAATTTCTACAGTGTTGTCACATGAAAAGATATAATAACATATTTACAAAAATGTGAGGGGTGTACTCACTTTTGTGAGATACTGTATATATAATGTATAATTATATATAAATATAATGTATGTCTATATACCAACTTATTATATATATTTATTTAGTCATGTGTGTATGTATATATTCATTTAATCTGGGGGGGGGGATATGTGCAGCTTACGTTTGAACTTTAGTGTTTCAGAGGCTAGCTAAGTTTTAATTCCCTGCCCAGTCTTATATTGCATTGATGACTTACACAAAAGAAAACATATTCAGATTTAGGCAATCAGTAATTATTGGTAGGTATTGATCTCTCATTAATAACAGATATGACCATTATGGGTGGATCAGAAAGACTGCAAACTTAAAGGGATATGTAAGTTTCCCAGGTTTCAAACATTTCCTAGTAAACAGCTACTGATTTGTAGAAAAATATTTATTATATTGCAAAGTTGAATATACTTACATATTTATATGCTAGATACTGATATGTGAATGCGCACACCCCAGGACTTACATAAAAGTGTACCCCGCAGGGTACAGTGTGTGACCTCTAAAGGAAATGATGGTTGGTGGGGTCACAGATGAAATTGCCCATAAGAAGACAGGCAGATGAAAAAAAAACAGACAGCAACTACGATTGTGATACAAATGTTTCAGTCTTTACTTCCTAATGATTAGCCAAAACTATTTTTCAAATTGTATACCAATTTAGCCTGGGTTTGGTTTCAACTGACATTAAAAGAAATTAAAAGATATTTTGCTAACTTCAAGGTAAGTGTTTAGATGCTTATTTTGGTATTTTTTCATGCAAATTTTTTTTTTAATACACTACTAATTCTCCTCTATCAGATGCACTCATAATCCAGCTAATTTACATATCCCTTTAAATGCATGTTTACTGTAGGTCAATGCTAATTTTCTAAATAATATTTAACTATAAAGTAGTTCATATTACTTGTGGTTTTAACATTATACCATGTTTGGATCTTCGGCTGTTGGACTTTAAGATATATTTAGGGAAATTCAAAGCTCAGTCATGGATAAGAAAGCTCATTGTCAATACAGTAAAATTGCACGTTAGAATTTTCTTGGGCAAAGCTCCTTGGGTTTTTCTCCGATAAGAAGAGCGGAAGATTTCAGCACACATCAGAGCTTCTGCTATAAGAGTTTAGTAACAATCTGCTGTTAATATCACAGGAACAGGAGCAGCGGCAGGCGTCTGTTTTCTCATTTGTAGGTTACATATCCAGTCTGTTGAACAGAAACAGCCGGTGCCTTGTAAATAGAACAAGTGAGATAGACAGATAACTCCCCCAGGGCACCTGCTCCGGCCCACGCAGCATGTACAGTGCGCAGGCAGAGATGGTGCAAGCATTGGATGGAGAAGGGTTAATGGAACTGTCTGATGAGTCTTTTACTGAGGGAAGTGGATAATCACAGGGTAGATAATCTCATTTGCCAAAGGGGTTGACTAAGCACAATGGAACAATGGATTTTCCAGAAAAAAAGATTGTGCTCTAGAGATGGAGCGAGGCACGTTAGAAATTGCTATCTTATAGAAGGGTTAGTTTGTCCATAGATAGGCAGCTCGGTGTAGGCAACAGCGGCTAAAATGGGAGAGAATCATTAAACATGTGGAATAGACACAACATATACGAGTGCAAAAAATATTAAGGATGTAAAATCTAAGGAGACAAAGTACTAGCAATCACAATGGAGATATATCTACATATTTCAATTGAATAGTGTAGAGAGATTACTCTCTATTTGCTTGTCAAAGATGAAGACCTATATCAGTTGAAACGTATAGAGAGACTACTACAGTGAGGGTTATTACTGTATCCCCTTGGTAATGCCAGTGCTAAAATCTTCACTCTGCAATGCTACCTCATCTGGAAGTACAGTGGGAACAAAGAGCTGCAGCTACCAGCTACTAACTGGATGGATTACTGAATGATTACCTAAGGACTGCAGTAACACTGCATTACATAAAATATTGTTTTTTTATATTGTTTTCATTGCTTTACATTAATATCATATTTGATGCTTCAAGGCTGATTCAAACAAAGATCCCCTTTTAATAAATGTTTGAAAACTAAGTGACTGAAAAGTTTGCAGTTAACTTGTACCTGACTTCTACCGAGCTCAGTGTTACCTATGTACTTGTATAATATATTAAGTCAAATTGTATCAGAAACACAAATAAATATATCATGTGTTATTATATACAGTTTGCAGACAATATGGATACCGTTTTCTTTTATTGACCCTTTTATTCCCCCTATTTCTTTTTCTTATCCCAGTCTCAACCTTATTTCTATTTCTTCTTTAACATTATTATTTTTATTATTATTATTATCTTTTATTTGTAGCGCGCCAAAATATTCCGTAGCGCTGTACAGGGGATAAGGACAATGAGAAATACAACATTAACAACTGCAGAAAATAGAGGGCCCTGTTGTAAGTTTAAAATCTTTGTAGAAAGTGCTTTTTCCAAAGCACCCTACAAGATTGGAAACTTGCTACTTACAATTCTTAGACTCTACTCTCTTTAATCTTTTATGACATTTTGCCTCATCTCCATCTTCCTTTTACCTTATCCCTTCCTTCTCTCCGTTTCACCTATGTCCCCTCCTCTCAATCTTCAAATAGCCTCTCTGTTATACCACCATTTGCCAATTCCCTTCTTCTATCATTCCTATATATCATGATCTATCCATAAATGGCCCTCTGAGCACTTTCATTCCTTAATTTCATCCTTTTCATTTTTACCATCCTCCATTCCTGTTGTCCCTTTTATTTAATTCCATTATTTTCTACTATAATTCTTCCTTTCTTCATTCTTCTTTCCTTTTCCCTCCTCTTATCCTTATTAATTTCTTGCCCCTTTCCTTCCGTAGTTCTTCTATCTGCCCACCATTCCTTGTTTACACCACTCAATTTACTCCCTTCCTTCTTCCCTTCCTCCCCACTTTTCCTTATCCCTTATGCCACCTTTACTTTCTCCCTCCCTTCTATCCACCCTTCCTTTTCCTTCCTCTATTCTTTATTCCTTCCATTTCTTTCCTTCCTTATTCCTTTCTTCCTTGTATACATCACTTCATTTACTCCTTTCCTTCTTTCCATGAGTCCCTTTTTCTTTCTTCCTTTTATTTCCTTTTTTTCTTACTCCTTCCTTATCCCTTTTCCTGTTTTCCCTCATTTTCTTGCCCGTCTCCCTTTTCTCCATACCATAAGGTGCTCTTTGAACTGGCCTACAGAAGCACAATAGTTAAATCCATGCTTGAGATCATTCTGCCCAATACACAAGTGTTTAATGTAGCCAGGAATCCTTCTTCCTCTCCATCTTAAGAGCTGTTTACTACACAAGCAATATAAATCTTAACATAAAGATACATTAACTGCACTAAAAGCTGGGTGAGTGAGCTGTAAATCATAGGGACAGAGGGTCCATTAGTGTTACGTCTTGTGCTGAATTCCATCCACCCATGGAGAATACTCCAGAGCGTTTTACTACCCACATAGCTTCAAAGAGTCCCTGATCGTAAAAACAAAACTGGAGACTTATTTTTCTACATTTGCTGGAGTTCTATTCCAATTATGTAAATATGTAGTGGGCTGGATATACTAAATGGTAAGATAATGGAGAGAGAGAGTGACGCACCATACTGAGATATTTGTATAATAATCTCTCTACTCTCTTAAATCCATTTACACAACTGAAGGTTATCAACCCTCTCCCTTCTCGCCTAAAGTATATGAAAAGAAGAGCTGGATTTCAAGAAAAGACTGCACGTTTGTGAAGTTTGTAACAGCATGAGCAGCTGCATACGCCATGAGCATAAAACATTCTTAGAAAAAATCAGATTTTGTAAATTCTGTTTATGTATAGAGGATTCCACTGTCTCTTCAGTAGAAGAAGAGAGGGGAAGGGAAGGTTGATTATTGGATTTTTCAGAATTTGATGCCTTCTCCCTCACATGCCCAGAGATAAACAGCTTGTAATAATAAATGCAAAACCTGTTCTCCAGAAATGTAAACACCCCTCTCATGCACACAACCTTTACCAAAGTATCATGGATGCCTCTAGGGTCCAGAAGAGGCATCAACTTTTTTTTCTAATTATCCTCAATATTTCTGATGGTGGCCCTGAATGTGGCAATAATCTAAAAATTCCAAAATGTTTATTTAAACGGTCTAGGCCAGTGGTGCCTCTTTTGATAATGTCAACCATCACATGACACATTCCCTTTTTAGAAAGATATTGGCTGTAATTAGATATATAATTTTTACAGATAAAATATGTGTTTATATTTGAGAAAGATGATCCCATAATTTATTTTCTCCTCAGAACCCACTGGGAAGTTGAGATTTATTAGAATTAAAGAATCCGTGAATGTTTCTGGGTTTTAGTGTAACTATAATCCTCATTTATTCCATGGATTGCTAATGAAGCTGCATGGAATGACAGCCACAAATCCTATTTAAGAAATTAAATAACTATATCCTGTTATTAATTATTATTTAAATAGTGCTAAATTGTACAGAACTCCACATTTTTATCATGCATTTAAAATGTAGAAAACTCTAGCCTTGACTCTAAAATACAACAATGTAGGCAGGCTGTATTTTTAGTTGATCATTAAATTAATTAGCTACACGTGACACAGAGGAGGTTCCAAATATGGTACAATGTTATCCTACAGGTAAGAACACGTCCTTTATCAGTTAAATGTAATTACAATAGTGTATTTTCCAAAAACAAACTAACAGTGAAGTTTACTTTACTTTTCCACAATTCTGATCCATCCGCAAACCAAGGGCATCATTCTATTATAAGCCGTAAAATGGCCACAAAGCTGTGATTCCTTGCGAGGGTGATGCGGCCCCTCGTAACCCTATGTCTACATTGCTATTCAAATGAAAGGGGCTGCAGCTCACCTCATCCTACAGCCGATCGCAAGCCATGCAATCGGCCGTTAAGTTTGGTTGGCTTGGACTTGATCGCAGGAGTTAGCCCGCGGATCAGACTGCAAGCCCCCCAAACTAAAAACTCAAATATAAATTCAAGGCGCTGTAATTGATAGGGGACACATTGGACACAAGGATGACATGTAGTACATTAACTAGCTGGCACATCAGCCTATTTAAACCTAACTAGGCCTATCTAACCCTAACTGGGCCTTACTATACAGACCCCCATAAGCCTCCATCTAACCCCATCACTTATGGGGGTCTATACAGACCCCCATAAGCCTCCATCTGACCCCATATCTTATGGGGGTCTATATAGACCCCCATAAGCCTCCATCTAACCCAATCACTTATGGGGGCCCATACAGACCCCGTAAGACTCTATTTAACCCAATCAGTCCCATAAGGGTCTATGAAGACCCTCATAACACAATGAGAACCCTATAATTAACCCCATAAGTGCCATGAGGGTCCTCCAGGACCCTTAATGTACTTTTTTGTAATTATTTTTTGTAATTAGTAGGGTGAGGTTTGTAATGTCCTTTTTTTATTTTTGATGGCATATATTTTTTTATTTTGTGTAATAAGTGGGGTGGTAGGTTTAATAGGGGGTAAGTAGGTAGTGTTAGGTAGGAGGGGGTTAAAAGGGTAAGGGTAGAGGGGGTAGTTTAGATTCACTGGTACATTGGGGAAGAATAGTGTAGTGTAGTGTTTGTACTTAGTGTCATGAGGGTCCTGGAGGACCCTCATGGCACTTATGGGGTTAAATATAGAGTTCTCATTGTCCTATGAGGGTCTTCATAGACCCTTATTGGACTGATTGGGTTAAATAGAGGCTTACGGGGGTCTGTATGGACCCCCATAAGTGATGGGGTTAGATGGAGGCTTATGGGGGTCTGTATAGACCCTCATAAGTGATGGGTTAGATGGAGGCTTATGGGGGTCTGTATAGACCCATAAGTGATGGGGTTAAAAAGGGCTAGAAGGGGTTAAATAGGCCCAGTTAGGGTTAGATAGGCCCAGTTAGATGGGTACAGTTAGGGTTAAATAGGGTATTGTTAGGGTTAAGAGGATAATGGAGTATAGTTAGGGTTAATAGTGTAGTGTAGTGTTTAGACTTTGTCCTGGACGACCCCCACGGCACTTGTAGGGTTAACCTAGGGGTTAATAGTGTCATATAGGGGTCTATATAGACCCCTATTGGTCAGAGGGGCTTATTTTAGTTTCATAGGGGTCTATATTGCCCCCCATGAGTGATGGGGTTAATTTTAGGTGCCGGTAGGGGGGGTAACCATTAGTGTGCCACGAGCCCTTTAAGGACCCGCACAGGAAATTCAAACCCCGCAATTCCCCAGACTTGAATTTTGAATTCAAGCCCGCGGAGGGAAATTTGAAATCCTGTAGTTGCTGCGAGGGTCTCAATCGGTGACGATCGGGACCCTCTGCAGCAAGGGAAGGGGTTAATGCAGGAAATCTGAAGGGGTCCCTATTGGGACCCCTGCATTTTAGGGTTAATGTGTGCACCCATAATATTAATGCAGGGGTCTCTATTGGAACCCTGCATTATAGGGGTGATGTGGGGACACTGCAAGTGTCACGATCTGGTCACGATTGGGTCCACTGCAGCCAGCAAGGGGCTTTTTTGAAATAGCCGCAAGGTCTTCACAGCCCTTGCGGCTGCTCCAGGGTACAAGTAAGCTGCAGCCCTTTTGGGCCGTTTTGCGGGCTTGGTGGAGGACTGGCCGGAGCATTTGAATAGAATTAGGTGGTTCCATGCAAATTAATCTCTTGCGGCTGCGTGGGATCAAAGGCTTTCCCTTTGGCGGGGGTGGCCGCAAGGGATAACAGGGCGCCGGCCGCAAGCCGGCCGAAGCGCTGGTCCGCAAGGGAATAGAATAGGGAAGAAGCTTGCGACCATCCCTTGCGGCCACGCAGCTCCTACAGCCATTAATAGAATGAGGCCCCAAGACTCTAATGTTTTATTAATGAGAGATCATTGCCTAAATTACTGATTAGCCCTTGAGGTATTGGGTATATTGTCTTGGATCTCAACATGCCTAGGACTTCATTCAATTGCGATTTGGCCAATTGAATAAGGCTCAATATAAGCACAGAGCATATATTTTTTAGCAGTTTTTAGTAAGTGAAGACCTTGCTTTTGGATAGAAGTTCACTAACTAAAAACTTCTGTAAAAATATTATATGCTCTGTGCCTATATAGAGCCCTATTCAATTGGCCAAATTGCAATTGAATGATGCCCCTAGCCTTTTTCTGTGCAGGTGACTGCACTCAAGATAGTGGATCCAATGCCAGAGGGGGTAATAATTATTTCATGATGTAGAACATGTCCAGTTGTTAAAGTTTATGTCATACTTGGGCATACTTATTTTCCATAGCAATCCACACTGGTCAGGTTAAATAATGGCATTTGATAAGGAGATTTAGAGAGAGGAATTCATGTGTATGGGTTAAAATACTCAACTTTCAAGCTTGGTAATCTAATGATTTTACACCAAATCTTTAATAACAACCAGATGCAATTACATAAATTTCCATTTGTATTTTATATTTATTCCAAAACTAGGTCCTTTACTGAGTAACTCTAAGGTGCTTTAAATTCAGCATAAAAGCACCTAACAAGAAAGAAGATAAAAAAGTACTTTGTCCATCCCTTCACCAGTTCTCCTTTACAGTGAGGAATACATGCTGGCTTATCAGCCAATTACAGATTGCATTCCAGGATTCTTTTTCTCTAAGAGCTCTTGCAATAGAGTCTTCTCTCTCACTGTAAAACTTAACTGGTATGGTGGAGGAAAAATCTAGTGTTGGCTACCTTGTTTGTTAAAGACGAGCTTAAAAGCATTTTTCTCTAATTTGTGTTTCATTTACTTTTTACATTGAGAAAAACCTTACATGGCCCATTTAATCTATTTTTTTTAATTGTTTCTTTTAACAGGTTAAATTGCTGAGATTTCATATGAAAGAATTAAACGTTGGGGCTTTCAGCTCCTTGTAAATCTCACATCTATTCACAGATTATCATCCCCTCTCACATACACCCACGAAACACACAGACTGACCACTGTGGGATTATTACAGGTAAACATATGTGGGCATAATTAGGGAAGTGTTAAATGGAAATTGGCTCATTACTGATAAATATACCTGAGCCCCATAACCATAGTAACCGGTAATATTTAATGCTGGGTGATTTCATGTCTTGCTATTTCTCTAATGTTTTTATTATAATTCCGCTACATTTCCTTCTGCCTTTTATCTTTATATTATGTTTTATCTGTTCTGAGGAGCCACAATTTTTAAAGGGGCACTATGTGCAAATGTTAGTTTGTTACATACTTTACCAATGTGTAAAGTTTCCCCCAAACTAAAGGCATATTTAGGTAATATCTTCATTTTAACAGACCATGCTTGTGCCTATGGGATTCCATGAGTGTGTCTACAACATTTCCTTCTTTTTGGAGCCTGAGTGGTTGTGTTCTGCTATCTATTCAAGAATGGAAGGAGGGGAGCAGATTTGTTGACTCACTATCTGATTTAGATATGAATTAAGCATTGGACGTCTTTAGAAGGCAGTCCCAAGTTAACTTGCAAGTCTTGCTCTATACCTACCCTCTCAAACGTTGAATAGGAAGTATGACTCTCAAGGCAGCTTCCATTCACTAGCACTATCTGCTAAATTGACAAATTTCTCTTAAATTGCATCTCGGCTCTTATTCGTTTGTCGGATACTTATTGATAAACTAAGCCAATCCATCCTCACTCCGACCTCCCAGGCCCGCTGTCTTGGAATTCTTTTGTACCCTGCCCTCTCTTTCATTCCTCACATTCACTCAATCACTAAATCTTGTCATTTTCACCTAAAAAAATATCTCCAAAATACATTGCTACCTTACACAAGACACAACTAAAATTATAATTCACTCTCTCATCATATCTCGCCTCAACAACTGCGACTCTCTCCATGCTGGCCTCCCTAACACTTGGATGTCTCCACTCCAATCCATATTGAACGCATCTGCTAGACTCATATATCACAATCAACGCACAGTGTCCGCAGAACCTCCCTGTCAGGCACTCCACTGGCTTCCCATAGCCTCTAGAATAAAATTCAATAACATATAAAGTCGTCCACAATTTTGCACCCTGCTTTATCACTGCCCTAATCTCAAAATACGTTCCCAACCACCCTCTTTGCTCTGCTTAGTGGCCTTCTTCTTTCCTCCTCTCTTATCACCTCCTCTCACCCCCGCCTTCAGAACTCCTTGCCTCGCTCCACTAGACTACCTTCCTCTATATGCACAATGCATCTATCACTCTCCTGGGCCTCACCCATACCCTTTAGAATGTTTACAATCTTGTTAGGTGGTTTAGGGAAAACACTGTGTTTGATTGAAAGCTCAAGAACAGGGCCCTCTATTCCTTTGCAGCGTGTTCAATTTGTCTTTGACTTGTACCTAACCCCTGTATAGCGCTAAGGAATATGTTGGCGCGTTACAAATAAAGGATAATAATAATAATAATAAATAATAATAATCTTACTTTTCTGGCGCCTCACACCAAATTATATGACAATAAAGTAAAAACAAGTAAAGGGTAGACCTGGACTCTGTCTTAATTATATGAATTTGAAACAATGTTGCACTTACTTAAAAATTGTACAGTCTATGGTTATCATTTGACATTAACAAGTATAGATATCAGCTGATACTTTGCAGTATTAAAGACAGGAAGCTGTAACAGGCACTTTTTCTCCCTGAAAATAGGGGGCAAATGATGTGTGCGTGTTATACGCCGATATTCCCTCCCCCCTCCTCATCCTCAACCCCCCCTCCTCATTGTAAACCCCCCTCCGCATTCTAACCCCCCCTCTTCATTCTTAACCCCCCTCCTCAACCTAAACCCCCCTCCTCAACCTATGCGCGCCGGGTCAAGGAGCAGAGGCCGGAGCAGAAGCAGGTAAGTGAGGGGGAGGTATTTAGGGGGGTTTAGGTTGAGGAGGGGGGTTTCGGTTGAGGAGGGGGGGTTTAGGTTGAGGAGGGGGGCGTTTAGAATGAGGAGGGGGGTTAAAATGCGGAGGGGGGTTTAGAATGAGGTGGGAGGTTGTGGAGGGGGGTTGAGGTTGAGGAAGGAGGTTGAGGATAGGGGGGTTGAGGAAGGATGATGAGGATGGGGGGTTGAGGAGGGAGGTGGAGGAGGGGGTTTGAGGAGGGGGTTGAGGAGGGAGGATGAGAAGGGAGGTTGAGGAGGGGGTTGAGGATGAGGAGGGAGGTTGAGGATTTTGCTTCAAAGTTCTTTATTTGAAATTTATTTTTTCTTCCCTGAAATTTCCTTCTTAAAATGAGGTGCGTGTTATACGCCGGTGCATGTTATACTCCGATAAATACGGTAAATAAAGTCCTATGACCCACCATGGAGTACCTCCTGACTGGAATGCTCAACCTGTATTGGAGCCCCAAAGCTGCATGTCACCACCCATAATTCACAGATACAGAGGACAAACTGTGTAGCAGAGATGCAATATTACACTCAATATATCTGCTGGTAGACTGTAAAATATCCAAGAGAAGCACTGTACAGTCCCATAATCCCAATCTCCCCATACTGGACGATACACAGTTGGGAGTAAAAAACACATACTTTTTTTTCACACATAGATATATATATATATTTTCTCACAGACATTATATATCATTATATATATATATATATATATATATATATATATATATATATATATATATATATATATATATCCTGGGAAAACAGGAAATCAACACAGGTAAATAAGCACATGCCCATATTTAGTCACACTGTACAGAGAGAGAGAACAATAGTTGCCGTCACATCACACATTTCCCGGTGCCTAGCTGGCTACTCTTACACAATAACAGGCATTACCATATAGCACAGAGATTGATAGGATCATCCTTCTCTTTGCCCTGTCTGTCTCCACCAGGTCTACCAGATAGCTAACAAGTAATCCCCCATGACCCATCATAATATAAATTAATCCATGTCTATTGCAGTTTCTCCTCTCTTTACCCATCACTTTCATCTGAATATTTATCTTTTTTTTTTTTCTCAATTCCTCTAATTGTATCTCATACACATTAATATTATTGTGTGACAAGTGTTTTTAGCTTTAACTGGCATCTCCTTAATGTGAAACAGACACAACTTTTGGTGTAAATGTGGCCTTGGATATGAGAAAGAACCATGGCAGCAGGTGGAATGAGATAACTTGATAATAACTAAATGTGTAATACATGTATAGCTGTATTTGTGTGAAATACACTCATCATACACATATGTGTGCACTGCTTATTCATATAATTATGTAAAGAAAAATTGAGAATAGGATAAAATGCAGTGTTTAGAAAGCTTAAAATGATAAAGGAAAAGTTTCACCTAAACACAAGTTGCTCTTATATGAAATAGTTTGAGTATAGTGAAATAAGCTCATATACAGAGATATGTGTAAAACTTTTAGCTCTTGCCTTTTATTACTATAATATATGTCCTCTACATTTTAGGTGATGTGAGCAGCTCAAAAAGAAAGAAACAAGAAGACAACTCTTACAGCTTAGAACGCTGTGGTTAGATTAGCTCTTGAGCAGGCTCTTGAACATTTGACTTAATTAGCTCAGCATTTTAAGTGTCAATGACAAAAATAATTAATATTCTCTAGGAGTGCTGGTTAATATAAAAGCAACATAATTTTAGTTGGAACTTGCCATTTAAAGGATGGAGATTGACATACTCACAGCCAGAGTGAGTTTCTGCCTTGAGTGATGACTCCTGTGAACTTGGTCAGTCTCCGAGCGTCCACCTCCAGCCACTGTTGTGAATCGCTTCTCCCAGCGCACCATGCACCATCATACAGGTCGTTCTCATTCACCCCGGACTGAAATATAAAGACAGAAACCTCTCTTCATTTATAGAACATTATTATATTAGCATGGTACTTTAAACATTTATTACCAAAATAATACATTGTTAAATGTATGACATTGTCATTTGGCTAACTAACTTGATAATTAAAAAAAATACAAACAGCCATTACATTTTTCACTTTTACAGTGGATATAAAAAGTCTACACACCCCTGTTAAAATGTCAGGTTTCTGTGTTGTAAAAAAATGAGACAAAGATAAATCATTTCAGAACTTTTTCCACTTTTAATGTGACCTATAAACTGTACAACTCCATTGAAAAACAAACTGAAATCTTTTAGGTAGAGGGAAGAAAAAATATAAAAATAAAATAATATGGTTGCATAAGTATGCACACCCTTAAACTAATACTTTGTTGAAGCACCTTTTGATTTTATTACAGCACTCAGTCTTTTTGGGTATGAGTCTATCAGCATGGCACATTTTGACTTGGCAAGATTTGCCCACTCTTCTTTGCAAAAACACTACAAATCTGTCAGATTGCGAGGGCATCTCCTGTGCACAGCCCTCTTCAGATCACCCCACAGATTTTCAATCGGATTCAGGTCTGGGCTCTGGCTGGGCCATTCCTAAGCTTTAATCTTCTTCTGGTGAAGCCATTCCTTTGTTGATTTGGATGTATGCTTTGGGTCGTTGTCATGCTGAAAGATGAAGTTCCTCTTCATGTTCAGCTTTCTAGCAGAAGCCTGATGGTTTTGTGCCAATATTGACTGGTATTTGGAACTGTTCATAATTCCCTCTATCTTAACTAAGGCCCCAGTTCCAGCTGAAGAAAAACAGCCCCAAAGCATAATGCTGCCACCACCATGCTTCATTGTGGGTATGGTGTTCTTTTGGTGATGTGCAGAGTTGTTTTTGCACCAAACATATCTTTTGGAATTATGGCCAAAAAGTTCAACCTTGGTTTCATCAGACCATAACACCTTTTCCCACATGCTTTTGGGAGATTTCTGATGTGTTTTTGCAAAATGTAGCCTGGCTTGGATGTTTTTCTTTGTAAGAAAAGGCTTTCGTCTTACCACTCTACCTCATAGCCCAGACATATGAACAATATGGGAGATTGTTGTCACATGTACCACACAGCCAGTACTTGCCAGATATTCCTGCAGCTCCTTTAATGTTGCTGTAGGCATCTTGGTTGCCTGCCAGACCAGTTTTCTTCTCGTCTTTTCATCAATTTTGGAGGGAGCTCCAGTTCTTGGTAATGTCACTGTTGTGCCATATTTTCTCCACTCGACAATGACTGTCTTCACTGTGTTCCATGGTATATCTAATGCCTTGGAAATTCTTTTGTACCCTTCTCCTGACTGATACCTTTTAACAATGAGATCCCTCTGATGCTTTGGAAGCTCTCTGTGGACCATGGCTTTTGCTGTGGGATGCGACTAAGAACATTTCAGGAAAGACCAACTAGAGCAGCTGAACTTTATTTGGGGTTAACCAGAGGCACTTTAAATGATGGCAGGTGTATGCTGACTCCTATTTAACACAATTTGGAATGTGATTGCTTAATTCTGAACACAGCTACATCCCCAGTTATAAGAGGGTGTGCAGACTTATGCAACCACATTATTTTTCTTTTTTTTTTTTCTCCCTCCACCTAAAAGATTTCAGTTTGTTTTTCAATTGAGTTGTACAGTTTATAGGTCACATTAAAGGTGGAAAAAGTTGTGAAATGATTTATCTTTGTCTCATTTTTTTACAGCACAGAAACCTGACATTTTAACAGGGGTGTTTAGACTGTTTATATCCACTGTATATCCAAGTATTCTTCACTGCAGTCTTCCATTTTCTTTACTAGACTGCTTGTTGCTTCTTGATAGAGACTGCACTTGTAAACTAAAGAGCTCTACATTCATCTTTATGAGAGCTCTGGCAGCTGCCACATCCCCATTATGCAAATAGAAACTTCCTTTCTGCAAACACCTCAAGAAGCAGATAACTGGAAACTAAAATGGCAGACTCAAAAACAACATAATTACATACAAAATAAATAAATTATTTACGGTATTGTTTGCTTTTCACATTCTAAAAATGTAGCCTATTTTCAAGAGTAGGTCTTCAAAAGCGGATATTTTAAATCTATGACCCTAAGGTAGATATAACTCACTCTTGCCCTGCTCTGATCTATCTGAGCTGCACAACAACCCAAATTCTAAGCAGACATCACTCCCACCCTTCTCTGATCTACCTGAGCTGCACAACATCCCCATTTCTAAGACCTCACTCCCACCCTGCTCTGATCTATCTGAACTGCACAACAACCCAATTTCTAAGCAGACCTCACTCCCACCCTTCTCTGATCTACCTGAGCTGCACAACATCCCCATTTCTAAGACCTCACTCCCGCCCTGCTCTGATCTACCTGAGCTGCACAACAACCAAATTTATAAGACCTCACTCCCACCCTGCTCTGATCTACCTGAGCTGCACAACAACCCCATTTCTAAGACCTCACTCCTGCCCTGCTCTGATCAACCTGAGCTGCACAACAACCAAATTTATAAGACCTCACTCCCACCCTGCTCTGATCTACCTGAGCTGCACAACAACCCCATTTCTAAGACCTCACTCCCACCCTGCTCTGATCTACCTGAGCTGCACAACAACCCCATTTCTTAGACCTCACTCCCACCCTGCTCTGATCTACATGAGCTGCACAACAACCCCATTTCTAAGACCTCACTCCCACCCTGCTCTGATCTACCTGAGCTGCACAACAACCTAATTTCTAAGACCTCACGCCCACCCTGCTCTGATCTACCTGAGCTGCACAACAACCTAATTTCTAAGCAGACCTCACTCCCACCCTGCTCTGATCTATTTGAGCTGCACAACAACCCCATTTCTAAGCAGACCTCACTCCCACCCTGCTCTGATCTACCTGAGCTCCACAACAACCCCATTTCTAAGACCCCACTCCCACCCTGCTCTGATCTACCTGAGCTGCACAACAACCTAATTTCTAAGCAGACCTCACTCCCACCCTGCTCTGATCTATCTGAGCTGCACAACAATCCCAGTTCTAAGACCTCACTCCCACCCTGCTCTGATCTACCTGAGCTGCACAACAACCTAATTTCTAAGACCTCACTCCCGCCCTGCCCTGATCTACCTGTGCTGCACAACAACCTTATTTCTAAGACCTCACTCCCACCTTGCTCTGATCTATCTGAGCTGCACAACAACCCCATTTCTAAGACCCCACTCCCACCCTGCTCTGATCTACCTGAGCTGCACAACAATCCCAGTTCTAAGACCTCACTCCCACCCTGCTCTGATCTATCTGAGCTGCACAACAACCTAATTTCTAAGACCTCACTCCCACCTTGCTCTGATCTATCTGAGCTGCACCACAACCCCATTTCTAAGACCCCACTCCCACCTTCTCTGATCTACCTGAGCTGCACAACAACCTAATTTCTAAGACCTCACTCCCACCTTGCTCTGATCTATCTGAGCTGCACAACAACCCCATTTCTAAGACCTCACTCCCACCCTGCTCTGATCTACCTGAGCTGCACAACAACCTAATTTCTAAGACCTCACTCCCACCTTGCTCTGATCTATCTGAGCTGTAGAACGACCCCATTTCTAAGACCTCACTCCCGCCCTGCTCTGATCTACCTGTGCTGCACAACAACCTTATTTCTAAGATCTCACTCCCACCTTGCTCTGATCTATCTGAGCTGCACAACAACCCCATTTCTAAGACCCCACTCCCACCCTGCTCTGATCTACCTGAGCTGCACAACAATCCCAGTTCTAAGACCTCACTCCCACCCTGCTCTGATCTATCTGAGCTGCACAACAACCCCATTTCTAAGACCTCACTCCCACCCTGCTCTGATCTACCTGAGCTGCACAACAACCTAATTTCTAAGACCTCACTCCCACCCTGCTCTGATCTACCTGAGCTGCACAACAACCTAATTTCTAAGCAGACCTCACTCCCACCCTGCTCAGATCTATCTGAGCTGAGCTCTTGCGCTCAGGTTTTCCACATCATGTCGCCAACATAACCATCTTATCTTCCATGCTCTCCTCTTCTCTTTCATGCTCCCATGAGCTCCACTCCTTCCTCCATTCACTATCTCCTCCCTCTTCTAAAGCTCATAAGCAGAAACACTTCTGCAAGTCCCATTGCCATCTCCACTCTCTCTCCTTCTGGGTTCTGGAGATATATCTCCTAAGCCAGGGCCTGATATGAAATTTCAACTAGCAGGTTACATTGTCTTACCACTTGGGACAGATAACATATTACACACTAGAGCCATTCACCTCACCATGTCAGATACCTTCCTACCTAAGTAAACTTTCACTTCCTTCCTCAGCCTTGCTATTACCTATCTGTTCTTCCCCAGGTTTCTGCCTCTCCCAGCCCCTTTAGATTGTAAGTAGTGAGTTTCCAATCATGTAGGGTGCTTTGGAGAAAAGCACTTTCTACATTGATTCTAAGCTCAATACAGGCACTCCAATTTTCTGCAGTTTGTTAACATGGTATTTTTCCTTGTTCTTATCCCCTGTACAGCGCTATGGAATATGTTGGCGCGTTACAAATAAAGGATAGTAATAATATTTTGTGCAGCCCTCCCTTCTGTACCTGGTTGTTCTCCAAGGATGGAGCAGGGCTTTCCTCCTATGTTTACTCTGGAAATATTTAGCTGTCACAAAGAATTCAACAAAGTGTCTCACATTGTTCTGCGTTTGGGGCAGTATAGGGGGACTTGCCTCTCTGAGGTTGCATTGTTGGCAGACTGTTTGTTATTTATACACTTGGCTGAATCTGTCTCAGCCTGTTTCACTTTCTAGCCTGATGGTGCCCAGTTTGCATCTTGTTGAGTGTTAGCATCCCTGGCCATTTTAATGTATTGTGCTTCATTTTGTTACCATTCTGTATCTGGGTGTTCTGCAATAACTCTCTTTTTTTTCTTTCAAGGTTCCTGACAGAAACATTTTTTTAATGTGTTATGTTCGAGGTCAAACAGCTGTAATATAGGACGCTGGATTGCTTTGCAGTTTGTCCAGTAGAGACTTGTATCTAGTGGGGAGTCAGAATTTACCAATGCCTTTTTTGACACTGACCACCAAACTGAAGTACCTCTGAAGTACCTCAGCTTTGCTCTTCATCCATGGTTAGATAGGAGAGCATTTCGATTTCAGGTATGGTTGTATTCAGGGATGCAAGATGTCTGCTGCTTAGCCAGTTAAGGAGAAGGGTTGTGCGGGAGAAGGGTTGTGAGGGGGAAAAATTGTGGTGTCAATTTCAATATTATCCAGTCATCAAACAAAGGCTCTTGACTCCTGTCTGTTCCCTCCTCCCGCACCTCTCCCTCTATTAATAGCTATAAACTCACACAGCCACCATCAAAATCTCAGGATGTGATGTAACCAACATATGGATTCCTGTACATATAATAGAGGTAATGAATCAAAAGGGAGGGGTAATACTGTGTATGTAATGGTGAATGAAATAGCAGTATGGTTATTGGGGAAATTATGTGAATATTTATATTGTTATAGGTGGAGTGGAGTGCATTCAATATTAGTAAAATTAATGATAAAACAAGTATTTGAGTGTAAATTGACAAGAATGTATACTAGTAAACTATGGGGTCTGTCTGTGATTTTAACAGCACTTATGGTCTAAGAAGAGAGGGCAACATGAGTTATAGAGGGCAATAACTAAAACAAAACAAGCAAATGGAGGCGTGGGTATAATGAAATGAATTCAGTTTTCTGTTCTTTGCTTATATTTCATTAGAATGCATAAAAGTGTTACTAGAAATGTGTTATTGGAGAGCTCTGTGCATACTACTTTGTTTCACAAATCTCAACGCATGGAAGAGAATCTGAGGTCAAATGGTATATAAGGAGTGCAGATTCTGGAACAAATCCTCTATGGAAGCCAGGTACTCCACATGTGGAAACAGAACTCTCTATGTGCCCAGAAAACGCTCTGAGCCAAGCAAAGATGGTGACATTCATTTTGGTTATTAATGTGAAATAACTGACTTCTGTAGACTCGCATTTTCCTATATAGTCCTTTGAAGAACTAAACTTGAAAATGAAGAAAATGCTTTTAGCAATTATAGAAAACTTAATTTTTTTCACTTTTATTTGCAATAATTCTTTACTAAGGTGATCCTTATTCTTTGCTGGGCTACGTCTTGCAATGTCTATCTATATAGGGTGTTTTCTTGTAAGCCAATCAGATTTCTTCAAATCCTAATGGAAGCACTTGCACTACAGCTTTTGCTGCGTTCAAAGTCTCCTCCTACCTCAGTAGAAACTAAAATTACATCTATATTAATCACTTTAAAAAACAAATCTCAAAAAGAAATATATTTTAAATATATGATTATAGTGATCATTTAAGAGCAAATATCTGAATGTCCTCCACTACCAATGATCGACGGAACAAATTTCACTTGAGTCTTTTGTAGTTAACCCCTGTATAGTGCTATGGAATATGTTGCGGAGGTTACATATGAACCTTCATTAGAACACCCAGATACAGAACTGCGAAAAATCAGGCAGAATACCTACCTGGAGATACCCAAGAAGGCTGACACCAACCAGATATAGACTGGGCGCCCACAGACAGGAGATCACCACATCCAGGCACAGAGCCAACCAAACTGAAGATGAAAAATTCTGCCGACAATGCAACATCAGAGAGGCAAATTGTCCTAAACGCCTCTCAATCCCACACACACTTTGCTGTGTCTTGTGACATTACCAGAGTAAAAGCTCTGCTCCAACCTTGAAGAAGAACGAGGTACAGAAAACAGGTCTGCACAAGATATATCTAACTTCCTTTGGTAAGCCTGAGCCCAAGTACTGTAACAAAGGAAAAAATACACAGTCTATAGACCAAACTGTGCAAGAATATATGTACTATTGTATGTTATAGCATATTGCAGAGCCATCTACTTTAACATAGCAAATAGTACACACTGATGTCTGTCCATGAGCTCCAGATATGTGCTACATACTTGAAGTGAATTTATTTGCTGGATATATAGGGCTTTATGAAATTTGCAGCAGTTACAGATCAATTAAATTGAAAAAGGCAGCAAATACAGGGTCAAAGCCTCAAAAAAAATGAACATACCGTATATATTCGAGTATAAGCCGAGTTTTTCAGCCCTTTTTTAAGGCTAAAAAGGGCCCCCTCGGCTTATACTCTAGTCACTCTCCCCCCCCGTGTCTCTCTAACCCCCCTGTGTCTCTCTAACCCCC
Organism: Discoglossus pictus; assembly: GCA_027410445.1. Lineage (NCBI taxonomy): Eukaryota > Metazoa > Chordata > Amphibia > Anura > Alytidae > Discoglossus > Discoglossus pictus. The sequence continues at coordinate 102,809,402 of CM050171.1, read as the reverse complement.
CGGTGTCTCTCTAACCCCTCCGTGTCTCTCTAAACCCCCGTGTCTCTCTACCTCCCCGTGTCTCTCTACCTACCCGTGTCTCTCTAACCCCCCATGTCTCTTTCCCTCCCCCCTCCTCATCCTCAACCCCCCTCCTCATTCTAAACCCCCCTCCTCATTCTAAACCTCCCTAAATACCTCCCCCCTCTTGACCTGGCCAATGCTAATGAAATGGCGCACATGTGACGTCACGTCATTAGCATATACCGGGTGCCGCACCCGCTATATGCTATTGAAGTGATATCACATGCGCGCCACATCATTAGCATTGACCGGCATGGTGAGCATGTGACGTCACGTCATTAGCATATACCGGGTGACGCACCCGGTATATGCTAAGACGTGACATCACATGCACGCCACGTCATTAGCATTGGCCAGGTCAAGAGGCCGGAACAAAAGCTGAAGATGAAAGTAAGTGAGTTGAATGGAGAGGGGGAGGTATTTAGGGGGGTTGAGGAGGGAGGTTGAGGAGGGGGTTGAGGAGGGGGTTTGAGGAGGGGGTTGAGGATGGGGGGGTTGAGGAGGGAGGATGAGGAGGGAGGATGAGGAGGGAGGATGGGGGGGTTGAGGAGGGAGGATGGGGGGGTTGAGGAGGGAGGATGGGGAGGGAGGTTGAGGATGAGGAGGGAGGTTGAGGATGAGGAGGGAGGTTGAGGAGGGGGTTGAGGATGAGGAGGGAGGTTGAGGATGAGGAGGGAGGTTGAGGATGAGGAGGGAGGTTTAGGATGAGGAGGAAGGTTGAGGAGGGGGGTTGAGGATGAAGAGGGAGGTTGAGGATGAGGAGGGAGGATGAGGATGGTGGGGTTGAGGATGAGGATGGGGGGTTGAGGAGGGAGGTTGAGGATGAGGAGGGAGGATGAGGAGGGAGGTTGAGGATGAGGAGTGGGGTTAAGGAGGGAGGTTGAGAATGAGGAGGGGGGTTGAGGAGGGTGATAAGGGAGGGGGGAAGAGACACAGGGAAGGGAGAGGGGGAAGAGACACATAGAAGGGAGTGGGGGGAAGAGACACAGGGAAGGGAGAGCGGAGAAGAGACACGGGACAGAGAGGGGGGACACAAGAAAAGGGCACACAAGAGGGGGACACAGAGGGCACAAGAGGGACACAGGGGGCAGCACATTTCCCACCCTCGGCTTATACTCGAGTCACTCATTTTACCCAGTATTTTGTGGTAAAATAGGTGCCTCGGCTTATACTCGGGTCGGCTTATACTCGAGTATATACCGTAAGTAGCATTTCAGGGGATGATCATGATCAATTAAGCAAGCCCTTAACTACCAATTTAGTAACAGCCAATAGTAAGTGAAACCGTCATCATGATGTCAGTAAAACATAGAAGTTAGACAAATGAATTAGTGCCAATAATTAAAACATGACGTTTAAACGTCAATCAATTTGCGTTTAGATGTCCGATATGCAATCGGGCTCGCAATCCAGCGATGTAAAACTCTATAAAAATGAATGAAGAAAATGTTCTAGTCCATGTGGGTGGCCTGATATGTATTAACTCCTTGACTCCCGAGATTAATATAACACAGAAATAAAACCTGAATTTTTTTTTTTCATTGCTTTCCCAGTATTTTAAAGTGCAGTATTGAATTTTTATTTGCTTTTATAGTGTTGAGAACAGGTGTTTAACCTCCTTGCGAGTCTTCTCTAGTACTTGTAGGATTTTTGGCTAAATTTGCCATTTAGGGATGTGAAAGCAATTGCGGGCTTGAGGAATTGTAGCAATTTAATAGCGTTATACAATATTAGAGATTGTAACATTTGCGCCCTTGAAAGATTAAAGGCTTAGCTGGGTCGGAGTTACGATTTTGACAACCGCAGGGATTCTCAGCCTAGTATCTCTAAACAGATTGCGGATAGCGAAAAAAGGCCAATTTAATAGCAGTAACTTTTGCGGGCTACATTACGGGCTACAGTAACTACAATTTGGACAATTTAATGAGGCCCCAAGTCTCACCAGCTTGTGCAAGTGAGCATACCTGTCTATCCTGTCCCAGCATTTTTTCACAGGGGTTAGAATAAGTTGAAGAAATATTCCTAATAAAATAAAAATCTTCTTTTTCTGTAATAATAATGCACACCTCTCATGGAAATGCCCCTAGGCGGGTGTCTGTTCTGTGTAGTGGTGTACGTGAGGGTGTATAAAGTTGTATGAAGGAATGTGTATGTTTTGACTAGTAGAGGTTTATTCTGTGGTAGGGGAGTGTGTATGCTTTGGTGGTGGTGTATGTATGTAGTGGTAAGAGAAATGTGTATACATAAAGGTGAGTAAAGCACAGGTGAGCCAAGTGTTTACTCCTAGGTTAACTAGGTTTGGTCATAGTGAGGTAAGTATGAGGAGCAGTGGCTATTCCAATACATTTTCCAAATGTGGGTGAAACATTAAAAATAAAAAAAAAGTACTGTAAGAAAAGAATTCACAAAATGTTTTTAATAGATGATGTTCACAGTGTATGTAATGAGGGGACTGAGGGTAGACAAGGGAGCATACAGTGCCTTGCAAAAGTATTCACCCCCCTTCGCATTTGTCATGTTTTGTTGCCTCACAACCTGGAATTAACATGGATTGTTTGAGGATTTGCATCAATTAATTTACAGAACATGCCCACAACTGAAGATGTTTTTTTTTTCTATTGTGAAGCAAACAACAAATAAGTCAAAATAACAGAAAAAGTCAATGTGCATAACTATTCACCCCCTAAAGTCAATACTTTGTAGAGCCACCTTTTGCAGCAATCACAGCTCCAAGTCACTTTGGATAAGTCTCTATGAGCTTGCCACATCTTACCACTGGGATTTTTGACCATTCCTCCTTGCAAAACTGCTCCAGCTCCTTCAAGTTGGATGGTTTGCGCTTGTGAACAGCAATCTTTAAGTCTGACCACAGATTTTCTATTGGATTGAGGTCTGGGCTGTGACTAGGCCATTCCAACACATCTACATGTTTCCCCTTAAACCACTCAAGTGTTGCTTTAGCAATGTGTTTGGGGTCATTGTCCTGCTGGAAGGTGGACCTCCGTCCTAGCCTCAAATCACGCACAGAGTGGTACAGGTTTTTCTCATGAATATCCCTGTATTTAGCACCATCCATCTTTCCCTCAACTCTGACCAGATTCCCAGTCACGGCTGCTGAAAAACATCCCCACAGCATGATGCTGCCACCACCGTGTCTCACTGTGGGGATGGTGTTCTTTGGGTGATGTGATGTGTTGGGTTTGCACCAGACATAGCATTTTCTGTGATGGCCCGAAAAGTTAAATTTTTGTCTCATCAGACCAGTGCACCTTCCTCCATACATTTTGGGATTCTCCCACATGCCTTTTCGCAAACTCCAAACGTGCCATTTTGTTTTTTGCTGCAAGTAATGGCTTTCCTCTCGTCACTCTGCCATAAAGCTTATTGTCATCCTATGTCCAGTCTCTGCTGTGGAACTCTGCAGCTCCTCCAGGGTTACGTTAGGTCTCTGTGCTGCCTCTCTGATTAATGCCCTCCTTGCCCGGTCTGTGAGTTTTGGTGGGTGGCCGTCTTTTGGCAGGTTTGCTGTTGTGCCATGTCCTTTTTATTTGGTTATGATAAATTTGATGGCGCTCCCGGGGATCCTCAAAGATTTGGATATTTTTTTATAACCTAACCCCGACTTCTTAACAACATTGTCCCTTACTTGTTTGAAGAGTTCCTTGGTCTTCATGGCAGTGTTTGGTTAGTGGTGCCTCTTGCTTAGGTGTTGCAGCTTCTGGGGCCTTTCAGAAAAGGTGTATATGTATATATATATATATATATATATATATATATATATATATATATATAATGACAGATCATGTGACACTTAGATTGCACACAGGTGGACATCATTTCTCTAATTATGTGACTTCTGAAGGTAATTGGTTGCTCCAGAGCTTTTTATGGGCTTCATAACAAAGGGGGTTGAATAAATACGCACATGCCAATTTTCTGTTTTCTATTTCTAAAAAATAGTTTTCTGTATATATTTTTCTCATTCTTCTCCACCTATTTAGACTATTGTGTTCTGATCCATCACATAAAATTCAGATTAACAAAACATTGAACTGTTATGTAACAAAATAGGTAAAAAGTCAAGGGGGTTGAATATTTTTGCAAGATTTCTTGAGAGGCATATTCAAGTATTGTGAGTCTGCGAGTTTCAATCTTGCATGGCTATTTGGGGAAAGCACTATGGACACCAGATTCCAAGCTCAAAGACAGAGCCCTCCATTGTTTGCAATATGTTAAATTTTTTAATTTGTCGTTGCCTGGAACTTAACTCATGTATAGCGCTACAGAATATGTTGGCACATTACAAATAAACGATAATAATAATGTGAGTGTTTATAGAGGATGTGGTCTGTGGGTATATTTATGTGGATTTCTTGGGAAAGTCTGGTGCACAATGGATAGCAAATGTTGTGCTGGGGAGCCTGAGTGTGGTGTGAGAAAGCGATGGGATAAAGGGGAATATGCAGAAGTCTTGGCTATGTGGAAGTGATGTGGAAGTGTTTGAGGCGTTCTATAATTTACCTGAATGTTGAGGCGGCCGCGGTGGGCTCCAAGGCCATACCGTTTGACAGTGGATGCGTGGAGCTGGAAGTCTGTCACTTTCAATGTCTCCAATCCAAGAGGAGGACAGCCTATGGGATCATGAAGCAATAAAATGGTAAAAACAGACACATATTAAACAAAATGTGCAATTACTGAATTTTTTTGTTGATTCCCTGGGAATACCACCAACTGAGAGCTTGATCCCTTATCAGGCTGCATGAGCTGAGTGCAACAAATCACTTGCATATGTGGGCTCTCAAGACACAGTGGAACCACTTTACAGGCTTTAATAAAGCATTTTAAAGAAAAAATCATGTTTTGCTAATGCCAGGGGCTTTTTAACCAGAAGGTAAGCTGGGAGTAATTTGTGTTACTATATACCAGCCATACAAACACATTGAGACAGTGTGCACTTGGCATGTTGGCCCATTTAATATATGAAACATTCATTATTAAATACATAATAGAAAACGTAGAACTTCAATTTATTGCTCTAATGGAGAAAGGTGAAGCATGGTGTGATGACATATACTTATTAATACTATACACTGCAACAGGCATTTTTATAGAGCATGGTAACATTTTCCACTTGGCGTGAGCCGCTTTGGGTTCTTACATAAAGTAAACTGTAGATAAATTCTGCTGCCAAGGCCAGAAGGTGTATATATGAAACAGTCTGAAGTTAGTATGTGAGAATTACGGATATGACAGGGCCGTAAATCTCAGCATTCTCTCATGCTATCACAAACTCGAAATACCGGAGAGTTCAGACGGTTTATAATGTCAAAGAGATGTAGATGTAAATAAATATAATTCTAAATATTTTAATATGTTATACATTAATAAACAAGAGGGGAGTCACGATCATTCCATACCAAAAGCAGTAAAAGAAAAGAAAAGTAATTGGGTGGCCATAATCTAGGGAGTTCACTGCATTAATTTTACTTTTGCAAACAGAAGACTTTGTTGTATACAGAAAGAGGAAACTACCCTGTAGTTGTGGGCCAATTCCATTAAAAAGAATAGCTGAAACCAAAGGTTGGATTGCCCCATTACACATTTTACAAGATCAGTGTTTTTCAATATATCAATATCAGTATAAAACAGCTTTTAAGCAAAGCATAGGGTTGGATTTTGCACAGATCAAGAATCCACTCATATACACTACTGTTTCAAGCTTGTTGGCTATCATCAGTATGATGCCGATTCTGATCTATGCAGTAGATTTGCGGGACCATGTATAAAATGGTTATTTTGGGATTGAAAGAAAGATTTGCAAATGAGCTTACAAATGGATTACTTGTTGCCTATATATATAAAATGGTGCTGTCCGTGGCTAGGTCTCCTGGTTTGTATGTAATCCAACCTTCACTATGCTTAAAGCTGGTAATACAGAGAGCATATGCCTAAAAGCAGGTAAACTGCATACATTTTGCACTCCTACATACACCACGGAGTAACTAGGCTGATTAGGCTAATTATTCCCTGTTGTCGATACACACAAATTTCATATGATGTTAGACTGAAAACAATACAGTCACGTGGTAATTAACAATTACTGACAAATTAGATATCAGACTATGCTTTAAAATGGAATAAAAGACCACATTTCTGAAATATGTAACAAACATAAAATATAAAAATATTTTTAGAGACATTTTTATATTCCCATAAATCTGATTTTGTCAAGGGGTTTACATCTTAGACTGATAGTCTGTCTGTAGCTTGAGGGGGAGGGTTTCCCATGGGAAAAGTTCACTATTTGAAGGGAACATTTCCAGTAGACGTAAATACAGATCTTATTTGAATCCACATTTCCTCTCAGGTTTCTAATCTTTTTAATAACAAAAACTAAATATCTGTAGTCATTAAAATAAAACTGAATACAATAGTTACAAAATAAAGGTCTAAATATTTAATTTAACTGTGTCTAGTTCAAGTAGCATACTGCAAATAGAGCACTTCAGTGGTCCTTTATGGCTATTTGGTAAAAAAAGAAAAATTACTGTAAGAAATACAATTTGTAATAACATTAAATTGATAAGGTGTTTATTTTGTTTTAAAGTAACCATATAGGGAACCTTCATTGTGTCCCAATGAATGATGTCAGTACTGCTTTAAGAAGTAAAATAATAGCCATCACCAAGTTTTCCCCATGGTAACCCACTTGTGCCCTGGAATGCAGATTATAAACCACTTGGATAAAATATGGATGTGTTATTCCTCTAACACTCCTGTGCCAGATTTAAGAGAGGGACATAAATTCCTTTAGGGGTTTTTCATTTATCAAATGAAAGCTGTGTTGGCACCTGAATAACCCAAAGTTGTGCAGTGGCAACGTGTACAGTCATTTTGCAGATATTCTTCTACAGGCAGACAAGAGGTCAAGGCAGACAGACAAGAGGTCAGGGCAGTCAGACAGGTAAGAGGCCAGGGCAGTCATACAAGATGTCTAGACATTCAGTCAAAAGGTTTAAGAGATTCAAACAAGAGGTCAGGGCATTCAGACAAGAGGTCAAGAGATTTAAACAAGAGGTCTGGCCAGTCAGACAAGAGGTCAGGACAGGCAGACAAGAGGTCAGGACAGTCAGACAAAAAATTATGACAGTGCGATAAGAGATAATGACAGACAGGCAAGAGTTCAATTATCTGAGAACCAACTCTTTTTATGTGTAAAAAGCAACCAACTATTTTTCGCCAACATCTAATTGTTATTATATATCAGGGTTGTTGAGGGGGGAGAGGGTAAACTTTTGTGAGGGACCCATCAATGCCTTTTGCGAGGGACAGGCATTGATATTATGTATGGAGATGGATGTCATCGCGAGAGGAAGGAAGAGGTTTCCCCAGCTGATGACAGACTAGCACTTCTTGCTCATCCACTTCTGTTTCTGCCCAGATAAAGCAGCTTACAATCCGTGGCGGAGCTAGTGAAGGGAGTGCCCCGGTGCAAAACAAAAAGGAGTTGGTTATTACTTTTTACACTTATAAGGCGATGTTTCACTATATATATATATATATATATATATATATATATATATATATATATATATATATTTATATTTATATTTATTTATTTATATATATATATATATATATATATATATATATATAAGGCACTTTTCCATCTTTAACGTTATCTTGCAACCAACAAAATCCAGGAAAAATGCAAACAGATAATAATTAAGAAAAATAATTAAAGAAATTAAAGACCTACAACACCATTTTATAATGGGGTTGTACCTGTGCTTAGAGTAAACCAATCATACAGACAACCCACAAATCTGAAGAACCTTATTATTAGAAACCCCATGCTGCAATCCACAAGCATTGAAACACTCCCCTGCTAAAAAAAAAAAAAATACATTCAACCACCCTAAACCATGTGGGAAAATGTCTTATGGACGTATGAGACCAAGGTTGAACTTTGATATGTTGGTGCATAGATAACACAGCTCATCATCCTAAGGACCATACCTACACTGAAGCACGGTGGTGGCAGCATGGTGCTTTGGGGCTACTTCTCTTCAGGTGATCTATCCAAGACAGTTAGGATACTGTCTTGCAGCCTTATTAAATTGTGATTCGGCCAATTGAATATGGCTCTATATAGGTACAGAGCATAATTTTTTACAGAAGCTTTCAGTTAGTGAAGACCTTGCTTATGAATAGCAGTTCACTAACTAAAAACTTGCTTTGTGCTTATATAGAGCCCTATTCAATTGGTCAAATCCCAATTTAATAAGGCTGTAGGTCAGAATAACAAGAAATGTTGGCACAAAGTTGCTGGCCTTTGTAAGAAAGGTGAATATGATAGCCACCTAAAGCACACATGCATGTCAATCAAGGAATGGCTTCAGAAAAGGAAGATTAAAATCTTGTGATGGCCCAGTCATAGTCCAGATCTCAATCCCATACAAGACCTAAAGAGGGTTCTGCACAGGAGATCCCTGGCAATTTGAAGAGCTTCAACTTTTTTGCAAGGAAGAGTGGGATAAAATTGGCAAGTCGAGGTGTGCAAAGAGACTTATTCACAAAAATTTGCTGCTGTAATAAAGGACAAAACACGCATCCACAACATGTGTGTTGGAGGGAGGAGTTTATATAAACACTTATGCAAATAGGGTGCTTTAATTTCAATTATTTTTCATAATAATTATCTATTTGTTTGCTTTTCACTTGACGTATCTTGATTGCAATGTCACATTAAAGGGGGCCTTACCTCATACAAACCTGCAATTTCAATAAGGTTTAGATAATGTACATCCACTCTATGTATATATATATATATATATATATATATATATATATATATATATATATACAAAGAAAAGGAATCAAGACAGTCATACAGAGCATACAGAGGTCAGGATACGCAGACAAGAGCTTGGGACGGACAAATTAGAGATCAGGACAGAAAAGAGATCAGGACAGACAGATATTCTCACATACTCTCTCTGACGTCTTGATAGGGTTTCTCCTCCTCGGCTCCATACACATACTTTTCTGGATTCTTCTTGTTTTTCTCTGCCTTCTTGCTACTGTTTTTGGCTGGGGAGACATAAATACAGTTGTGATTACTCTCTTCAGAGGATTAAAATCTCTTTACACAAGGCTGCAAATTATAACGTGGGAATAGAATAATAGCCACATGTACAGCAGACCTGCCAGAGCATGAACAGCTCCTTTCAGGGGAAATGAAGAAAATCTCTTAATTTCCATTGGAATGCATAGTGATGGGGAGTTTGTACTACGGGGGATACAATATGACATTGTGTCGCTTAGATAATATGTGTGTGCACCATAGAAAGAAGCAGAGTATACCAAGAGATACAGTGAGAATAAGGGGGGGGGGGGGGAGGAAGAGGGAGAGGGGGGAGGAGGAAGGAAGAGAGAGAGGGACAAGAGAGAGAAAGAGAGAGAGACAAGAGAGAGACAAGAGAGAGAGACAAGAGAGAGAGAGAAGAGAGAGACAAGAGAGAGAAAGAGAGAGACAAGAGAGTGTGTGAGAGAGAGGAGAGAGACAGAGAGAGTGTGAGAGAGAGAGTGTGAGAGAGTGAGAGGGGAGAGAAAGAGAGAGAGAGATGGGGTGGGAGAGAGCGAGAGAGGCAGAGAGAGAGAGAGAGGGGGAGAGAAAAAGAGTTAGTAGGAAGAGTGGAGTAGTAGAGTGAGAAAGGGATAGATATAAAGAAATAGAGACATACAGATATTTCTAGAGATAAAACTAGAGATATATAAGCATAGATAGACAGATAGATAGATAGATAGATAGATAGATAGATAGATAGATACAAATAGACAGAGAGATAGATAGATAGATAGATAGATAGATAGATAGAGAGATAGATAGATAGATAGATAGATAGATAGATAGATAAATAGATAGATAGATAGATACAAACAGACAGAGAGATAGATAGATAGATAGATAGATAGATAGATAGATACAAATAGACAGAGAGATAGATAGATAGATACAAATAGACAGAGAGATAGATAGATAGATAGATAGATAGATAGATAGATAGATAGATAGATAGATAGATAGATAGATAGATAGAAAGATGCTTATTACTGATAAGTCACCAATGTTTCATACCAGTCTTACACGCATGTATTTGTAACTTCCTGTGGGTGGAAACAAGTCACACAGTTGTAATGTTAGTGGTGTGTGCACAACTATAAACACAATGTAATACACAATTAGTAAAACATGTTCTGAAATAAATCAGAGTTCCCACAAGGCACCAGTGTAACAGCGTAGTTGGATATTTCTTGCCTTACTGAATATTTTGTCATTTTTTCTCTCTAGAGCAGGGGTGCACAGAGGGGGCAGGTGCATCTTGCGGGAGAGTTTGTAGTTTTAAATTGGGGGAACTCAGAAAATATTCTAAAAAGGGCAAACTATGGCTGGCATTCCAGACTGCAAATAAATGTGGAGGGATAAGGAACAAAATAGGGTTTGTTTTTTGTCTCATTCAGACGTATGACACCAGGCACATCATGCCCATGTTCATGCTGATCCACTTAGTTTTCATGGCAGAGATACTGGAGTGAGTTGTCAGTTCCTTCTTCAGTGGGCCACAGCATACAGCTTCTGGTATTCTTAGGTGGTCTCCCATCCAAGTACTGACCATGCCCAACCCTGCTCGCCTTCAGGGTGGTGTGATCTCTTGGTTCCCTGACTTGGAATCAAACCCAGGTCGCAGTGGTGAAAGCACTGAATCCTAACCACTGGAACACCAGGGTTACTGAGAGGGAGAATAGAGCATAAGGACAGCAATTTAGTCTGGGTCGTGAGGCTACAAAAAAATGTTGGAGGTGAGGAAGACAGGAAGTGGTGCAAGGGGCTCAGATAATAATATTATTTTTATTATATTTATTAATATTAATAATAATAACAACAACAACAACAACAGAAAAGAGACCTAGAATAATGCAATTCTGCTCTACATTAGACGGACACAAAATAGTAAGTGATTTTTTTTATTATTATTAAAATGCACCGGTACTTATATTTCATTATTTTATCAACATTTATTTTATATAACCCAGTTATTCCTCCAGCTGCTCTCAGAGTGTCTGTATCTGGATATCTAATAAAATAAAATATTGCAAGCTTGCTAGAAAAGCCAATGCCCTCTGATTACTGCAACAATGACACAAAAAGAGCTTTTTCCTTCGGTTTCTTCATACATACTAACCCTAGATAGAAGAAAATAGCTGGTTTATTATTGCAGTGAAAATATACCCATTTTATATGCATTGTAATTTATTATCATAGCTTTTTCTATCTATATGTTCAATACATCAGCTGGTGAGCTGGTGCTGCTGAATAATAATTCAAGGTCGCTAAACAACTTGAGGGCTGTAAAAGCTGACACTGCAGCATTTAAAACAATTATAAACTTGCAGAAGAAGCATCACGTTAGAAAGTGCTTATAGCTTCTCCATTTGATTTGGACTACTCTACATGATGGTGCATGCTTTCAGAGACCATGTGTATATATATATACTGTATATATTCATTCAGGTCACCGGTGCTTTTACTTGCCCCATGTATTGTGTAACTCATAATTACTCCGGCATAACTTGAATTCTGGGATAGATTCCATGATATAACATATATAAATGTGATGGATGCATTCCAGGCTATCAGGGGGTCTGCGGTCTGACCTCATCCAGGTGTTTATTCTGGAGAAAGATGATTTAATTCCACCCATTCCAGATGCCGCCATAACCCAGAGTCATTAAACAACCACTGTAATGCCATGGGAAGAGGAGCTAGTAATTTTAATTATTAATTGATCATTAATAAAATGCAAATGTATTTATGTATGACAGCAATATTCAGTATTACATGAGTTTTCAAAGTTAATGTATCTGCCTCTAGATGTTTTTCTCCACCCTGAAAAGGTCATTAAGAGGAATGTGGAAGTTTTGGCAGAGAGGAAGGTCAAAATGGTTATAAGAACAATTAGATATGATAAAAGACTAAACAATAATTGACAGGCTGCCCTAACACTAAACATGTGTTGACAAGGAATACCTCTAAAATAACACATCTCCAACCAATGGAAAATTGTGTTGGTGGTACATATTGTTTCTAAATGTTTAGCAGCTTCATGGTAGACAAAGCCCTTATAAAGCGTGGATACCAGCAGCCACTGAGTGTGAACTTTTTTTTGTTTTTTTGAATCATTGAATATGAAAATGTATCAGACAAGCAGGAGGTTTTAAGAGGATCTGTCCAGGAGGTTGTCCTGATTGGAGACTTTATCTAGAGAGCAAGACTCAACTAAAATACATATGGACGGTTTCTGGATTTTACTAGGTATATTATTTACCTATGTATCTATTTACTTCTATATACTTTATCTTATTAAAATGCGCTTATAAACTATGTCTAAACTCATACATATAGCACCTGCTTGGGTTTGCCCTCTGCAGCTCAAGAAGACACAGACTCTGTAGTACTGATTGTGTAATGTCTCATACTAGCCAAGGAGTGCAAGGAGTGACCGTCTCTCAGCAGTATGTTGCAGTATATTTCTGAGACATGGTCACTGGTTGATTTGCATGAGACACTGCACAGCCTGTACTACAAATTCTGTATCTTCATGAGCTGCAGAGGGCAGACCCAAGCAGGTGCTACTTTTATGAGTTTAGGCAGTAAAACAGAGCTTATAAGCATTTATTAATAAAATAAAGTACATAAAAGTACATAGATACACAGGGATATTATATACCTAGTAAAAAACAAAAAACATTTATATTCCTTTAAGTTGAGTCTTGCTCATCTGTATCCTATTAAACAGGAGTCAGGTTATTTCCCTAGGAGTCAGAGGAGTGTATGTGTGATCTGGACGGGCTGCTGATCATTCCTTGGCATCCAGTCCAGTCTGCAGCACATCCATCCAAAAGCAACAGGAAGCTTTGCAACATGGCTTTACATTCCCAACAAGATATCAGGAGGGATCTGAGAGAAACCAGGAGGCAGATAAACAGGCACCACAGCGCAGTCCTGCAAGCGCAGCCCCTCCGGAGATTATACACAATGTGATGTAACAGGCTGTATCTGTACACTTTATATAGAGGAACATTCTGGGCCCTGTGTTTAACTGCACATTAAATCTTTATATTATTATTATTATTATTGTTTACTATCTTTTATTTGTAACCCGCCTACATATTCCGTAGCTCTGTACATGGGTTACAATCAAGGCAAAAACAATAGCAGTATTAATACATTACAATGGATGGAGCATCCACTAGATATCACTGCCAAAATGTTGCTGCCGATATCATAGCTTTAGGGTTTAGAGTAAGGGTTAGGGATAGGGTTAAATATTATATTAAAATGACACAAATATTGCAGATATACAACCTACACATAAATAAACATTAAATATTATATATATATATTTTTATATTATTAGAGTGAAAGTGCTGGATAACTCAGATTGGGTATTGGCAGGCTGTTCTTAAACGTATATGTAAGTGAGCCGGGTTATTAATGTATCTGATAGATGAGAATTTATAGTGGCTGAAAAAAAATTGTTTGCATGAAAAAATTCTAAAATAAAGAGATAAACTGTTAGCCTGAAGTTTGCTGAATTTCTTGCTTTTGCAAAGAGTTTTTTTCTCAATGTTGACACCCCCAGAAATTCCCAGGGATAATTAGCATAACCTATACAATGTTTCTTTTTGGCCTGGGGATTGTGCAGACATGCTCAGTTATCACCTGTAGTCTGCCCTACTGTGGGAAGTCACATGATGTCAGACACTTACCTTTCCTTTAGCCAATCAGTATGCGAATGTGCTGCATATTGGATATCTCATTAAAAATGAGAATCCAATATGCAAATCTCAGTTGCTGGGGGGTGTCTACATCACCCCAGCACATTTTTCTTTTCTGCAAAAAAAATGTTGCATTTTTTTATGCAATCATTTTTTGCTAGATGGGTTATGATGCATTCTACAGGGTGCATTCATAACCCACCTCACTTTCATATACCTTTAAGGTTATTCTCAAAGAGCATAAAAAACTGAATTCACATTATATTAGCTATTCCTGACAAATGTTGCCATTATTTGTGCAGCATTATGAGCAAATGATCAGTTCCTGAATAATAATTAGCTGTTTTGGTGTGCTAATTAGAATCATCATCTGCTTGTCTGTCACTGCTGTGACCAAAACAATGACCCTTAATGATGTTATTCAGTAAGAAAGTAGCACTGTTGTTGTTCGGTCCTTCAGTCATGTCCGACTCTCTGTGACCATATGGACAGCAGCACCCAGGCACATCTGTATGTGTCTCTGGTCATGCTTATCCATATGGTTTTCTTTTCTGGCATACATACTGGAGTGGGTTGGCAGTTGCTTATCCAGTGGGACACAATTTGTCTGGCCTCTCTGCTATGACCTGCTCATCTTGGTGACCCTACATGGTAAAGCTCATTCATGAGGTACACAAGCCCTTCACCATGTCAAGGTAGACAGGTCCAGACAGGGCAAAGAAGTAACTAAGACATAAATAAAACTGCAAAAAATGGTGTATCTCTCAGGGATTATGTACTATAGAGAAAAAAGGTTTGTACAAAAGACAGTTTTCGTGCTCCTTAATATGAAACCAACTTTCTGTTGGTGGGACAGTGTTCCTTTAAGCATAAGTTACATGGAAAGGTTCTCCTTCTCCCCTAATGACTTTACCACATATCAATAATTAAACACGCATATTGGAGAGTGATACCTAAGAAGAGAATGCAGAGTTTTATATTGTAATTATATAATGACATATATAGTTGTCAGTGTTGGGAACACTTATGATGTTGATCAACAAAGCGAGGTGAGCCGTGTACGGCGCAGGACTTAGGCTGGTTGAGCGCTGAAGGCACTCATCTGCGAAGCCTCGCAAAGTGCGTAACTCTAAAAACCCTCAAAACAAAACAATAAAGTTAATAAATATAATAACACACTCACAGACAGCACAGGGGGAAAGCCAGGAAGCCGGAGAGTGAGGTTGCAAGCGATTTTGACCCATATTTGTGGGTTTTCGTGAATCCCAAATCGGCTAAGCGAGCAAAAAAATGGCGGACGAAAAACGTAGAGAATGATTAAACTGGATGAAAAGGAGGCTTAGCAAAGCAAGGCACGAGGGACTTCGAAAATACACGACGGCAAAGACAGTAGCACTTACATGAACAACACCAGTAATGCGGGACTTAGAAAATAAAACAAACGGCCTTATTGAATAACACGCAAACATTCAGCTGGCACACAGAGGAGAAACACACAGGGAAGGGACAGGATGCACAAAACTTGCAGATTAACGAACCCTGCAATGAGCGGCCCGTACACTAGACGGGAGGAAAGGCTCGCAATGAGCGACGAACGCGCTCATTGTGAGCCACGAGACCAGCGCCAAAGCAAGTCCTGTGAAGAGTGCCGAAGGCGCTCAACGCGGGGCTTGCAATGAGCGGCAAAGGTGCTCAGAGGAGCAAAAGCCTCACATTGTGGGGCAAACAGCATTGCTAGCCTTACAATTTTAAAAGGGATAATTTATTTAACAGAATCAGTACAGAAAAGAAAATGGAATCAAACAGTAAATAGTAATTACATATTTTATGTGTACAGGTGGTGGAAGAGGATCTGTCCTGAATGGAGACTAGACACCTGATAAGGGATGAGAAGAAGCCGACGTCTTACTTAGTAAAGCTTTACATGTAATTTTTAAAAGTTACAGTATTTTTTGTCTTCACACTGGATCACTAAACAGTATGAAATAATACTATATGAGCACTACAGTCGACCTTTAAAAGGGGACATGGAAGGTTTCTGGATTTTACTAGGTATATAATATACTTGTGTATGTATTTACTATTATGTTCTTTTTTTTTATTAAGAAGTGCTTATAAGCTCTGTTTTTACTGCTTAAGTTCATACAAATAGTACCTGCTTGGGTCTGCCCTCTTCAGCTCGTGAAGGCACAGACTGGCTGTGCAAAGATGATATGCTGACCACAGTGGTTTTGTTTAACTACTCAACATTTATTCAATTTGGTTGAGTAAACCAAGATGTCTCCTGTCAATCACCAGCATTGCCACGCCCCTCTGCCTACTCACAACATGTTTTTATTACATCACAGTGATGCAGCCAATCAGTATATGCACCAACTGATTCATTAG
Source organism: Discoglossus pictus (assembly GCA_027410445.1). NCBI lineage: Eukaryota > Metazoa > Chordata > Amphibia > Anura > Alytidae > Discoglossus > Discoglossus pictus. Next base: position 102,793,109 of record CM050171.1, on the reverse strand, counting down.
AATATGTATTGCAGAGTTTATTAGGAGATTAAGGCATGGCTCTGTGCAGGGGCATAAAAAGCGGGGCGGGTTGGGCATGAGGGGGCATAGAAAGCAGGGGGGGGGGGTGAGGGGGACATATAACCCCAGATTTTGAGGGGGTTCCTACACCCTTGGCTCTGGGTGCCTGCAGTTGTTTTCCAGAACAAATGAGCAAATACCAGCCAGCTCGTTGATTACAATAATGATACAACTTTAACATGAAATGCTTCAATAGGAGAGAGGCAGGGTCTTTACATGTGATTTGTGCTTAAAATACCCATCTTTCAAGCTCAATTACTTAACACATCCACTCAACAATTGTAATAACAACCAACAGCAATTAAATATATTTATGTGTGCACTTTGTATTCCTGCGATAACTGGAACCTCTGCTGTGTCACTTTATATACCATTTATCTAATGATACAAATGTAGTTTGGTCTTCCTATAAAATAACAATTGAAGGGTAATGTTTAAGTTACTGTAGATACTCAAATATAGCGCCACCCGATTATACTGCAAGGGTAGGAATTTGTAGGTGAATGGGTAAAAAGTTCAAAATGCAAATATAATGTGAGGGGTAATATTTACGGAACTGTAGAAAAAATTGTCCTGAATCCTTTTCCAAAAGCACTTCAAATAGTGAATAAATGCGTTATATTCAATACAAAACAAGTAGAATGCAACAGAATATTTGGTTAATGTCATTTTCATATACTATATATAATAATGTACTGTATGCTTGAGACCATCACTCCCATTCCCACCTGCTCCCGCCTCCGCTAGGACTCACAACACAATGGCCGCAGCCTGTGGTAAATGCAGCACTCGAGCACTGGCTGCAGCAGCAGGATGCACTATAATAAAGACATGACAGCGAGAAGCCATTTGTTCATGCACCGATGGAAAGACTATAACCTTCATTCAACAATAAGAACTGCTAGGAACAAGGTTGCCAAAACTCAGAACAGCTGTATCTTGAATATATCACAATCCTCCAATTATTGGTTAAAATGGGAACATAAAAATCTTGCATATACTTAAAGGTATATGCTAGTGAGCTGGTTTATGAATGCATCTGATAGAGGATAATTAGTAGTGTATGAAAACATGTGTTATATAGAAAAGTTCAGTTTACCTACAAAGTTATTTGCACAAAAGTCAAATTCAGTGGTTCACACCCACTGGATGCTTACATAAGGTGGGTACACACAGGAAAGACAGCAGTGTACCCACGGGAAATACAGCAAGATACATATTTTGACCTTTCTGGTACAGAGCACAGGAAGTAACTGTTACAGTTCTTGTTCTGAGCACACCAGAAGCCACTGAGGTGAAGAATGATACAATGTATTATCCTGATTCTGAATTTGAATGTTATTCTAATTGAGGTGGAGTTTTCTAGGGATGTACACCATAAAATGCAAATGCCAAAAAACATAGGAACTTTTGCTAACTTCAAGGTAAGCTTATTAATGTATATTTTGGGATGTTTTCATGCAAAAAAAACTGTTTTCATACACTACTAATTATCCTCTATCAGATGCATTCTCCCTTGCGTAAGTATCTACAGCAATCCTGTGAAATAAGACAGGACTTCATCATAGGGATTATTTACCTTTTTTTTTTTTTTTTTTTTTTTTGGTTTTTGAATTGTAGTAAATGCTTGTTTCATGGGATACATTATACATTAGATAGCAAGATAATTATTACCTGTACTTTATAAATATTAAGTCAGATAAAGGGACAGAAATATAGCCGCATTGTAAAGTCTAAATAAGCAAGTTTGTAATTCACTGTTCCTTGCAAATAGTAGATCTAGTGCCAGAAATGTTACTTTGAAATATTAGTTACTGTAACCAGAGCCACGGATCCTGCTTCTTTGCGTTGTCTCTTATCCGTCCTTGTATCTTAATTAAATCTCTGTAGTGGATCCCAAGTGTAGCGATTGTTGCTGAACAGCTTTGATGTGTGTTTTGGCTGAATAAGAATCACATTCGTTCAACCAACAATAAGAGTTCTGCAATGTGTCCAGATATAGTATAAATGTTGTAAGTGATTAGAACTAACCAAGAGGAAGACTTTCTGGGTCGGATTACAGCTAAGAATATGCAATTTTATAACTAAACAGAATGGATGCAGTCATTCAAACAGAAAGGTGGGTTTTGTCTCATAAAGCATTAAAAACTGTCTATACATTTGTACTAGACATTTTTCTCAACAGTAAGCATTCCTGAGATATTCAGTATTGTTAATGATGCTCATTTATGCTCAGTGCAGTACAGTAAGCTGTGGTTCACAATGCTTGATAAGGTGCTGGAGAGGATCTAACTGATTAATAACCTTAGGAAGGCATCGCTTTGCCGATATTATTAAGATTGTATTTATTATTAATAATAATAATACATTAATAATAATAACAATACATAAAAATAACTGCATGATAACTTATGGAGACATTGTTTTTACCAATACAGAGACAGACAAGTAAATAATAATCCCAATTAGCACATCAATGCATGCTAAGTAGAGATTGAAGGCACCACTAATTTATATAAGAATACTACAGAAACAATCTGCTATTCCTCAGATCATTCACTTTAGAATCAAATAGCTAAGAAGAATATTATAGCTAGTTTTCCCGCTCTAAGTTTAACTTGAGGTACCTGTAAAAGTTGTCAGGCAATCCATTTACTTTTTTTATACTATAGTGGAAACTAGCTTATTTACATAAATAATACAAACTACAAATGGAACCTTTTGATCCTTTTATACATCACAATAATTAGGGCTATTATTCATCTTCAAAATTGCATTTAAGAAAGTAAAAATCTTTGCAGTTGGTTATTTTTTTTGGATTCACTGATAAGTTGTTGCAATTTCATTGAGGATTCCAATCAAATAACGATAGGAAAAGGAAGAAGGTTTCACTAGTGAGAGTTCTCCATTGTTTGGGCAATGTAGCAATTATATATTTTTTATTATGGTACTATCTAATTTCTGGTCTTTGAATTTAGGAACCTTTCAGCCTCTAGAATTGATGAGTAAGACTACACCTGAAGTATTAGTTGGTTTTGCTCGGTTAACATACAAGATGGGTAATTATATAGCGCGCAATTCAATTGCCCAGTTCGTAAATTTATACACACTTAAAATCACTCTTAATATTGCTACATATCCGGCAAATCTTACTTATTGGCACTAATTAATTCAATAGAATGCATATAAACATTTATAAAATAAAACATCCAAAGCCACATTTATGAGTTCAAGGCATTTTGCAAGTATCTAACAGAATATGACCATAGTATCTAGGGCTAATACTTACATTCCTTCTTATTTGTTTTCTTGGGCTTGATGTTTCTTCTTGGGCACATGGTAGACCTCTCTCTAGTGTCCTGGGACTCATGGATCTCCTCCACTCTAGGTTGCTGGAGCACTGCAGGTTCTGGTTCTCTGGCTCCAGGGTTGTCTGTAGCCACCTCTGGGTCCGGGTAGGAGTAATAATGGTCCCTGTCAAGATCTCTTGATGATAATAGTCCTGTTCCTCTTGAGGACTTGCCAGTTCTGCATAATGAATCAAGACCACCACCACCAGAAGGAACACCAAAAACCCTTATCAAATCTTCCTCTCCTGATTTCCCCAAGTGTATAAAATAAAAAGTACTAATAAGTGTCTGCAGAAAGACTCCTAGAAAGAGAAGAGATACAGGGTAAGTATAAAGAACAGTTCAAAACGACTCTTGATTACTCTTTATAGAAGTACACAGACCTCTAAATGGGTAGAGTCCAAGATAGACATGTAACACCATTCCAACAGATAATAAAAAGAGAACTGAATGAAGGAAAGAGGAGTAAGGTGGTGCAAAGGTCATATTGATGTACATCAAAATATACAATTCCATATGGAAGACCAAGGAGTCTGGTACAGACCCAACAAAACAGGCAAAGGCACTGGGGTAAACAACCATTGTATGTATTTGTGTGTTGTTGTTTTCTCTGAATATAGAAGGTGGGAGACTTAGTGGTAATGTGTGAAAGTACTACTTTACAGAAAGGGTAGTAGATAAGTGGAACAGCTTTCCCATGGAAATGGAATAGACAAACACACTTAAGGAATTTTAAGGAAGCTTTGGATGTCCAATAAGGCCACCCGGAGGCTTTATTAATCCAAGCTCTAGGTCGATAAATTGGACAGAACTAAATCAGGTGTTTTTGGTTCATAACTTCAATCAAATCTAAGTTTTTATGTTTAAATTATATCATCAAAAAGTGCAAATTCAACTATTGGAAGAGGAAAAGAAAACAAAATTAAGAAAATGTATGAAAGCAATATAGAAGTGCGTAGATATTAGATGGTATGATTTATAAAGTGCATGGGCTATATTGAAATAGTATACAGTCACTTTAATTGTGAAGAAGCAAGAATAACAAAACTTTAGTTGGTCTGAAAAATACACTAAGCAGTCTTCAAGTGATCAACCAGGACCTTGTTCAAGTATTAAGTGGCCAATTGGGGAAAACAGTGTTTGGGAAGCAGGTGCTGTATAGGATTGTTTTGTAGGGTATGTAATACAAACAAAACTGGTATGGGGTACATGGAGAGAAATGACTGATTGTTTACTGACCTTAGAGCCCCCCAGCAGTGTCTGGGGCGTTCAGATGCTTTGTCCAGAGAGTGTGTCTGTAAGTCACTCACAAATGAAGAGGTCTCAGGACAGACAGACTATTTCCCATAGGACTGAAGCAAGTACCAAGTTCAGCAAGTGTAGGCTGGTGACTTCTGAGAGACTGCTCCTGCATCTTCTGGGATACTGTCCAAGGAGTTTGTGGAGGGGGCTGTACCCTAGAAAAGACTCCTTTGGCTCTCCTTTAGTCCCAGGTGACAGTTTCAATTAGAAGAGACTGCTGACCACTTAGGCTTAATCTGGGAGTTGTTGCTGTACAACTTGAATGAGATGCTGCTTCTTAACACACAATTCCAGTGTTCCTTCAAGGAGACTGTATTGGTGTTTTGAGAGGCAGCTGGTGCTAGAAGTGACAGGGTGTGTAATCCTAGAGAGGCAGGATGGAGGGAAGAGAGCTCCTCCTGTGTGTGAGAGAGACAGCTTCTGAGAGGCCTACTACACAGTGAAAGCTCAAAGATAAGAAGAAAGGGAGGTGGGGATCTTGAAAGAGTGAGAAGGGAAAGAGCTGTCAGGAAGTAATAAAGAGCTGAGTGAAGGTTAAAGGGAGAAAAAAAAGATCTGAAGCCAGTAAGGAGAAGAAAGATAAATTGCTAGGATGAGATGAACTAGACAGAGAATTATTCATTTTACTTTTGAAAGTTCTGGCTCTGTGTTTTAGGGAAATGGTGTTATTTATCAAAGTGAGTAAAATAGTGTGAGTAGATACAATGGGAGTTAATAATCTCTTTTTCCTATATTATTCTGTAGAATCTATGTAACCAGGCTGGCTAAATCCAAACCCATTTAAGGTTGCACAGAAAAAACATAGAAAGTTGACAAAGGGCATTGGAAAGCATTGATGTGAATATTGCATCTGAAGTAGGGTTTGGTAATGTTGTTCAATTCAATATACAAGAACAGAATAAACTGCTTGCAAATGTATAATAGCCCTGAGTGCTTGTACCTGTCAGCCAATGAGCAGTGATATAGGGTATGAGTCATAGGTTTCTGCCAATGAATGCTACATACTATTATGGTATGATCCAGGCTCAGATAGGAACATCCTGTTAATTTCAGGAAATTTAAAGTTTTGTGCAAAAAAAACAGAACTTTGTACTGTCAAAAAAATGGACATTTGAAATGCTTGAAGATTGTATCCAGTGTGCTTTTCATCCCACTTTCTATTCACTCTACTTCTATTTAATAAATATACCACACTGTGTGTTTTACCCTCTGACATGGTAGGTGCTATTCTTTGTTAGAATATCTCTCTCTCTCTCTCCCCCCTCTCATCCTCTCTCTCTCTCTCTTCCCTCTCCCTCTCTCTCTCTCCTCCTCCTCTCTCTCCTTTCTCTTCCTCGTTTCTCTCTATCTCTCTCCCCCTCATCCCCTCTCTCTATCGCCTCTATTCCTTGCTCTCTCTCCAATCTATCTGTCTGTCCCCTCATCCTCTCTCTCTCCCCTATCTTCCTGTCTACCCCTTCCCCTCTCTTCTTGTCTCTCCCTCATCTCCCTCTCTCCCTCTATCTCCACCCACTATCTCCTTTCTCCCCTCCTCTTCCTCTCTCCTCTCTCCCCCACTCTTCCTCTCTTCCTCCCTCTCTCCCCTCTCTTCCTCTCTCTCCTCTCCTCCCTCTCTCTCCCCCCTGTCCCTGACTCTTCCTCTCTCCCCTCTTTTCCTCTCTCTCTCTACTCTCTCCCTCCTTCTCTTCCGCTCCCTCCCTCTATCCCCTCTTTCCCCTCTCTGCCTCCCCCTCTATACCTCCCTCTCGCCCTTTTTTTCTCTCTCACCCCTTTCTCTCTCTCCCCACTCTTCCTCTTTTCCTCTCTCTCTCTCTCTCCTCCCTCTATCTCCCCCACTCTCTCCTCTCTCTCCACCTCCTGTTTTTGTCTCTTCCCTCTCCTCCTCTCTGCCTCCTCTCTCTCCTCTCTCTCTCTCCCTCTCTCCCCCCGGCTCTTGCTCTCTCTCCCCTCTCTTCCTCTCTCTCCTCCTCCCTCCCTCTCTTTCCCCCCTTTCCCCCAACTCATTCACTTTCCCCTCTTTTCCTCTCTCTCCCTACTTCTCTTCCGCACTCTCCCTCCCTCTCTCCCCTCTCTGCCTCTCCCTCTATACCTCCCTCTCTCTCCCCTTTCTTTCTCTCTCCCCCACTCTTCCTCTTTCCTCTCTCTCTCTCCCTCTATCTCCCCCACTCTCTCCTCTCCCCCTCCTCTCTTCCTCCTCCCCTCTCCCTCTCTATCCCCATCTCTCTTCCCTCTCTCTCCCTCGACTCTTTCTTTCTCCCCTCTTTTCCTCTGCACTCTCCCTCCTCTCTCTCCCCTTTCTTTCTCTCTCACTCCTCCCCCCTCTCTCCCCCCACTCTTCCTCTTTCCTCTCTCTCTTTTTTTCTCTCTCTTTCTATCTCTCTCCTCCTTGATTACTGGATACTTGCACAGTGTTTATTTATATTTCTATAAAGTTTCACTCTTTTTCTCCATCTGTCCTCATAATTAGAAGTATTACAAAAACCATCAAACCCCCCACAGCACATAAACCAAACGGCACAATTTGTGAGTAAACCTTTGTAAAGAGGACAATTATTGCAGCCTCTTGTAAAATTGTCTGCCTGTAATTAGCATCAAATGTGCTAAAGTAAAAGGCAAAAATGTCAGCCAAGCTGGTAATTCGAGGAGTGCAAGGGTAAGTCATGGTCTGGGACCTTTAAGACACTTTGGGGAACTAACCTATTAAGGTTAAATGGTCTCTATGATTAAGCACCTCTGACTTTGTTTTTTGTTTAATCAAATAACCCTTCAGGCTTAATCTCCCTAAGGGCAATAGGGAGACTTCAGACGTGGACCCCTTGCTCACTGTGTCTTAGGGAGGTAAGCTACACCTCACTGACAAGGCCAACTATGGCTGAAGCATATGAACTAACATATCAAGGTTAGTTTGTTTTTCTTATTGAGCTCCTCTGACTTTGTTTTTTACTTTAGGGAACTGGCTGTATAATGCTGGCCATCTTTTTTTTATGTAAATACTATTATGAAAGGTGCCATGCCTGAGCTTTATAGGGTGGGTACCTAAACCAGTAATTAACTGAGCCTATGATCCATTTTTGGGGCTTCAATACCAATATACCAAAATGGTCAATGACTCTCTCCTGGAAGCCCAAATCCCTCAGGGCCATATAATTCATCCCAGGACCCCATACACATTGACCAAGACATCTTATAGATAGCACTAAACTTTCCACCAAGAGAAAAGCCTTAGAAATAATTATTTTTTGTAAATAAAATATGGAAACCCACGGAAAACACCTTTGAAAGACACTGTACTAAGAGATGTGCTACGAACTACATGATGAAGATCACAAACCACAGATAATCCATTGGCCACAGTTTGGGAACCTCTGCTATGGGCTAGTTTGCTAATTGCCCTAATGCCGTGTTGCACCTAATTCAATGTGCATATTAGGGAATTGTAAATGATTCCTTACTGGTCCAACCTGGGTCACCAGTAGTCCATGATTTCAATATTTCTGTGCATAAACATAGGTGAATCAAACAGAATGAAAGCAACAGAATAACTGAAACTGAATACACAAAATCTGCAGAAATCATGGGCTGTGGCACTTTCATAGGACCAGTAGCTTATCATTTTTGGTTCTTTCACACTAACAAATCCTCTGCATACTGCAGTGAAGGGGGGTTTCATGAGGATTGACTTAGTTATATACATTCTCTTTGCTTGGTGATGTAGAGCAGCATTTATAAGCTTTACATCACCTTTAACTAAACATCTTTGTATCAAATGCTGGAAAAGATGGCTGGTTCTTTTAATTACATTTAATGTTAGAAATGTACATTGTCATTATAATGAACGAGTGGCTAACAGAATAATATTTATGTACATAACTATAAACTAGCGACTTGCCCGTCAAAAAATGACGGTAAATAAAATTTGAAGCCATGATAATGCTGTTTGGCACACAATGTTAAGCTTTTTATACTCTAAGGGACCTTCGGCACTCATTGCAAGCGTCTCCTTGCGTGTCCTTTGGCTCGCCTCTACATTTTTTGTTGATGGTGTTTTGCCCGGTGCAGGGTTGTGTTGCCTCGTTTTCATTTTTTTGGCCCGCCATTTTTTTCTCATCGCTTAGGTGATTTCGAGTGCCGAAACTCGTCAAAATCTACTAAAATTTGCGTTCCACCTCACACCCCAGACGTCCTGGCTGTTCCCCCAGGCTGTGTGTGATGTTTTTGTTGTGGTTTTTTTTTTTGTATTTTTTGTGTGTTTCGTGTTTTGTGCTTTGCGCGGGTTCGGCCGTTAGCTTTGTATTTTTAATATCTCGTATTTTGTTTTTCTAAGTGCTGTGTCTAGTAAAATGGTACGGCCGGTTAGCGGTGTCTCATAATTTTTGTTTTCTAATGTCCTGCGGTTCGTCAAGTGCTTGCAGCCTAAGGCGATCCCGCATATGCTAAGTGTTTCATTGCCTACATTGCTCGCTTCGCTTTGCGAGGCTCGCAGGCAATGAGCACTTTTGGCGATCATCGACCAAGTGCTGCGAGTTTTAGTGCTGTGAGTTAAGGCTCACTATGCGAGGCTCGCAGGATGATGAGCACCTCTGGCGCTCATAGCCCAAGTGCCCAAGAGGATTAACAGCTCACCTCGCTACACCTTTTGGCGTTCGCCTAAGTGCTGCGACTTAACGTCTCGCCTCGCTATGCAAGGCTCGCAGGCAATGAGCGCCTTTGGCGCTCATTGCCTAAGTGCTCAGGTAAATGGCTAGCCTCGCTTCGCGAGGCTCGCAAGCTATAAGACTGGTGGGGCCATGTGACCCATTTGTGGAGGGGAAATTAAACTAAAAATAGAAACAGCTATTTGCAGATATGGAAAGAGGCTCAATCAGTAATGGTAGGACAGTGAAGTACCAAGGGAGTCTCCAAAGGAGGGGATCATACTCTGCTGTACATGAGTGCTGCTGGCACTTGGGAGCTACAGTTCATTGAAGGAACCATGAATGCCAACATGTCCTGTGACATACTTGAAGCAGAGCATGATCCCCTTCCTTCAGAGACTGGGCCATGTTCCAACATGATACTAATCCAAAACACACCTCCAAGACGACCACTGCCTTGCGTAAAGAAGCTGAAGGTAAAAGTGATGGACTGGCCAAGCATGTCACCAGACCTAAACCCTATGAGCATCTTGTGGGGCATCCTCAATCGAAGGGTCGGTGAGTGCAAGGTTTTCTAACATCCACCAGCTTCATTATGACAACATGGAGGGGGCTGGAAAAGTGGACTCCAGTGGCACCTGTGAAGCTCTGCTGAACACCATTGCCCATGAGGGTTAAGGCTAATGCTGGAAATAATGGTGGCCACACAAATATTGACACTTTGGGTCCAATTTGGACATTTTCCACTTAGGGGTGTACTCACTTTTGTTGCCAACAGTTTAGACATTAATGCTGTGTGTTGAGTTATTTTGAGGGGACAGCAAATTTACACTGGGTATACAGGCTGTACACTTACTACTTTACATTGTAGCAGAGTGTCATTTCTTCAGTGTTGTCACATGAGAAAGGATATTAATAAATATGTACAGAAAATGTGATTAAAGCCTCCTTCAACGACTAAAGGACGGCTAACATATATGAAGCTGAGGCATGTAGAGAAAAGAAATACAACAGCTTCATAAGAAACAACAACATGATTTTATAAAAAAATAAAGTAATAAAACTCAACTGCCTCTTCCATCAAGAACACATAGTAACAGGGGGGAAAGGAAGAGAAAAGAAAAGGACCCAAATTCACCCCTTAATTTCACCACATCAGACACAATTCTAAGAACCTACCAACTCAAACAAATAGTTTTTTTCTGAAAAATATACGGAACAACACAGGAATTATAAATCTCTCAGACCATCAACTATCCCAAGCCGAGACCTCTGTTCTCTCCAAAGGATTGTCATTCTGTCCAGACATAAAACTAGATAAAATACAACTACTACTCAGACATAGAAGAATTCTTCAGGAGATTAGGGCTGGCAGAATTTTTTCACAACAAGGGACATACCACAACATCATTAGACTGTAACAAGAAAAAAAAAAATATTTCAACCCACAACCTGGTTGTAACACCAAACTGGACAGTTATATAGAAAGCTTTCGCCTGTGAACTGCATCCTTTGTAACAACACAATATAGAAAGAGACATGCACAATTTTACTCCATCAGAAAGTACTTGCCATAAAGATTTAAAAAAAACAACCCCAACATCACCATCAAACCGTCAGTCAAAGGATGTGCAGTTGTTATCATGAATACTCAGGACTACATAAATGAAGCCAACAGACAACTGTCAGACAACTCTACTACAAGAAACTGAACCAGGACCCTACAGAAATATATACTCTTCAACTTAAGAAACTCCTCAAAACATTCCCTAAAAATATACATCAAGAATTAGAACAACTCATCCCACCATCCTACAACTGGGACTTTCTACCTACTGCCCAAAATCCACAAACCAGGCAGCCCAGGGAGACCAATTGTTACAGTTATGGACACACTGACTGAACAGATATCTGGATGTGTTTGAAAAGAGCCTAAGAGCCGTTAGTAATACCAGTAGCTTATATACAAGACACCACTGACTTTTCTCAACAAACTCAGTCAGATTAAAGACCTACCTGCTAACACACATACTTGTTACCATGGATGTAGAGTCTCTTTACAGCAACATCCCACACAAAGATGGCACTGAGGCATGCTTTAAGTTTCTTTCGACAAGACATGCAAAACAATAAATATGGCCCAGATATTATTATTAAAATAAGAGAATATATCCTCACCCACAACTATTTACTTTTAACCAAGATACCTACCTACAGATGATGGGGACTGCCATGGGTACAAAAATGACTCCACAATACGCAAATTTATCTATGGCCAATCTAGAAGAAACATTTTAATCTGTATCCATTTACAAACCATACAAATACTACCGTTACATAGATGATCTTTTCATCATATAGACAGAAGGAGAAATCAAACTCAGAGACTTTCATAATTCGTTCAACACCTTCCATTCATCTATAAAACTTAAAATGAATTTCTCTACAGAAAAGGTAAACTTTCTGAGACACTACTATATCCATTACCAATGGCACTCTCCACTCATCTGTATATAGGAAACCCACAGACAGATGTAGTTATCTACACAGCTCCAGTTTTCATCCCACCCACACAAAACAAGCCATAGTCCATAGTCATGCTATTAGATACCATTGGATTTGCTCAAACATTGGAGACCTTGATACAAATTTAAAAACACTGTCTGAATCTTTCAAACAAAAGGATTACAGACCCTGTATTATTACCCAAAAAATAACCACTGCCATCAAAAGTACCCTGCAAACACCTTTTAGAGTACAAAACAAGAAGAAACTACTTCACATATACCTCTAGTGACCACATACCATCCAATTTTAGAGAACATTTAGACAATAGTCACAGATTTACAGCCATTACTAATTGAAGATACTGAATTAAAAGATATTTTCCTAAAACCTCCCATCCCAGCATTTAAACAACCACCAAACCTGAACAAAAACGTGTCAGCATTAAATTGCCAATTGAACAACTGAATATAAAAAATTAAACTAAACCTGTAACAAACGTGCCTGCAAATTAATGTCAACACATTAGTAATGATGACACCGCCACACATAACAAGACCATATAACATCAAAGGATTGTATTCATGTACATCATCCAATGTGGTTTATATAATACATGTCCTTTATGTGAACACAGGCTGTTATATATTGGAGAAACCGGGACCAAAAATGATCACTCCGATCCAAAACTTAAAAGTCAAAATACTCAGAGAAAGACTTAAAAACATCCAAGAGAGAAAAGCATTTGAAATAAAGATGATCAAATTCTTCAACACTAAAAATACAGAACTTAATATGGACTTGGGTTTTCTAACACATTATCAAAATGTCATGTTTTTTTTTCTTCTTATACTATAACAGACTTAGCACTCTTAGTGAGATGTTTGTCCAACAGAAAATATATCACTGCAGTGCTCTGTTTTTTCATGTATATATTGATGTATATATAGTATGTGTTTACTTGCGACTTGCCCATCAAGAGAGTTTTTTTTTGTTTTTGTGTATATTAGTTTTTGTATGCTAATGAAATAATTAATACATTAATAAATGAATATACTTTACCTATTTGGAAGTAAGATAGGCAGGAAGCATTGTGGTGAAGAGCTGACAATCTGTTTTGATGTTCCTGGAGCATACATTGTAGATTTGCACTGTTGTGGAGCTGAGGTGTAAGTGTCAGCAATGTGTGCAGTGTGTAGTGTAAATAGGCTGCGTGCGTGAGGAAAAGCCGTTAGGGTAGCTGTGTACTTCCTCATTGTGTTAAGTTAGTGTTATAAAATGGCGGGGGAATGTGATGTGGGTGTAGGCGTCTGTGTATGATGTAGCGTCCTTGTTAAGAGTGTATCTTGTACCTCGTACAGCTTTTTTGAAAAGCTGTATGTGCTTGGTGGTGTGTTTGCGTGTTTAGGGGTCCTGTAGGGCTAATTTTTGTTTTTTCCAGCGGCCATTTTCTCTCGCTTAGTGGATTTTCCTGTGTCTAAACTCATGAATTGGACTTAAATGGAGGTGTAACTTCACAGTTGCAGAGGTCCTGGGTGCCCCCCTTGCTGTGGGTAAGCTTTTTATCTATTTTTTGGTGTATTTATTTTTAATGTTTCATGAGTGCGTGCGTTTCAGCCGTTGAAGGGTCTTATTTTTGTGAGGTTTGTAATGATTTTTTTTCTACGTACCTTGCGTCTTTTATTTTTTTAAGTCTGTACATTTTTCGTTCTAAGTCCTGCGGTTCGTATATTTTTGTGTAAGTCCGATATATAGTGATTTTGTGTTAGATGTTATTTTTCGTAAAGTGCCCTTGTGTGGGTTTGTAACCGCGTGTGAGGCCGCTGTAGAGGCCTCCAGCCTCCCCAAATGCGGCCCCTCGCATTTGCGGGCAGTGGCAATGAGCCTTGCGGGTCATTGCAGCCGACGTGGGACCTTCCCCCTCCGCAAATGCGGCCCTTCACTTTGCGAGGGTCTGCATTTGCGGTCCGCAATCGTTAGGCAACAACCCGCATTGCTGACAACTATATATGTGATATGTTTTCCTTTGCTATGTTGTGTTTATTCCCCATATATGTATTTACCTGATGATGTCAGAATGGTGGTTTCCACTCTCTCTGCATCTTGCCTGTTTTTTATTCAAACTGAGGGTTTCCATCGTCATTTTAATATTGCTTCAGACTTGATGAAGAGAGGTTGAACTTCTCGAAAGTGTGTCATATAAATAAAATGCTTGTCCAATACAAAAGAGAGGTATCAAATTATATTGCAAGTACTCATAATTAATCTATATATATATATATAGAATAATAATTACTAAATTACTATATATATATATATATATATTATATATATATATATATATATATGTAGAGTAAAGTATGGGGTCAAAGCGATCATTGGAAAAAAGTCATACATCTCCATAGCATGATTAAGTTTAATGTTGCTATTTTTTGTGTCCCCTGTTCATTTAATCTGTGTGGAGGTGGGTTGCCCCCCCCCCCGTATAGAGGGTCCACACGTGCGTTATTTCTGTGTACTTTTTATTTCTTCATTACATTAAAGCTTTTCTGTGTTCCTTGCAGTTGGGACTCACACATGCATACTGCTGCTCCCAGCTGCTGCACATCAGGCTGGAGGGACCCGCTCCATACCTCAGAACCTGCCTCAAGCCAAGAGAAACTTTCAGCGGACCTGCAGTCTCCGGGTTTGATAAGCCAGCTGCTGCGAACGCCATTAAATATACAATCATAATAAAATTCCAGAGATGCCCCCGGAATAAAAAACAATCTAATTCCCTTGCAGACGAATTTCCTGCTGCTGAGCGGGAAAGAGAAGCATTTACAGGAGCAGAGAGATGGAAGTTGATTTTAACCCCTAAAATTCTGCCAGAAAGAACATCAGTGCTGACAAATTACTATGACGATGCCGTGAGTAGGGGGGCTATACAAGGCCAGAGCCACCTGCTATAAGGACTACAAGGTTATCTACCCACAAGGACCGTTGGTTCTTTGAAATCTTGCACCAGCACCCTGATTATCCGGCTTCTGTATTAAGTCAGAGTCTCTCCATAAGTAATCAGTGCTTCCAGGAGTCCCAGTAAGCCTTCCTGTGGTTAGTGTCAGTTACTTGTAGGGTGGAGATAGGTTCAGTATCGCAGCCACCAGTTACAAAATTGAGAGAGACACACAATTTCTAAATTCAGTGAACTGATTTATTTGTGAAATGACAGCTGTATTTATAGGGGGAATAAATACAGAGGGGATGTACACAATGAAACAATGAAAGGGGTGTCAGACAAACACAGAAGATAAACTCCATATTGGGTTCTAACAGTAGCTTCCTGAGAGCAATAGGATTAACCTCCAATACACATCCTGTCATCTCTAGCACATATCAGACGTGATTAACTTAATCTGGCAAACAATGGAACAAAGCAGTTTTATAAATACAATAGAGGTGTTTATGCAGATAATCCAGTGCTGGAGCATGCCGTCAGTTCTTTAACGAGCACCAAGGGCCAACACCCAGGCCAGGAAAAAAGGCTCCGTAAAAATTATGTTGTTGTTGAAATAGACAAATAGTACATATACTGAGATTGAGAGAATATCACATCACTGCCACTACTTTAGCATGGCTGACACTTAGACACACATAGGCTTATATATAGAAATAAATAATCAGAGTATAGAGAACACCACATTGCGTGATGCATCTTGGAGGAGAACGAGAAGTCTGTATCTACAAGGAACAATTTAGGCATTGTGACATGAAACATTAGAAATATGAACCAAGGCAAACTGGATGTGGGTCAGAACATGAGAATGACAAGGTTAAACATTGATAGCCTGGGAGTTAGTGAAATCAAATGGACTGAAATGGGACATTTCAATCAGACAACTACCAAGATCTTCTACTATGGTTAAGAATGCAATGGATTTGCCATCATAATCAATCTAACCATTGCCAAAGCAGTGCTCAGTTATATGACAGAAGTTGATTTCAATTTGAAGTTCAAGGCAAGCCATTTAACATCACAGTGATCCAAGTCTTTGCTCTAACCAGGAGGCTGAAGTTGTCCAGTTCTACAAAGATATTCATCACGTCATAGTTAACACAGTTTTTTTACAGCACAGAAACCTGACATTTTAACGAGGGGTGTGTAGACTTTTATATCCACTGTATATATATAATATATATAGTAAATATATATAGAATATATATATATAAGTATATATATATATATAAAGAAAGCTAGACATTGTCCAACAAAAAATATCCCCAAAGAAGAGAAAACTATGAAGACATATATATCACATATAATAGTTGTCAAAATGCGATTCGTCGTCATGCTTGCGACAAATCGCAGTTTGACAACTGCGCATTGCGCAACGGGCTGCGCATGCGCATTGTGCGGCATAAGCCGCGCATGCGCATTGCAGCGGCCCGCACAGGCGCATTGCTGGCCGAAGACACAGGAGGAGTAGGGGAGACACACAGGGAAAAAGGGGGAAAATACAGAGGAGAGGGGGGAGAGACACAGGGCAGGGAGAGGAGTGGGGAGAAACACAGGTCAGGGAGAGGAAGGGGGAAGAGACACAGGGGAGGGTGGAGACACACAGGGGTGGGAGAGGAGGGGAGTAGACACACAGGGGAGGGGGAGACATAGGGGAATGAGAGGGGGAGAGCACAGAGGAGGGGAAGAGACACAGAGGAGTGAGGGGAGGGGGGAGGAGAGACACAAAGGAGTGAGAGGAGGGGGGAGACACAGGGGAGTGAGAGGGGGGATAGACACAGGGGAGTGAGAGGAGGGGGGAGACACAAAGGAGTGAGGGGGGAGAGGACACAGGGAAGGGGAAACAAGGGGGAAGAGACACAGGGGGATGGGGGGAGACTCACAGGGGTGGGAGAGGATTGGGGGAAGACACAGAGGGGGGGGAGACACAGAGGGAGGGGGGGACACACAGGGGGAATTAGAGGGGGGGGAATGTACACTGAGGAGGGGGGAAAGACAAAGGGGGGAGTGAGAGGAGGGGGGGAAGAGACCCCAGGGGGAGTGTGAGGAGCGGGAGAGGACACAGGGAAGGGAAACAAGGGGGAAGAGACACAGGGGATGGGGGAGACTCACAGGGGTGGAAGAGGATGGGTGTAGACCACACAGGGGAGGGGGGGAGACACAGAGGAGGGGGGAAGGGACACAGGGGAATGAGAGGGGGGGAATGACACCGAGGGGGGGGGGGAGACACAGGGGAGTGAGAGGAGGGGGGGAAGAGACACAGGGGGAGTGTGGGGAGAGACACAGGGAAGGGAAACGAGGGGGAAGAGACACAGGGGATGGGGGAGACTCACAGGGGTGGGAAAAGATGGGGGGTAGACACACATGGGAGGGGGGCAGGAATGACACAGAGGAGGGGGGGAAGACACAGGGGGAGTGAGAGGGAGGGGGGGAAGAGACCCAAGGGAGTGTGAGGGAGGGGGGGAGAGACACAGGGGGAATGAGAGTGGGTGGTAAACACAGAGGGGGGTAGGAGAGACACAGAGGAGGGGGGAGAGACACAGGGGAGTGAGAGGAGGGGGGGAGAGACACAGGGGAGAGAGAGGAGTGGGAAGAGACACAGGGGAGTAAAAGGAGGGTAAAGAGACACAAGGGAGTGAGAGGAGGCGGGAGAGACACAAAGAAGTTAGAGAGGGGGGAGGCACAAGGGAGGGAGAGGAGGGGGAAGAGACACAGGGGGAGGGAAGAGACACAGGGGTAGGAGAGGAGGGGGGTCGACACATAGGGAAGGGAGAGGAGGGGGGAGAGACCAGCAGGGGAATGAGGGGGGGAGAGACACAGAGGGAGGAGGGAGACACAGGGGGAGTGAGAGGAGGGGGGGAGAGACACACAGGGGAGTGAGGAAGGGGAGAGACAAAAAGAAGGTGAGAGGAGGGGGGAGAGACACAGGAGGAGGAGGGGGAGGACACACAGGAAAGGAGAGGAGAGGGGGAAGAGACATAGGGTGGAGACACACAGGGGAGGGAGAGGATAGGGGGAGAGACACAGGGGGAGGGAGAGGGAGGGGGAAGAGACACAGGGTGAGGGAAATGGGGGGAACAGGACACGAGGGAGGGGGAAGAGACATGGGGAAGAGAGGACACAGGGGGGAAAAAGAGACACAGGGTAGGGAGAGGTTGGGAAAAAGACATCGGGGACAGGGGAGAAAAAAGAAACAGAGGGGAGAGGGGGTAAAGAACACAGGGGTGGGGAGGGAGACACAAGGGAGGAAGAGGAGGGGGAAATGAGGACACAAGTGAGGGAAGTAGACAGACGGAGAGACTTGCAATGAGCGCCAAGGCGCTCGTTGCCAGGCCAGTAAAGTTAGAGGGGGAGAGGCTCCCCATTGTATGGCAAACAACATTGCCTGGATTCAATTTTTTTGCTGTCAATTTGCTAGTATATATATATATTCTATATCATGTTTGTATATAATATGAATATAGGTGTGTCCAGTGAGCTGGAGCCAGACATCTTGGAGAGTGAAGCGAGATTGGCCCTAGTGAGTCTTGCTGATTATAAGGCTGCAGGAGTTGATGGAATCTCAACTGAACTGTTCCAAATCCTGAATGTGAGGAGGATTTAAAGGGCCCATTGATGAGGGTAAAAGAAGAGAGTGTAATTCGTTGGCCTGCTGCTCAAGGAAAACTGCAATCTCTTGGCAAGTAGATGGGGAAAAGCGGAGGCAGATGAGCCAATGATACTTTTCACTCTTTAATTCAAATAGACATGGCTCCTTTACTGTATATGCCTGTCTTTATGACACAGCTTTTAAGCAAAGCCCAGGATGAATTTGCATGAGGCAGGAAACCTACCTAGCAAAGAGAACAGTAACTGCACTTTAAATTGTAAGTTTGCAAGTTTTCAATCTTGTAAGGTGCTTTGGTAAAAGCTCTATGTACTTTGATTTTAAGCTCAGTAACAGGGCCCTCTATTGTTTTTGCAATGTCTTAAAATAATGTTTTGCCTTGTACTTAACCCCTGTACAGCGCTAAAGAATATGTTGGCGCCTTACAAATAAAGAATAATAATTATAATTATAACTGCCGATTGGGCAAAGCACATATTTGAAGAACCCAGGGGAGCATAAGATTCAAATATGCACCTTAGTATAAGTATTGTTGTAATGTTCCAGATTTTGATGGCTTTTGTAGTTGAACATGCACAACCTTTATAACAGTGAATTACATTTTGCAGCTTTCCATTACAACCCCCAACAGAATTATTTACATTTCCTGGCACAGAAAATCTGCTTGTGTCATGGGGATTCCATTCTGGGGTTTTAGGTTGCCTGTAACCTTAGGGGGAGGTTTGTCCTGCTGGAACTATTTTTCTATATAATTCTATTTTCAAAAAACTATTCATATTTCCAATGATTCAAAATAATTGAATAGAGAACCAAGGTTCCTCCCATTCTTCCCATATGTGTTATCCTGTTGAGGATCTTTAGGACTGTCGTTTGGAATATTTCTATATATTATTGCCTAGATCTACTAAGTAGTAATGGGCTGACATGATGGGTGTGAGGGCAGGGGCAGATCTAGCAGTGGTGGCTTTTATGTGGTGTAGGGGCCTCCTCATTTTGGGCAAACCCTTCATGGACCCCCTGGGCCCCCCTGCCTCCTAGGCATCCCTGAGCTTGCCTGGGTCCCCCTGGGGCTACACAGACGCACCCCCACAGGCTGGAAATTGGTGGGCACCTGTTTCAAAAGGAGTTTCTACTGAAGCTACAAGAGGAGGCAGTGTGGAGCAGTTCAGTACTCTGGGGATGTGTATCAGGGAAGAAGGTAAGAGAGCAAGGGCTGCAAAGCGACAGCAAGGTACAGGGGAGATGGGTTTTGTGAGAAGATGGTTTGGTGATGTATGGGAATGAATGCTGATAGAAGTAGCTGCTGACAAATACTGGGTGCCGTGTAGGGATGGATGCTAAGAAGGGTGGATGCTGTATGGAGTGGATGTTGAGAGGGACTGGGTGATATGTAGAAAAAAGTTGAAACAAGACACTGCCGAGAGCCCTTCTCTTTTCATTATTAAAATGATGAATCATAGAAGCAGCTAAGAAAGTTATGCCTGGGGGTGCTGGAGATGTAAATCCGGCCCTGATCACAGTGCCACTTAGTGAATTTGAGTCTACAAGCGGATTTTCACTTTTTAAGGGCTAGTTCATTCAGCAAATTTTAAAATAGGTTGATAGTTGATTTCATTGTAGGACAAGTGCCAGATCATATTGCTCTGGATATATTTATATATTTATAAACACATTTAGTTGTATAGAATGTCCATTGACTTCAGCGGATTTTCCTGTATCCAAAGCAAGTTGATCTGGTCTTCAATTGGGTTAAACTGAAAGGCCACAACAGAGGATCCAAATATAACATAAACCTATAGATAAGGGCAAGTTGCCTATCATACATAAATATGTTAAAAATTACAAAACAAACGCTGTATACATAATTAAAACTGGTGC
This sequence comes from Discoglossus pictus, assembly GCA_027410445.1. Taxonomy (NCBI): domain Eukaryota; kingdom Metazoa; phylum Chordata; class Amphibia; order Anura; family Alytidae; genus Discoglossus; species Discoglossus pictus. The sequence goes on along the minus strand of CM050171.1, from coordinate 102,772,778 downwards.
TTTTTCTTAGCATCAGTTGAATGTTAGTAAAAATTGCAGTTGCTTATATTTAAATTACATTGAATTTTGAAATGTCTACCTTACAATCAGGCCTTGACTGACTATACGTGCTCATTATAGACTGAGAATTCTTTGTAGTGGATAATTACTGCCAATAGTCACCAGTTATCAACTAAGGTTCTGTATTTTTTATTTATTTTTTATTTACTTTTACGAAATTACATACAATAGGTTACATGACTTAACAATATAAAACCATACAAAAATATTTTTTACATTATGTTTCTTTTCTTAATATCTTATTTTCTTCCTTTTGGGCTACCACCCATACACATTTACACTAACCGCAATGGAACCTGGAATATAGGAGGGGGGTCTTCCTTCTTTCAGAGAGAATTAATCAGTCTAAATTTGAATTTAATATTCAACAACTCAATAACTTATTTGATTATTTGCCCAAATTTTCCATTTATATTTGCATTTATTTGTTAATCCCACTTCAGAAAAATCCTTTTCTAAATTCCAATTTATTTCCAACTTATTCCAAACTTTTTCCCAAGTTGGGATTGTTTTTTGTTTACTTATAAGGGATTTTGCTGCCATTAAACTCTCAAGAAATATTGCTTTGACCTCGAGGGAAAATCTAAAGGGGAAAATATGTAAAAGGGTCATTTGGGGGATTATCTTTTTTTCATCTTTAACTATATTCCCTATATGATTATCAAATATTTTTCTGAATTTTTGTATATTTGTTCAGTCCCAACAGATATGCCTGTACGACCCTATTTCTCCAACACATTTTCTCATTATCATTCTTACTTATATAAGCCATTCTTGACGGCACTCGATGCCGTCTATTGTAAATCTTGTTATGCAATTCTCTATAATTTACGTACTTAATAAATCTCTGTGTGATAGAGAACACCCAATGCCATATGTCTAATGGTATTTCTATTGCTAGGTCCTTCTGCCATTTTAACATTATATTTGATATTTTCCTTCGCTGTTTCTAATTAAGTTATATATTTTTGAAATCAAACATCTGTTATTTTGAGATACGATTAGGCTTTCACATGCTGTCAACTTCCTAACCTCAGCAAATTGAAATTTTAGGGTTTTTAATCTGAATGATTTATATTCCAGCCATCCATTAGCTAATTTTCCATCTAGTTTTTTAATTTCCTCAGATGTTTTGATTTTGTTATCAAAGGTCCACTTTGACGAAATTTCGCAACCATGGTAGTTCAAGATAATTTGCCAAATTTTCTAAAGGAGTAATTGGACTAGGGAAAGGGACTAACTGGTATCTGTTATTTAATTTATGCCAGCTTTTAAAATTATTTTTTACTCCTAGTTCTCCTGGCATTATATTTATCTTCCCCAGGTTTTCTTGGTACATCCAAAATTTAACTTTTCCTATATTTATTAATTCCATTTCTTATTTTGAGAAGGATTGTTTAAATTAATCATATGGGATATTAAAGCTACCTCTTGGTAGTTTTTAAGTATGGGGTACCCCTACCTCCCTTATTAAATTTACGTCCCAGATCAATTCTCTTTAGTCTCATATTTTTCCCATTGTGGATAAATCTATCAATCTTGTTTTGTAAATGATTCATGATAGAAACAGGCATCTGAAAAGGAATACACCTTTGTGCATCTTCCTGCCCATGAAATGTTCACATTTTTCCATTTCTTGTTTCCTCAATATTCTGACACGATGGGTGTGAGGGTTCTGTATTAATCAACCAAATTACTCCCTAGAATCCAGAGGCTAATGAGCAATTACTGGCAATATATATATATATATATATATATATATATATATATATATATATATATATATATATATATAAAATTGTGTCAAATACTTATATTACTCTTTCATGGCATCACTCTCCAGACTGTCCTGTAATACCTCCATTGGCAGCAAAATGGTTAAAGAATATTCCTACAGGGCTTAGAGCTGGCTCCACATCTTGATTTAATCAGGGCCAGGAGCTGAGCCTGCCAGGATTATATAGTAAACCAGCAGCCAGGTTTCAAGCTCTCTCAGAGCTTGGCTGTGGTCTCACATCCTCTGAGCAATAAAGTACTGACTGTTGTGCTGGAGAAGAGGATGCAGGTAGTGATACCTCTTAGTGGACCAACTCATTGAGTTAATAGGAACATTTCCTCAGGTCCTTAATGGACCATAAATCACAAGCTCCCTCAACATGCTCATATTGTCTTTACTGAAATTACAAACTCCATGTTTTCTGGGAGGTTGGTTGGAAGTTCCCTGCCTCTTTGCAATCCACAGTCATTTTGACTATATTTTACAGCTTCTTCACTGGATTTTGAGCACTGTATATCGTGGTGCCGAGCTGTTTCTAAGAGTTGAGAGTACCTTTAACTGTTTGTATAACTGACCGTAGGCAGTAAATATGTATATGCAATACGATACAATGAAGTAAATCATCCTATCTTAATTCAACCTCAGCATAGAAAGCAATAGTGTAACAATTCCTTAAATCATTTAAATATTTTTTTTTAAAGATTCTAAACTTACTGTGGAGTTTTCCCATAAGAAATTTCTTGACAGTTCTCATTTAAGTGACATCGCTTTCTGAGCCTCTCAGCCAATCACAGAACGCATCCTGGGAGGTTTTTCTAGTGTTCCATGAATTTTTACTGTAAAATATGTCTGCTGGAGAAAGGGAGCTGGATGTATTCCAAATGAATACAGCCTGTAAATTATTATTTATATGCCCAGACAGGAGTAACCGTTCAATGAAGAAGAAGCTTCCATCTGCTGCAATGGAATTGTGGCAACATAAACTGCCAACACATTCAGTATAGTTAATGGAAAGTTCATTAGTTTACAAGGACAGACCCTCCTGAAACAGCCTCCTGAAGTAGCTTGTTAAATTAAATGGAAACATACTCACTCACCTGCTGGGATTTACTGTGAAACACCTGCAGGCATCTGACCAGCTCTAAGCAGAAATCCACAGTTTTACTGAATATTAATATATAAGCTAAAAACTGCAACCTTTAGGAATAGTATAACATTGACTTTTATATATATATATATATATATATATATATATATAATATATACATACTGTATATATATATATATATATATATATATATATATATCACATATATAGTTGTGAGCGTACGAGTTGTTGCTAACGCTGCGGGCTCGCGTAGCGAGCCCGCGGCCCTCGCGAAGCGAGGGCCGCGACTCGCGTAGCGAGCTGCGGCCCTCGCGTAGCGAGGGCCGCGGCTCGCTACGCGAGCCGAGGCCCTCGCGAAGCGAGGGCACTGCCCGAGGGTCTCAGTTGCTGCCATGGAGCGCCGAAGGCGCTCCATGCCAGCAACTGAGGACCCTCGCGAAGCGAGGGCCTCAGTTGCTGGCATGGAGCGCCGTAGGCGCTCCATGCCAGCACCTGAGGACCTCGCAAAGCGAGGGCCGCAGTTGCTGGCATGGAGCGCCGAAGGCGCTCCTTGCCAGCAACTGCGACCCTCGCAAACTTCACGTCGCAACCCAAACACTACGACACACACATTACGACACTCGCAAACAACATACGACACACGTTCACACAGATTACGGACTCGCAACACTCGGACGCAACTCGCGAACATTACAAAATGTAAAACACAATACATACACACACCACATACATAAAAAAATTACCTACACCAAGAGGGAGCACCCAGCACCTCAAAAATACAACTTACACCTCGATTTTACTTCAAATAAAACAGTTTAGAGACTAAAAAAAAAAACGAAGCGAGAGAAAAAATGGCCGCCGAACAAAACGAAAACGAGGCTACAGCACTCTAAACTCGCAAAACACCACAAGAAACTCGCAAAACACCACAAAACACCTACGGATATTCCGATACAAACGTATAACACACATTACTCGCCATTTGACGCCAATGCGGAAGTACACGACAGCGGTTTCGGCTCGCGCACGCACAGTGTTACACTGCACACATTCAGCACGCTTACACAGCAGATCCACACCACTAATGCTGCAGCAACATCAAAACACATTCACAGCTCTTCCACACAATGCTTTAAAATAGGTAAAGTATATTCATTTATTAATGTATTATATATTTCATTATTACACACTAAACAGCATTAGCTACCTTACAATTTCATTGCCGTCATTTTTTGACGGGCAATTCGCTAGTATATATATATTTATGAAAGCAAAATATACTGGTTTGAATATTATCTTTTATTTAAACTTGCAAAATACATGCACAAAAATCAGGACAATTTTATGATTCTGTGTTTTTGTCAGTAATTAGCTACTGAAAATAATATAGAACATTGTGCATATTTATAAAATACTGTTTAGCTTGTAAGAAATGCCCAATCTGGGTGATATGATAGGATTTTCATTATGCAGTTTAATAAACATAACAGTGATGAGGCCAAAGAAATAACTGAACCATCTCATTTCTCTAACCCGAAGTCTCTCTCAGGGGGTCATAGCCTGACAAGGGCCAACAACCTATGGAGATGGTTTGTAGTGAGGGGGCTATAATGAGCAATGATTTAGAGGAGAAGTAATAAGGTTGAGGATATATAATGTTGATAAACTAACACCATCAGTGGTGGAGCTACTTCTGGTGCAGCAGGGATCCTCTCCTACTGCCAGCAAAGGCGTGTGTGCGTCACTCAGAGGTGGCCGACTCTCAGTAACCTCATGGACCGTAACACGCCATGCTGACCCACTTGGTATTCATGGAGGAGATACTGGAGTGGGTTGCCTGTTCCTTCTCCAGTGGGCCACAGCATACAGCTCCTGGTATTCCTAGATGGTCTCCCATCCAGGTACTGAACAGGTCCAATCCTGCATGGCTTCAGGGTGGTGTGACCTCTTTTATCCCTGACTGGAATCAAACCCAGGTCACAGCAGTGAAAGCACTGAATCCTAACCAATGGACCACCAGGGAATACTGGTAGTAAAGGAGGAATTTTACATTCTTATGCAGATAATTACTTTATGGATATCACTATAGGGGTGATATAGCCATGGACATATATTTTGGGCTTTGTTATTGACCTATACTGAGTGGATATAGAAGATGTAAGGGGGGCCCTAATTATTATCCACCGGGGCCCCCCCATTCACTAGCTCTGCCACCTGGCTAGATGGGTGTTGGGGGTATTTCAGCAGTCTGTATACAGCCGCCCTAAAGTATCCAAATGTGGGCTATACATTGGGGATCCTGTTAAGAAAAGCAAAGGACAGATCATGATCAACAGTAAGATCTGGGTCCTATCCTCTTATGGTAGCGCAGCACAAGGCAGCAGCAGTGGCAGGGAGCATCCGCTAGATGGTGCTGCCGATATTCTGGTGCCATATCATAGAGTCAAGGCTTAGGTAAACTGTTAGGGTTGGGGTTAGGGTGAAGGTTAGGGTTAGTTTAGGGTTCGGCTAACATTATAAGCTTAGAACTTCTCTCACATATCGGCAGCGCTGCAAACTATTGGCAGTGCCATCTAGCAGTTGGAGGCCGCACTGCAGCGGAGGACCTGTCCCGACACCATAACAGGATAGATCCAAGATCTGCATCTCTGATGATTAAAGAGGCTGTGAGCCCATGCATACAATGCACTATTATATAGGGCAGTCAAAATCAGGTGGAAATTTTGAATTTTCCACTATTTTATAATTGTAAAAGCAACAATGCTTGAGTGTTATCTACTGATATACAGAGCCGGATTTACATCTGAGTCCCCCGCGCAGGATAAAAACTCAAGCGCCCCCCTAATCCACATGCACACATTATGACTGAAGAAGCAATACTCTCGCCTGTATTAAACAGTGATATCCTCAAATCCTGGCCTGTGTTTGGCTCTCCAAGACCTAACTTGCCTACCCCTGGCCTAAAACAACCAAGATCCAATTTCTCAACATATCCAGCAGTAAGGTGGCGAGAGGATAGACTGCAGATGATCCATATTTACAGTAAGTGTAATCTGATTTTATTTAAGATTTGCACACAACCCGAGGCAGGAATATAATAAGTCCCAGCTGAGAGTCTTATCCCACTTGGAAGAAGTCTGTTTTCAAAATGAAAAATAGCTGAGTAATCTTCTAAGTGTTAATCTTATCAGTGCCTTGTAACCAGCTCGTGCAGGTCAGTTAGTGTAGGTGTGTTTTACACTTTGCTCAGTGAGTTATCAAGAATTGATTTACCTTAATTAATGTAGCTCATTAACACCTTGATATTGTTTAATTAAATATTCGGTTAAAGAAATACTGTCGTTATTGACATTTTTACTAACAACATTTTCACAAACAACATTAGCAGCTATGTAACCCATGAGCATAAAAATATTTTTATGGAAAATCTTTATTTTAGTTGGTTCGTTTTGTACATGTGGGATTTCATGTTTGTGTCTTCCATTCTATCTGCTGGCTTGGAGTACGAGAGGTTGTGTTCTGCCAATATTTAATATATGTCCAGGAGCAAAAGAAAGGGGGAGAGGGATGGAAGTTGAATCAGATAAGTTTATAGAGATTATCATGACCTCCTTCTTGCAAATGCTCAGCTGCAAATAAACTTGCATGTAATTCTCTGTACCTACCGCCCTTTTTTTGTTTAGTCGTTCAGTCATGTCTGACTCTCTGTGACCCTATGGACCCTGGTATGCCAGGCACATCTTGTGTCTGGTTGTGTTCAACCATTAAGTTTTCATGGCAAATATACTGTGGTGGGTTACCAGTTCCTTCTCCAGTGAACTGCAATTTTTCTGACCACTTTGCAATGACCTGCCCATCATGGGTGACCCTACATGGTATAGCTCACAGCTTCACTGAGGTACACAAGCCCCTTCACCACAGCAAGGTAGCAATCCAGAAGTGAACCTACCCTCTACCTACATATTATTGTCACGGCAGCTTTCGTGCACTGACAGAGTCTGCTAAAATTCCTGAGATAAATATTTACCAGCTCCAGAATACTAACTAGCTGCCAGGTCTGCGAAGGTCAGGGATCTTGAGTGATGCCCAGGTCTGCTGAGGTCAGTGATCATGAGTGATACCCAGGTCTGCTGAGGTCGGTGATCATGAGTGATACCCAGGTCTGCTGAGGTCGGTGATCATGAGTGATACCCAGGTCTGCTGAGGTCAGTGATCATGAGTGATACTCTGGTCTGCTGAGGTCAGTGATCATGAGGGATACCCAGGTCTGCTGAGGTCGGTGATCATGAGTGATACCCAGGTCTGCTGAAGGTCGGTGATCATGAGTGATACCCTGGTCTGCTGAGGTCAGTGATCATGAGGGATACCCTGGTCTGCTGAGGTCGGTGATCATGAGGGATACCCTGGTTTGCTGAGGTCGGTGATCATGAGGGATACCCTGGTCTTCTGAGGTCGGTGATCATGAGTGGTATCCAGGTATGCTGAGGTCAGTGATCATGAGGGATACCCTGGTCTGCTGAGGTCAGTGATCATGAGTGGTACTCAGATCTGCTCATGTTAGTGGTCTTGAGTGGTGCCCAGGTCTGCTGAGGTAAGTGATCATAAGAGGTACCCAGCTCTGCTGAGGTCAGTGATCACTATAGGTGCCCAGGTCTTCTGAGGTCAGTGGCCATGAGAGGTACCCAGCTCTGCTGAGGTCAGTGGCCATGAGTGGTGCCCAGGTCTTCTGAGGTAACTGATCATGAGTGGTACTCAGGTATTCTAAAGTAAGTGATCATGAGTGGTGACCAGGTCTGCTGAGGTCAGTGATCATGAGTGATACCCAGGTCTACTGAGGTCAGTGATCATGAGTGGTGGCCAGGTCTGCTGAGGTCAGTGGTCATGCGTGGTGCTGAGGACTGTGATCATGCATGGTGCCCAGATCTGCTGAGGTCAGTGGTCATGAGTGGTACCCGGATCTGCTGAGGTCAGTGGTCATGAGTAATACCCAGGTCTGCTGAGGACTGTGATCATGTGTGGTGCCCAGGTCTGCTGAGGACTGTGATCATGCGTGGTGCTCAGGTCTGCTGAGGTCAGTGATCATGAGTGGTACCCAGGTTTGCTGAGGTCAGTGGTCATGAGTGGTACCCAGGTCTGCTGAGGACTGTGATCATGAGTGGTGCCCAGGTCTGCTGAGGTCTCTGATCATGCGTGGTGCTGAGGACTGAGATCATGTTTGGTGCCCAGTTCTTCCGAGGACTGCGATCATGCGTGGTGCTGAGGACTGCTGAGGTAGGTGATCAGACTAGTACTCTGGACACTCCGCTTGGCAATTATACAAACTGTGTAGGTGATATGGTCGTATACTTAAGCAGAACACTTCCTTGGGCAGAACAACCCTGTTGAAGGGGGATATTTAGAACCAGTAGTTTAATAACATTAGCAGAAAATACCAAACATGCAGTTTTTATGCTGAGCACAATTGCTGGAGCTACAAGCTGTTTTATACCTTGCCGGCTACACATTTTGAAAATAAAAGTTGAAGAATATAATACCCATGATGCTTCTTTAACCGCTATATTGAAGGTAAGGTGTGGTCCATTTGAGAATCCAGATTCCTTTACAAATAAAATGAATTATCTAGTCAGCTGCAGACCAGGAGTTATTGGCTCTGCAGAATACACACTGGGCCAGAAGAAGCAGGAAGGAAGAGGAGTCATCCCATTAAATACGTCCTCAAGGGACATTCATCAGATCTTCTTCACTCTACATCCTTACAGTGCACCAGGCACAACATAAATAAGAGTGTATTGTATTTTGCATTGTGTAATACTTTTATCCATGATGAAAATAACCCATTTAAACCACTGTTGTCCTAAATGTTATATATACACCAATATGTTTGGGCCTAGAGCTGAATAAAGCCTAAATACTAATTATTATTTTTTAATGCTTAATATAACATTTTGGACTTTTATACCCCTTTAGCTCATTAGCTTTCAATCTCAAACTTCCAAGGACTATGGAGGACAGGTTTTAAAGACCCAGACAGCATGTGCAGCGTTTTGCTCTGCAGCTAAATTGCACTGAAGACAATGGACCCAAAGCCCCAGGATGGTAAACCATATGTAATGGTAATGATTTCTAATTAACAAGACATATTAATCTGTGTTTGTGGGCGAATCACAAAGACTAATTGACAGCTACAAAATTGTAAATATTAATGTTTACTACAGTAAAATACATTTCTATAAAATGTAATTGATAAAGTGATTGTTATTACCTAAAGATTTAAATGATTCAATATCTGAAACCTCTGCTGTGTTCCTTAAACGACAGGTGGCCCAGTGACCTGTGATGTGAGTCCAGGTCCTATCCATGGCCTAAGCGGCACATACCGTACCATGTAGCACAAACCTAAACAAGTCTGTGCGAATGTGACTTCATTTCTCACAATGACCTCACCCGACTCCATGGCCAGGATTTATAGTGACAGCAGAGAGTTTAACATCTGGAACTGACATAGTGAATGAGCAGACCCAGAGAAATCGTGTTCAGTACCATGGCGCCATCTGCTGTTTGTATATAAGAAATCCAGTGTCTTTAATTTAGGGACCCTTCTAGTGATATATTTTAGAATCTTTTGAAAACTTAAATATTGGTAAAACAACTTAGAGAACAGTCATTGGATATAGCAATGCACCTCTACAAAAATGGTAAGAAGTCAGAGATCTTTTAAAGAGACATGCACGTGTTTACATGCTCTGCTTTTTTTCTACCTAAAATATTTCAATTTGTACCTGTTTGGGTCTGCATGCTGTAGCACATGCAGCTCATGAATACACAGACTGTGAAATTTGCATTGACCTCTCTCAAAAAAACAGAGGCAGAAAAACAGAGCTTTTAAACACTTCTTTACAAAATAAAGTATACACAAGTAAAGTCATATGTATGCATAGTATATTCCTAGTGAAATCCAGAAAACCTTCCATGTCCCTTGTGAGTGCTCAGAGAGATCAAATCTCCAATCTCTACACTGTTTGTACCTGAAATTATGCCCATTTAGACAGATACCACAAAGTTCTGACCTTTGACTTCTGGCTGCTGCTCCAAAGCTCTGATATCTCCATTTTACCTCTTCCCACAAACATTTAACCTCCTCATTCTGGCTCCTGTAATGAACCTCTGATCTCCTCATTCTGGCTCTGGTAATGGACCTCTGGCCACCTCATTCTGGCTCCAGTAATGAACCTCTGATCTCCTCACTCTAGCTCTGGTAATGGACCTCTGGTGACCCAATTCTGGCTCCAGTAATGAACATCTGATCTCCTCACTCTAGCTCTGGTAATGGACCTCTGGCCACCTCATTCTGGCTCCAGTAATGAGCTTCTCACCTCCTCACTCTGGCTCCAGTAATTGATATCTGACCTCCCCACTCTGGCTCCAGTAATGGGCATCTGACCTCCCCACTCTGGCTCCAGTAATTGGTATCTGACCTCCCCACTCTGGCTCCAGTAATTGGTATCTGACCTCCCCACTCTGGCTCCAGTAATGAGCCTCTCACCTCCCCACTCTGGCTCCAGTAATGGGCACCTGACCTCCCCACTCTGGCTCCAGTAATGGGCACCTGACCTCCCCACTCTGGCTCCAGTAATGGGCATCTGGCCTCCCCACTCTGGCTCCAGTAATTGATAGCTCTGGTAATGGACCTCTGACATTCTCATTCTTGCTCTAGTAATGAACCTCTGACCTTCTCTTTCTAGTTCCCTTAAAAAACCTCTAACCTTTTGGTCATGGCGCCTAACATAGTGTTCCAGAACAGTGCCCCTATCATGTAACCTTAACATAAAACTCTGACCTTTCTACTCTGGCTCCTGGTCTAACCCCCCCCCCCCCCCCCCCCCCAAATCCTCACTGTCTTCTCCCAACATGAAACCATTACATCCACACTGATTTAGCCTTTGAGGAAACGCCAGCAGAGGGTCACAACCCGTCACCACTCACAGTAGTAGTGATCTGCATATTTCAAAAGTGGAATAGAGTGAATCCAGATATGGATCAAGAAAAGAGTTTCATTTCTTGTTAATCTAAGATCATAATTAACACCTTGGGGCTGTCTTCAGTATATCTTATGTGAAAAACAAAAGACTGGTCATGCTTTGACCCTAGAGTACCTGCCTAGTCTGAAGACAATGATTCAGGGTCGTATGGGACTACTAGCAATTACTGGTAATGATCTCCAATTAACAAGCTATATTACTTTGTCTGTAGGTGGATCAAAAAGACTGACTTATAGACTTCCTTGTAAGTTTACTGTAGGAAAAAAAAATATTTGTAAATATTTAATTGATAAATTACTTATTTATTAGTTATAAATTATTCCATATTTTGAACCTATGCTGTGTCACTTTAACACGTCTCCATCAAGCTATTTTGGTCCAAGGAAAGCTGTTGCAGCCCCCATTGAATATTTCCTTATTTCTGCACACCAGTGATGTAACGTTGCTTCCTTCTGAGGGATATCAAAGCATCTAGAGTCATCACCTCCTTCCTGATACACATATAATAAATTCATCTGCTTCATTGCTGTCCTTTCATCTTCTTTTTAGACTCTCACGCTTTTACAAAATATGCCAAAAAGCCAGGAGGGACATTCATTTTTTGTATGAGACACAGATGGGAAAAAATCTCTTTAAACTACAGCCAATATTCCTAAATGATCGGACTGTGAGTAATGGCTGGGTCACATACCTCATCTGAAAGTGTCACCAGGAAACCTTGCTGACCCACTGAAGAGGGGATCAAGATTTATTCTTTCAGTTTATTAGACAAATTAATATTGAGCTCTGTATGATGAAAAATATATATATGATTAAAATTGTTAGAGGGATAAAGAATATCAAGCAAAAAAATGTCATGATGTTTGTCTATACTGATAAAACATATATTTCACATGTATCTACTGGTTCCTGGGGGCATCCATGATACTTTGGTGAATGTTGCATGTATAGGAATGGTGTTTACATTTTTGCATGAGCGGGGCTTGCAGTTATCGTTGCAACTACCTTCTAATGGGATAGGTGGTAGATACTAAAGCTCCAGTGATGTAATAAATCTCCTTGTTTCTACCCCACCCTCTCTCCATGGAAAGATAAGAAAGGCACAAACTTAGGCCCACATTCATTTCCAAGCCTGTAATTACCTTCATACAGGCCACTTGTCTGCGGGTTAGAAATTTGTTACAATTCTGTCCGTATTTAGTTGACTCAAGCCCGCAATTACAGGGCTAAAGTCTAAAACCGTAAAGCCTTCCTGCCACCGCAAGTTGTTAGTGGGCTGGAATACATCGGGTCCGCAGTTACAATCCAATCCCGTAATTACAGTGTGCGCCAAAGCCCTGTGAACCAATAGAAAGCAGGCTAACGGATTGTGATTGACAGGGAGAGATAATAAAGCTGTGTTCCACCTGCCCCAGTATTGACTGTGTTGTCTTTTCTCACGAAGTAGCACACAGGTCTCAGAGATGGTGTTGGAGTATTGAGAGAGAGAGAGTAGGCATTTTCACAGAGCAGGTTTTTTACAATTGTATTAATTTCTATTTCTTAAATACCTATTTTGCACTTAATTCTCGGAAACACATATCAACTGATAACATATTATATTAATACACAGAGTAAATATCACACATAGATACACATATAGATAGGTCACTGCATACACACACCCCCAGCCCATATCCCAACAACTGAAATTACACAAAAAACATAAAAAAAATCCCCTCATAAATATATACACATATACTTTTGTTGATTTATCCTTCTATTATTTTTGGGATTATGATGGATTGCGGGGAGAGGAGGGAGTAGGAGGGGAGCTGTGGGGAGGAGATGAGGAGGAGTGTAGAGAAGGACAGAGAGGTGGCCCTGGGGAGTGGAGGGAAGAGTAGTGGAGGAGAGAGGAGTGTGACAATCTATTTGTCCAAATGTTAACCTAATCTAGTCTGCCAACAGAGTATAGGATCATGGCCTATGTAATAGTGAAATATTGTATGCAGATGGCTACCTCCCATCACATGGTCCATGATCCTCTTCTCTGTGGACAAGTAGGGTTCTGTTTAACATTTTGTAGCGGATGGCACTGGGCTGTCCTGCAATTTACTGTGAATAAGCTGCATTCGCATAACTGTATGTTGTACTTGTGTTAAAAGAAATGTATGTTAGGTTTATGCTCTGTAGAATATTAGCCAGACTTTTGCAGACCTAGGCTAATAGATAATCCTATTACAGAGACTCAAGAGATAAGAAAGTTGTAAAGAACCCTTGCATTTTCCAAAGTGTTTTCATTCTCTGATAAGAATGATCTAATTAATGTCTGATTGTATCCAAGTTGCCAGGGAGGTGTGACTCACCTATTGTCCTATATGTGTATTGTATGGGGGATATGTGCAATGTCTGTGTGTTATGTGTAAAAACATACTTTTACTAACTTTTGAACCCCTGGTCTGATTCATGCCATTTTTGTATATGTTGTTCCCCTGGGTGAGAGCTATTGAATGGTGTGGGACTTAAAGGTGTACCCCCTGTATTTGGGGTACACCCAGAATGTGGTTAAAATTGGGTCTGTTTTAATTGTGTTACCTGTTATCTGAGGGGAGGAGACGTGGGGGTTGAACCATGTAGATAATTGGCTGTGATAATTATGTGGGTGTAGCCCTTCAGAGGGCACCATGGCATAAAAGGAGATCCGTTGTCATTAAAGATGTAGTTCTGCTCCTGAAACTGTGTGTTGTCCAGTTATTGGGATTGCGGTTGGGATATTACTATTATTTTACCTGTTGGAAACCTTGCCTGTGGATTTACTATTTACTTGTTCCTGAGCCTCACTGGGATTATAAGCGGAGATACCCTGGGGAATATTGCCTCTCCGCTACATTGGTTGGCAGCGCTGGGATCCAGACTCACAGAGGAACAAGCATAAATGGAGAACGGATGGAGATTGATTTTGCCACACTAAAAACGCTCCACGCTAAAAGACCTCCTGGAGGCAAGGGGTATACAAGCCAGCAATAAGAAGAAAGCGGTACTCATTACTGAGCTGATGGAGGAGTACCGAATGGACAGAGATTCGGTTCCCGAACAGGAGGATTCGGGAGAAAATTCGGAACAAGTGGAGTTCCGGAGGCAGGTACAATTTCGGCTTTCTTTTTATGGGGAACAACCTTCAACAGAAATTATTTCAAGGACTATGACAGAAGTCCAGGAATTTATGTTGAGGAAACAAACAGCCCCAGAACGCAGCTCTGCAATAAATATGCCACAAGAAGGTAAGCCTAAGATACCATACCAGGCTTTTAAAACGTATGTGGAGGCAGAGGAAGATATAGACGCTTTCCTGCAGGATTTTGAAAGACTGTGTGCCCTGCATAGAATCAGCACAGAGGACTGGGTACCGATTTTGGCAGGAAGGCTAACTGGGAGGGCAGCCGAGGCATATCGTACTGTACCTAATGAGGAAATAAGGAACTATAACAAAGTAAAGGAAATTATTCTGGCCAGGTATGCTATAACACCAGAAGCATACCGGCGGAGATTCAGGGACTTAAAGAAGGTGGAAAAAGACTCACACGCAGAGTGGGCATGCAGGCTACAAAGGGCAGCACTTGGGTGGGTACAAGCGAGCAAGGCACGGTCCATGGAGGATGTGATACAGATGATGCTGCTGGAGCAGTTTTATGAGGGAGTAACTGGCGAGGTACAAGAGTGGGTAAGAGACCGAAACCCTACCTCCGTCACCGAAGCTGCCAGGAAGGCAGATGAGTACCTAGATGCACGCAGGCAGCAAAAACCTGTAACACCAGAGACTCCTTTTAAAACCTTTGGGGGAACCAGCTACACCCCAGCCCCACCGAGAACACTGCCACCACCACCACCGCCCGCTGCACAGCCACGTTTCCGCCAGCCCGCTTCTGGCCCCTGTCACCACTGCCAGACATGGGGACACTATAAAAGGGAATGTCCCCAGCTGCGGGACCGGTCCACCTGGATACGTCCAGGGCCACCACCACCACCGCCCGCTGCACAGCCCCGTTTCCGCCAGCCCGCTTCTGGCCCCTGTCACCACTGCCAGAAATGGGGACACTATAAAAGGGAATGTCCCCAGCTGCGAGACCGGTCCACCTGGATACTTCCAGGCCCACCACAACCACCGAGAGCAGCCGCAGCCCACCACTACCAGGACATAGTAGCCACGCCGTATGGTTCAGCTGTTCCCATTACAACCGTGGAACAATGGGAGGTGCTGCACGAGGCAGATCCAGTCCAGGCCAATGCTGATAATCGGCAGCATCACAGGCAGACTGTATACCTGGAGGGTAAAGCGGTCCAAGGGCTGCGAGACTCAGGGGCTACCATCACCTTGGTAAAAAGTGACCTGGTTTCAGACCAGGCTAAACTTAACAAGACTGTGGTCGTCAGGGTAGCCGGGGGAGCAGTATACCGGCTACCCACTGCAAGGGTTCATTTGCATTGGGGAGCGGGGGCAGGGCATGTGGAGGTGGGGTTGATGCCGCAGTTACCAGCGGAGGTTTTATTGGGGAACGATCTGGGGAGGCTCACGTCTGCTTTTGAGCCCCAGACCACCACCACAGGAGAAGCTTACCCTGTGGTCACCCGACAACAGGCCCGCACCCAGGACTACAACACACTCCCGGAGGTTCAGACGCTTCTGTGTTCGGATTGGGAGCAGTACTGAGCCAAGTCGGGGCCGATGGCGGAGAACATCCCGTGGCTTACATCAGTCGCAAGCTGTTACCTCGAGAAGTAAGCTACGCCGCCATCGAGAAGGAATGCCTGGTTGTGGTGTGGGCCTTAAAGAAACTGCAGCCGTATTTATATGGACAGCCCTTTTCATTACTCACGGATCACAACCCGCTAGTATGGCTAAACCGGGTGGCTGGGGACAATGCCAGGCTGCTGCGCTGGAGTTTGGCGCTGCAGCCTTTTGACTTTAATATCCAGTACCGCCCGGGTAAACAGAATGGGAATGCCGACGGGTTGTCAAGACAAACTGACCTGGAAAAATGATCCGTGAGTCCCCGGACATCCCCAAGCCGATCCGTGGTGGATCAGACTGTGTATGCCGGCTTGTGGGCAAGGGGGAGCAGTGTAGCGGATGGCACTGGGCTGTCCTGCAATTTACTGTGAATAAGCTGCATTCGCATAACTGTATGTTGTACTTGTGTTAAAAGAAATGTATGTTAGGTTTATGCTCTGTAGAATATTAGCCAGACTTTTGCAGACCTAGGCTAATAGATAATCCTATTACAGAGACTCAAGAGATAAGAAAGTTGTAAAGAACCCTTGCATTTTCCAAAGTGTTTTCATTCTCTGATAAGAATGATCTAATTAATGTCTGATTGTATCCAAGTTGCCAGGGAGGTGTGACTCACCTATTGTCCTATATGTGTATTGTATGGGGGATATGTGCAATGTCTGTGTGTTATGTGTAAAAACATACTTTTACTAACTTTTGAACCCCTGGTCTGATTCATGCCATTTTTGTATATGTTGTTCCCCTGGGTGAGAGCTATTGAATGGTGTGGGACTTAAAGGTGTACCCCCTGTATTTGGGGTACACCCAGAATGTGGTTAAAATTGGGTCTGTTTTAATTGTGTTACCTGTTATCTGAGGGGAGGAGACGTGGGGGTTGAACCATGTAGATAATTGGCTGTGATAATTATGTGGGTGTAGCCCTTCAGAGGGCACCATGGCATAAAAGGAGATCCGTTGTCATTAAAGATGTAGTTCTGCTCCTGAAACTGTGTGTTGTCCAGTTATTGGGATTGCGGTTGGGATATTACTATTATTTTACCTGTTGGAAACCTTGCCTGTGGATTTACTATTTACTTGTTCCTGAGCCTCACTGGGATTATAAGCGGAGATACCCTGGGGAATATTGCCTCTCCGCTACACATTTCAACTATTGATGGTCACTAGGGAATGCCGTGAATAAGAGATGCTGCTGTCCCTATCTTTTTTAAGCCCTTATTCTGTTTTATTTAGATTTCTAGGCACAATGTCGGTCCATGAAGGCATCCTCTCCAACTGCAAGCATAGTTCATAATATATTAACAGTGGCTCCGAGATAGGAATTCCTTCAATGATAGCCCCTTCTAAACATGTTGCTCAGACTATATTAATTCTATCATATATCCCGATTTATAAGACAAGATTGTTGTTTATATTTAGACAAATACAGCTATGGCGGTTGCCCTGCCAAGTCTCAAAATGGCATGTTAATCAAAGCCAGAATTAAAACATGCACTAGTGAAGGATGTCATCCTCTCCGCAATATCATTCTGAGAACAGATACTTGTGTCTGATGTAAGTAACACTGCATATGGCTGACCTTTGTCTCCTCTCCATATTAATAGGTAGGTTTGCTGAACTTATGATATCATGTGTTTCCTTTAAAATGTGCTAACACATGTATAGCTGATGGATGTGATATCAATGTTTCTAAACAATATCAGATTGTGAAGGTGATAGTACACCTGGTCCACTGACTGTGGTTAAAGCTAAGCAGTTATTGTGAGCGGACACATTATTAATGGTCATGGCTAGTGATATTTCATGACAACTACCTAATTGTCAGTAAAGCTTGCAGATGGAGATCAGGTAAGCTGGGATATTGTTACAGTTACAGAATTTAGCACTGTTCTGTACATGCAGGTTGTTTTTGTTTTTTATCCTCCTCCACTTTTTTTAAGATTGGACCACCTTCTTAACAGACTTTTGTTTTGGGAACACACTGTATGTGTGTAACTGGATTGCATTACATAGTCCAAGAGTTTATGCATCTGTTTAATTGAGCAGATGAAGACCAGTTGTAAGTGCTATGAGAATTACTGGTTACTTCGACTAGATGGAGTGATTTCCGATGATCCTTTTTGTCCTCGGATTATGATTACTGTAGTGTAGTAACCACATGTGACCTTAGTAGATGCTATGCATCATCATCATTATGCAGTATTACATATCCCCGTTTAGGTATCCCCTTTTTCCCAAAGGGCCTCTTGCCCTTTCAGGATCTGCCCACACCACACCTGTGATATTAATGCACAGTAATATACACTTCTGAGTGTGCGCTGTGTGTCAAATAAAGTTTTGTTATACTGTTATCACCGTTTTTGTGTGTTTTTAATGGTTGGGATTTTGAGACATCAATATACATCACATGTCTGTCACGTTCATATATATGTAAACTAATGAGCCCTAGTTACTGCCCAATAGACTGTTATGTGAACATTCCAGCCCATTACGGTGACACAGGCGTGGTTTCAAAGTGGTCACATGTATTAGTCATGACTACTTTATGTTTGATTCTCAGCATTGGGATATCATGCTTGCAGAACATTCTTGGTGAGGTTTGTGAGTTAATACACGTATAAATTGTGATACTGTTGAGTATTAACATTGCCGTGAAGGATTGATCACAAAATGACAGGTGATATTATGAATGTATTGATACCAGAACACTTGATGTGGGTTTACAACATGATAATGGGTATATATCTTACCACATGGCCAACAGCAATGAAGTGGGTCTTTACAAGATGGGTGTAGCTGAGATTGGCTCTGATGGAGGTGAGTTGGCTGTTGCTCCACGTGCCTCTGCACAGCCTTCATGTGTGTTTGTGGCCCTTCCTGATGTGTTATACAATATTGTGTATGTTTCCCTGGTACTTAATATATGTCATCTGGCGATGTCATTTTGCCACTGTTTATTTTTCCAATATGATCTGACGAGTGACATATACAAATGAATAAATTATGCTTTTCAGGGTCCACATTTGAGCCTCGGTGGGTGCAAGGGATCAATTGTCAGGCAATTTCATATTTTATGTTGCAATTTACTCAAGTAGTACGTCTTTAAATGCTTTATGCTTCTTGCAGCAAAACTTTTCATATTGACATATGCATGACCATTCCAAAATATTAATTAAAAATATCATATTGTTTGAGGTTTATTTTTTCCTTGGGGATTGTTGTGCAATTTATTATAATGCTTTTCATTGCTTTCCCATGATTTTAAAGTACATTAGTGCGTTTGTATTTGCGTTTGCAGTGTTTAGAAGAGGTATTTAACTCCTATTTGGAACCCGTAATATTTTTTGCTACTTCTGCCATTTACATTGCTGCCTTGGGGAATTGTAGCAAATGAATAGCGATTTGCGATTTTAGGGATTGTAACATTTGCAGGCTTGAAAGCTCAAAGGCGGAGATGGGTCATAGTGACGGCTTTGACAACCCCTTAGGAATTTTCAGCCTGTAACCAGCAAATCGATTGCGGGTAGCTAGAAGAGCCCAATTGAATATCAATTACTTTTACGGGCTCCATTATAGGGCTCCAGATTCACAGTAGTTACAATTTGCCCAATTGATTGGGGGCCTTAGTCCTGCAAAAAGCTGCTGATGTTATTAGACCAGGATTTTATCACACTGTGCCATTGATATTTACAAGGGACATTGAAAAAGATGGGAGGAATGGGAGGAACTGCACATAAAAAGCTACATTTTATTTAACAATATTATATATATCTATATATATATAGAGTTGAATATCAGAGTATTGCAGTAAATAGTGATACTTTTTTTATTGGGCAAACATATTAGTTAGAATGACAAGCTTTTGAGAGACGCACCTCTCTTTTTCAAGTCAGGAGCAATACTGAATAAATGTAAGCAGTGGGATAAAAAGCAAAGATTCAAAGGGACCGACTTCATGGATAATGGTATGTTCAGTCAAGTGTGCATGTGTCTCCACAAGCTTTAAGATAAGAGAAAACCAGAGTAAGAGCTATAAATATCCCCACAACTTAAGATGTAGAAAAACAACAATAAAAAAACATGAGCAGGAATGTGCCAGGGTCACAAGAAGTTTTGATAATGTGATACAAATCACTCTAAGCCCATACTAAGTCCTGTATCTTTGGCAATGAAGAATGTGATCATCTTTATTTCAAATGTTTTTCTAATTTTTGGTTGGTTTCCTGATGTAACAGCCATTTACACATACAGAACATTGTAATATGTAAACCACATTGGAGGATGTGCATGAGTATGACCCTCTGATGTTATAGGTCTACATGGTTAAGCTCACAGCTTCATTGAGGTACACACACACCTTCACCACAACAAGGTAGCAATCTAGAAAGGGGGATTATTGTTACCCTATAAAATATTGTATCATATCAAACACACCTTCAAGGCAACCACTGCCTTGCTAAAGAAGCGTAAGGTAAAGGTGATGGACTGGCCAAGCATGTCTCCAGACCTAAACCCTATTGAGCATCTGTGGGGCATCCTCAAATGGAAGGTGGGGGAGTGCAAGGTCTCTAACATCCACGAGCACCGTGATGTCATTATGGAGGAGTGGAAGAGGACTCCAGTGGCAACCTGTGAAGCTCTGGTGAACTCCATGCCCATGAGGGTTAAGGCAGTGCTGGAAAATAATGGTGGCCACACAAAATATTGACACTTTTGTTTCCAACGGTTTAGACATTAATGGCTGTGTGGAGTTATTTTGAGGGGACAGCTAATTTACACTGTTATACAGGCTGTACACTTACTACTTTACATTGTAGCAGAGTGTAATTTATTCAGTGTTGTCACATGAAAATATATAATAAAATATTTACAAAAATGTGAGGGGTGTGATTCAATTTTGATTTATTGGCAACATACATTTTGCCTTTGTTCTTAACAGGATTAGAAACCTAGGAGAAACTATAGATTGCTATACAACTATGTTGAAGACTGCCATTGTACATAGCCACTTGACAATAGAACAAAATTGAAGAGTAAGCCTAATAGGATATCCCTCCTTATCAAGTTACAGGAAGGCTAGCAATCCAAGATGGAAAGAGGGAAATCCATTTGACATTGGTTAGTTAATTATAAAAGTTTAGTTAAAATGTATTTATAATGCTGGCTTACAAAGCTGCTAATGTTGTTAGTGTATTACATACTTCACAAGTATGTAAAGTTTTTTCCCAAATAACAGTGGCCCTCTAAGTGAATTAATAAAATAGAATCAGCTTGCATACTACTAATGGAATGTTGTAATGAATCACTAACATAATTGTATAATTTGGATCAAATTTGTTACAATCAATTTGTAACTAAAACTAAGCTACCATACTCTTAGTTTCCATCATCTAAGATCTGTCCCCCTCCCCCAAAACCATGGTGCTTTGGGGTAGGGGGATCTCTAAACCCTAAATACCCCTATTCCGTCAATATAATTCTCTGGTGATAGTAAACACCATATCCAATAGCCTCAGAGATAGCTCTACACATGGACATCAGCCAGGTGGACAATATAGAAATCAGATTGACTATATACTTTGTAGCCAAAGATGGAGGAGCTCTATACAGTCAGCAAAAACAAGACCTGGAGCTGATGGCGGCTTCTTATTGAAAAGTTCAGAATTAAACTGAGGGAAAATCACATGCTCATCCTCAGGACAAAATAAATACAAAATAAATAATATCCCTTGTGAATATGCAGTGGACATAAAAGAATAGATTTAAGGGACTGGACAAGATAGATAGAATGCCTAAAGAACTTTGGACAGAAACTTGTGACATTGTCCAGAAAGCAGCAACAACAAATATCCTGAAAAGAAAAGAAAATAAGAAGGCAAACTGGCTGTCTGATGAGGCTTTGAAAGCTGCCCAGGAAAAAAGGAAAGCGAAAGGTAGTGGAGATAAGAAAAGATTTGTCCAACTGGATGCTGTATTCCAGAGGATAACAAGAAGAGACAAGGAGACATTCTACAATGAGCCATGTAAAGAGATTAAAGAAGATAACAGAACAGAGATTTTGTGTGGGCATGATAAAAGACAAAAATGGTATGGATTTAACAGAAGCCGATCAGATAAAGAAGAAGTGGGCAGGAATACACTGAAGATCTAAACAGGAAGGATCTTAACAGCAGTGATGACCTCAAAGTGTCCAATGAGCTGGAGTCAGACATCTTGGAGAGTGAAGTTAGATGGGCCCTAGGATGTGTTGCTGATAACAAGGCTATAGGAGTTGATGGAATCCCAGCTGAATTATACCAACAACCTAAGATATGCGGATGATACTACTCTGATGTCTGAAAGTGAGGAGGAACTAAAGGACTTATTGATGAGGGTAAAAGAAGAGAATGCAAAAGCTGGCCTGCTGCTCAACGTTAAAAAGACGAAGATCATGGCAAACCGCAATCTCAGTAGTAACAGTTTTTATATACAGTAATTCCTGAGATATTCAGCATTAATGGGACTGCTCATTTAAGCTACTTTGCAGCTTAGAGTGTTTGGTTTTGGTGGTAAAGGCAATCTAACTGCATGGTAATCTAAGTGGGGTACTCAAGGGCCACTCATTTGCAGCAGCAAATGGCAGAATTAATAATCATTAAGAATAACTTTAAAAATGTATTTATGGTGATGGAATAAATTTACATGCTGTAAACCTGGCATGTTTAAGGGCAATGATCAAAAATAGTCCTGATCCTAACTTTCATCTTATCATGCTGGTTTTTTACCTGATTTATTGCGGGCTGTGGCCGTATTAGCTTTTGAAAAATGGGTTTTAAGTCACTATTTGGAGTGACTGAAGGAAAACAGTGCTATTCTTATTTATACCAATACCTTCCTTACATAACAGGCTGTTGTTCAGAGTTTCAGGTTCCACTGGACAACATACAGATTCCACTAAACCATCTATCCCAAGTCCAGTCCATCCTGGACGCTTTCGCAAAACTCCCACCCTCTGCTGGTCCCTACACTGGTTCCCCATTTCCTAAAGAATATCTTTAAAAATCTTTAGCCTCACTTACAAAGCCCTCAACACCACCACAGCTTCCAATATCAAAATACGCTCTCTGATCTTCCCAAGACTTGCACCTCTCATCCTCTGCCATCATCACCTCCTCACACGCTCATCCTCAGGACTTCTCAATATCAGCCCCCATTTTATGGAATTCTCTACCTCTCTATAAAATACTCCGCTAGTTTTCAGATATTCAAACGTTTTATAAAAAAAACACCTTTCTCCTTAACTAAATCATATAAACTGTATACTAGGTTAAAGGGCCAGTACAACTTGGAGCACACCACTTAAAATACTCCTCTAAACATGATGAAATACTTTTTGAATATTTAAAATAGGTGCCTTTTTCATAGAAAAATATCATAAAAGAAGAGCCTGTTTACATGAGAATTAGGCATGCCTCCAGACAGATTTACAGCAAGAGCTGCGTGCAGAGAGCAGAGACATAAAGGGGGTTAATCCTTCACACATTCATCTGTGCAGGGAAATGACTGCTGGAAACTCCTACATATGTTACTTGTGGGTTAAGTGATGGCTGATTATTAATAGATAATTTTAACATAGAATAGGAATGGCCCTTTAGCTGTTCTGGTTCGCACATCTCTCCCTCATTATCAAGACTTACAACAGTCCCCTTAACTAATATTTCTAACGTATATTAGATACTAGATTGTAAGCTCTTCACAGACCAGGGCCCAATTAACATAAATAAAAGTACACTGTATTTCCATATACTCAGTGTTATAATTTAATGCACTAAAATTAATAATGGGCTAAATAGTTTTTGAACGGAAAACAAAATAAAAAAAGCCACTTATCATATGTAGTATTAGCAGAATCCCTATAAAGACCGCCCTATCTGTTATGTCTCAACTTCTAAGGCTCCTCCATGATTAAAGAGAAGATAAACAAAGCCAATAGTCTGTGGTATAATAGTGCAAATATTTCATTGAGCTGATCGATCTATTTAACAAGAAACATATATACTCACAGATGGGGGGACAGGCTTGGAATATAAAGCAGACATGGCTTCTTTCAGCGATACACAACAAATAAATCACATTCAGCAGCCCATCTAAATAAAAATAGAGGTATAATTCATTCCACACAAGTACCAGTTATGTTGAATCTTTATCATTCTGTAGAGATCATATCAACAGACGGCCAACATCTACTCACCAGAGGTATATATTATTAGCAGGGATCAGACACATTTTTCCATGCATATTTGCTTTGGTTACAATCATCAGACATGCAAACGTCCCACATGTTTAATCCAGATGCATCGAGGGTGGTTAAGGTTACATTTCGTAATGAAAAACCATAGTCACTAGGGACAATGCCTATATATATATATATATATATATATATATATATATATATATATATATATATATATATATATATATATATATAGTGCATCTTTGCCATTGAAATAGACTTCTTTTCAAATCTATTTTGCATCTTGTCTCATTGGATCCGAATGTTACTGTGATGACAGCCCTAATAGGGGAGAAGCCTGTAGAGTACTGCTTCTATTTCTTCCCCATAGGCACCTTGTCCAGTCTACCCCAAAGGAAACCCTTCTCTGGGTCAGCACAAGATGGACATGGCACAACTGGGCTTTGTTGTTTCTAGCTCAGGGCTACCCATGGGATAACCATGGTTTTACTTGTTTTGACCGTCATCCCAAGTGAATATCCAGTGTGTTTATGTATTTTGGACATTGTAGGCTACCTGTTTGTTGTACTGGTTGTACCAATGTTGAACATGCCTCCAGTTGAGCCATCAGGTTAGCTGGTGTTTCCACCCTAATTACTTTACTTTTTGTTACTCTGCACCCAAACTAACTGAATTACGATGTATGCTCCCTTGTATATGAATCCATGTGTGTTTCAATAAAAGGCAATACCCCTTTTGAAAGTATACAAGCATATCAACTGTAATCTGATGGGATGGAAAAAGAGAAAACTGCACAATCCGTTAAATATTTTTCAGTTACATTCGTGAAATGAGAAAAACTAAGGAATGGATAACTATAATGGATAATAATAATTAGACAAATGATCATAGCTACATAGAGGACAAGGTCATAGCAAACGGTCTAATTTTTAACTGACATTGAAGAGGACCTACCTCTATTAAGGGGAGCTACAGTTAAAGGGATAAAGTAATCATCACTGGACTGTTCACTTAAGATGACATTTTAATGCCATTAGCAAAGCCAAAAGTAAATAAGGCATCCAAATGCATGTAAGGAGCTTTGATCTGTGCCTGCAGGACAGTGTTGAGCCGTCTAGTTAGCAGGATCCCAGGAGGATCATACTCCTTCTCCAATACCATCAGCGGTTTAGGGGGGGACTTATGTTTGAGCAGGTAGAAGCACTCTACAACACAGAGGCTTTCACCAATTGCCCATTTGGAAACCCTTGTTTTTCACCCCAGATCTGATACGGAGACCAGTTGACTTTTTGATCAAGTAATTAATGGGATAGAACAGGGAGGGGGAGATGTAGCATATCTAGATTTGAGTAAACCATTTGACACATAATAAACTAGCTCTTAACTGCATAGTCTGTGATTGAATTCAAAAACAGTTCAGTGATTAGGACATTGAAGGAAACATAAGATTTGGGAAGTCTTAGATAAAAGGAACGTTTTTTTTTTTCATGAAAAAAATATTACATAAAACCTATTTAAACTTCATTGAAACCAACATGAAATATATAGCGCCTACTATCGCCTGTAGATTTCATTGACTGGCAGAGGTCAAGCAGAAGCACCCAACATGAATAAAAAATCTAAATAGATGTCTTTGTGCTCTGATGTCTTCATTTGAAAAAAGAAAACACATTATCAAATACCTCTCTATGGCAGTACTGAGGTCTGCTTTCATTAATATATTAGTGATATTACAAATAAACTTAAATAAAAGGTTTATCTCTTTACAGAATACACAAAAACGCTAACTAGTTGGATATTCAAAGATGGAATGATCAAGTATGTGGGATCAAAAATGTAATAATGCTAAAATATGCACTTAAGATACAAAAGTGTAAAATATATATTTACTGGCGTTTTGATGACCGCAATAGAAGAGGGCAGTGGTTTGGTGATTACATCTGAACATTTAGAAGTAGGAAAATAATGCACCAAAGCTATAGGAAAATGCTCATGGGGACCTCCTTTGAGATCCAGAACATTTTAGCAGGATAACACTATATGTGACATACTACATTATCATCTAGTTTTCCTTTTTCATTGATTTTAACTGTAGAAATGTTCAGTAATAATGTAATTATAACCGTGGCTAATGGTAGTGGGAAGTTTAGAGTGTTCCTAAGCATCGACAGCTAAAGTCTCAAGGACCAGCACCAGTCCTAGGAACAGCTGTTGAGAGCCATTGACTTAGAATGGGAAAAGGATAGGATTTAATAAGTTCAGGGGGTGGTATATTTCACAAAAAGCAGAATGCAAGAACAAGAGGTCATGATTTGAAGAGTTAGGCATAATGTGAAACAGTATTACTTTACTGGGTTTGGTCCTACCACATCTGCTTAAAGATTATTTCACTTAGCTAGTTCCCTTTCTGTAAAGGAATTCATGCATGCATGGGATAGGCATAAGGCCACGTAAAAGGATGTCTAAGCCAGAATATATGGATGATACAAGTGGCAGATCTGTCAAATACCGTATAGGATGATATCTCAGGAATATATAAATACAGTATTACAGGATGAGAAGTGACACCTACTATGTAGAACACATCTTAAAGGGAGTCTGTCACCCAAAAATCATGGTGTTTTAGAGTATGAAAAACTGGCTAAAAGAGTATGAGAAACTGGCTATATGTGTTATCTATTTTTCTTTCCTAAAATTAATCAATCCTAGAAAAATTGATGTTCTTGTTGCTGTATTTATATGCACATGAGACACATAATTAGCTGCTTTAATATAGTAATTAGGATTTCAGTCTGCTTGCCTGTCTCTGTTGTGGCCTAAACAAAGACCTGCACTGTTATCTGGCAGGTAGACCCCTACCCCACCATTATCAAGTACTATGAGGTGCAAAGTAGCATACAGAAGCCACAAAATCAATTCTAAAGATTTCAGAAATTAATTTACTGTAGAGAAAAATGCTCCTTAAAACTAAATGAATTTCCTGTTTTGGTCATAGAATCCCATTAATATACAAATAAGGTATAAAAAAAAAATAGAGGGTGTCACAACTGGATGGGCAGCTAGACATTTTATGTACATTATTACGGTCATGGTTTCTGGATGAAAATGTATGTGCGGCTTTTGATGTACAGTGGTAATACGGTAAATATAATTAACACAATATAATGTGGCTCAGAGGCTCTAAGTTATGTTATATGGGCCTTACCGGCTCTAGTAGGACTTATCAGTCAGAGTGATATAGGAACCGGCTAGGCCCTAATTGTGGTAAATCCATTTTTCACATGCATGTGGTCAGCCATGTTGCCTAGCTGGGTGCCATTGTGACTGTTTCATGACCCCAGGTTGCATAAAACTCTCAACGCAAATTAATTAAACTCCCCCCGCCCTAAGCAGAGCAGACCCCTAAACCTAAACATACCAGACCCTGGATATTTTATTACCCTCTCCAGAGTTGTGAACTCACATGGAACAAGAGATAGAGGGTATTGATAAAAGAAAAAAAGTATAACCACAATAAGGGTACTTTCAGACCCCTTCATGGACATCTGAAAACCATGGGAGAGGGGAGATCAAACAAGCCTCTCTTGCCCAAGAGGGGATGGACTTTACAGAGAAGGGGTTTAATATCTGTGTTAGAGAAATAAAACTATATGTATATGTTTATTCTGAGGGAATATAATAATTCTGACTACTGGAATTATTGCTATTGATACTGCTTTCAATTCTGCTCCTGGCTGAACATGCTTCCTGAGTGCCTTTGGTGGTTGCATGCGGTCCTTTGATTAATTACGGCCAACAGCGATTCTCAAAGTATCCCACGACCTACTGCGTGAGATTGATCTAGGATCTTTCAGGGCCCAAACAAGGAGTGGGTCGTCACAGAGGGCTATTACTTTGGTTCAGTCCATGCCAAAAGCTCAGCTCTTCTGCAGGGAATATCCAAGGGTGTCGTGCAGAACTGCAATGTTGCCGTGGACTGATCCCAGTCTACACACCACTGTTAAAATGTCAGGTTTCTATGCTTTGGGGACGTTTTTCTTCAGCTGGAACTGGGGCCTTAGTTAAGATAGAGGGAATTATGAACAGTTCCAAATACCAGTCAATATTGGCACACAACCTTCAGGCTTCTGCTAGAAAGCTGAACATGAAGAGGAACTTCATCTTTCAGCATGACAACAACCCAAAGCATACATCCAAATCAACAAAGGAATGGCTTCACCAGAAGAAGATTAAAGTTTTGGAATGGCCCAGCCAGAGCCCAGACCTGAATCCGATTGAAAATCTGTGGGGTGATCTGAAGAGGGCTGTGCACAGGAGATGCCCTCGCAATCTGACAGATTTGGAGTGTTTTTGCAAAGAAGAGTGGGCAAATCTTGCCAAGTCAAAATGTGCCTTGCTGATAGACTCATACCCAAAAAGACTGAGTGCTGTAATAAAATCAAAAGGTGCTTCAACAAAGTATTAGTTTAAGGGTGTGCATACTTATGCAACCATATTATTTTATTTTTATATTTTATCTTCCCTCTACCTAAAAGATTTCAGTTTGTTTTTCAATTGAGTTGTACAGTTTATAGGTCACATTAAAGGTGGAAAAAGTTCTGAAATGATTTATCTTTGTCTCATTTTTTTACAGCACAGAAACCTGACATTTTAACAGGGGTGTGTAGACTTTTTATAACTATATATATATATATATATATATATATATATATATATATATATATATATATATATATGTGTATATATATTTGTATATAGTACATTTGTGTGTAAATAAGTTCTCAAGAATGTCAAGAAATACAGTGTTTGCACTGCACTCTGGGACACTGGGCAGTGGCATGCAAATGAGACTACAATGCATTTTCATTCTTTATCCAAGATTCCAGACTCAAATCCACCCTGTGTGTGTGCGACGCATATGCTGTAAAGGAGACATTTTTTAAATGATATTGGATTAAAGAGTGAAGGTAACAGCACATTAATTCATTCATATGACAAAGAAAATATGGAATTGTTGAATAATTGAAGACTTCTCAGACATCTTGGTAATCATTAGATTAGATAGATATTTTTTTTCATACTGTTTAAACATAGATGCTGGTCATCTATATACTGGCTCGGATTTAAACTCTATATTATGAGATGTAAATGTATAAGAAGATATATTTTGTATTATGAATTGAGTATGTATGTATTTATTTTTTCTATTTTTGTAATAAAAACGAAGAAAATAAATTGTATGTTCTGTAAAAAAAATAATTTAATTTTCTCATGGACATGAAAAAAATAGCATTACATTTCTTTCATGAAATCATGGACTCAGACTAGTTAAAGCTTCCAGACGGAGACCTTCCTGAATGCAGAATCTTGAGTTCCAGTGTCTTATCACCAGTTGTGACGTATAGATGCAGTTTCACCATTTGATCACTAGATGTCAGCACTAGACGTTTGGCTGCAGTATCATATTTGATCACTAGATGTCAGCACCATTTGATGTCTTTTGGCTGCAATTCTTCAAGTTGAACAGCACGTGTAAGAACATTTGCCAGTCTCTCTCAAGTTGCCATTTAACATTCAGATCATTGGGCTCTGTGTTTTCTTAGGTTCAATGCTGCAGCTTGGTCACTAGGCGTCAGTGCCTCACAGATTTCTCATGAACACCATGCTTTGTGTGCAGTACCTCAGTTTGGTCACTAGGTGTCAGTGCATCACCCCTTATATCTCACCAGCACCATCCCAGTCATCAGCGAGTCCTTAGTGCAATTGGTCATGCAGTGAGGACACTGGCACATAGTGGGACACAGTTTTTGCCCAGTTCTTGCTATGTCTTCCACAGATAAGAATCATCTGCCAGAAGCTGGGCCAGTTTCTGGTTGAAGGGACGATAGAAATCCCTCAGGAGCTGTCGGGTCTGATCGAGCATGGGCCCCAAACTGCAGTCCTGAGGCCGACGGCTGTTGGAGGCTGGATTCTTTATGATTGCAGCTTCCTGCTCGTCACTCAGGGGTCCTGTGGGTATTAGGATAGGATCAATACTCAGAAAAACAAAAGCACTCACACAATATACACAGAGCATCAGATAAACACACATGGGAACCCATGGGGTGTGACCAAGAGGCTCATGGACTTACTCACATTGGATTTCTCTGATTGGTTACCCTGATATCTGCACGTATACTGGGCACTGTATCCCTCCCCAACCCTGATATATGGTGTTTATAGGATGGACAACTACAAATCCCAACCCCACTTGTGTTCTTTTGCCCACCATATATTAAATGATTGTTGTGGTAAACTTCTTCCTCAAAAAAATCAACTACACTGACTAGGAACCGGCCCCACACTGATGAGGAGCAGCAAACAGCTGTACGCGGGTAGGTTTCCTGGCTTGCACATAACCCACGCTGGGCTTTGCTTAAAGCGGTGTAATACAGGCAGCAGGCATATGCTTAAAATGGACCATGTTTGAAATGGTATTAAAGAAGGAATCCTTTGTGGGCATATTTGCATGTCCCTGCCCAGCTTCCCAGAATGCAGTGCAATAACTGTATTTCTTTGAATTCTGAGTAGGAAATAAGTCTTAACTTATTTTAGATGTTCAAATGAGAGTATAAATCTACTTTCTATTTACTATTAAAAAAAAAAACACACACACAATATATATATATGTGTGTGTGTGTGTGTGTGCTCAATCTGATCTACCAAATCATCCTCTCCATATTCTCCATCGCTCCTTATGCTTCATGGCCCAGAATGTCTTAGAGCTGCTAATATTGTTAGGTTATCATGTACTTCCCAAACAAGGGCTGCTTTTCCTATAGTTGTCGTTTAAAGGGACATTGAATTAATCAATGTTGCTCTACATTAAACTGAAAACCAAATTGAGGACCTTCTTGAGTCCTTGGTGCACATATTCACAAGCTCCCTGCACATGCGTGTACACCGTAATATATCACTGTAGTGCAGACCATATCAGAATGTAGACGGAGCTTGCGATTAATGGTTCCTCCAGGACAGATAACTTTGAGGGTTTTAAAACAATTATAACAGTAAAAAGTATCAAATATGTTTACAGTTTCTGCACTTGATTTTGACTCCTCCACATGATGGCGCCGAGCAGAACCCATTACAGATTCCCTTTAATTCAAGTCACACACGAAAGCAATTACCCAGGGGATTTAGCGAGACCCGGGATCAGAATTGCGGAGTAAAAGCAATATATTAATAGAGGACCATACACTGAATGCACTGCGGGCTCATTTAAAAGCAAAAAGGCCAACAGGACACAGAAAACGATGTTAATAATTAATTACTTAATGTGTTAGTGTGTAAATCCTGACACAAGTAATCTATCTCCGGCTCGTTATTCACATCCCGGTCAGCGCGGTGCTCTCCTTATCCTATACTGTATGTATGGCAATACCATCCCACGGGAAAACAGGATAATATAGTGTACGATGTTATTACCAATAGGGCCGGGCTATATACGGTGTGTCCAGCTTATCCGTAAAGCATTATAAATAACTACACTGGAAAATGGAAAGTAAAAACAATAAAACACAATCGTTATATTTATATGCAATTATTTTTTTACAATCTATTTTCTTTTTCTATGTAAAACTGTGTATAGAGTGGGAATGTGGCAGCTAAAACTGTCAGACACTTCCATGCAAACCCCCCTCCCACTTTAGGAAGAAGATAAGCAGAAAACTACAATAGAACTTTCCACAACAGCATAAAAAAAGTGAAACGTATTATTTTAATTACTAATTAAAAACACGTTTACCTATTTTCAAGTGCTGTTCTTCCATAAAATATAATTTTAATATAGACTACAGTGATGTTTTAGAGCAGTGGTTGGCCACAGGTAGCCCGGGAGCCATGTGTGGCCCCCAAGCACTTCTCACGCGCCCTCAGCCTGTTCTCTTTACCATATACAGTCCATTAAATCTCTAAACGCAGCGAGGAATATGGAAATTGTTCTCCTGGATACTTCTCCTCATTATCTAAACCTCTTATCAAAATAAAAAAAAATGAGGTAAAATAACAAGGTTTAAAGTAGCTTGTGGCCATGTTAAGGACTATGGGGCAACATGACACTTTTCAATGCTTGGCTGTCTTTGGTTAGAGGGCCCCCGACACATGAAATATAGTGTGTGTGTGTCATTGGTTAGAGGGACCCCGACACATGACATTGTGTGTGTCACTGGTTAGAGGGTCCCCGACACATGACATGGTGTGTGTGTGTCATTGGTTAGAGGGACCCGACACATGACATTGTGTGTGTCACTGGTTAGAGGGTCCCCGACACATGACATGGTGTGTGTGTGTCATTGGTTAGAGGGACCCGACACATGACATTGTGTGTGTGTGTGTCATTGATTAGAGGGACCCCGACACATGACATTGTGTTCGTCATTGGTTAGAGGGTCCCCGACACATGACACTGTGTGTGTGTGTGCGTGCGTTATTGGTTAGAGGGACCCAGACACATGACATTGTGTGTGTGTGTGTGTCACTGGTTAGAGGGACCCAGACACATGACATTGTGTGTGTGTGTCATTGATTAGAGGGACCCAGACACATGACATTGTGTGTGTGTGTCATTGATTAGAGGGACCCCGACACATGACATTGTGTGTGGGTGTGTGTGTCATTGATTAGAGGGACCCCGACACATGACATTGTGTGTGTGTCATTGGTTAGAGGGACCCAGACACATGACATTGTGTGTGGGTCATTGATTAGAGGGACCCCGACACATGACATTGTGTGTGTGTGTGTGTGTGTGTGTGTGTGTGTCACTGGTTAGAGGGACCCCGACACATGACATTGTGTGTGTGTCATTGGTTAGAGGGACCCCGACACATGACATTGTGTGTGTGCGTCATTGGTTAGATGGACCCCGACACATGACATGGTGTGTGTGTGTGTCACTGGTTAGAGGGTCCCCGACACATGACATTGTGTGTGTCACTGGTTAGAGGGTCCCCGACACATGACATTGTGTGTGTCACTGATTAGAGGGACCCTGACACATGACATGGTGTGCGTGTCATTGGTTAGAGGGACCCTGACACATGACATGGTGTGCGTGTCATTGGTTAGAGGGACCCTGACACATGACATGGTGTGCGTGTCATTGGTTAGAGGGACCCTGACACATGACATGGTGGGTGTGTCATTGGTTAGAGGGACCCTGACACATGACATGGTGTGCGTGTCATTGGTTAGAGGGACCCCGACATATGACATGGTGTGCGTGTCATTGATTAGATGGACCCCGACACATGACACTGTGTGTGTGTGTGTCATTGATTAGATGGACCCCGACACTTGACACTGTGTGTGTGTGTGTGTGTCATTGATTAGATGGACCCAGACACATGACATGGTGTGCCTCATTGATTAGATGGACCCCGACACTTGACACTGTGTGTGTGTGTGTGTGTCATTGATTAGATGGACCCAGACACATGACATGGTGTGCCTCATTGATTAGATGGACCCAGACACTTGACATTGTGTGTGTGTGTGTGTGTGTGCGTCATTGGTTAGAGGGACCCCGACACATGACATTGTGTGCGTGTCATTGGTTAGAGGGACCCAGACACATGACATTGTGTGTGTCACTGGTTAGAGGGACCCCAACACATGACATTGTGTGTGTGTGTGTGTCATTGATTGGAGGGACCCTGACACATGACATTGTGTGTGTGTGTGCATGCATGCGTCATTGGTTAGAGGGACCCCGGCACATGGCATTATGTGTGTGTGTGTGTGTGTGTCATTGATTAGAGGGACCCTGACACATGACATTGTGTGTGTGAAAACTCGCAAATGTACATTCTATACCACTCTTGTAAGGAGCTTTAGGTGCTTTGCATTGTGTTAATATGTTTTTGTACTTGAACCTACCCCTGTATAGTGCTGTGGAATATGCTGGCGCCTTACAAATAAAGGAAATAATAATAAGTATGGTTAATAAAACTACCATCACTGACTGATGCGCCATGTGATATTATAGTAACTTCTCGGTAGTATCAGGCTAATAATGCTGTTATTACTAGTTATTGCTATTAGAAGATCACTGCACAATAAAAAAAAATGTAAGCAAAGTTTGAGTGCAACTAAGACCCTGATTAAGCAGGAAAGTTATGAGTGTGAGATGAGAGTTTATATTTCTAGAGATTTATAGTTGATGCAATGTCCTGCTTTTGGGTCAGTGGGGCAAAGGAGTATGGTGGCAATGTCAGCCTTATCCAGTTATCAAACAAAGGCTCATGACTTCTGCCTGTTCCCTTGTCCTGTCCTGCACTCCCCCCCCCCCCCACTGATAACAACAAACACACCCCACGCCCACCATCCATCTCTCTTCCTATCTTTAGTTTTAAACTATACCATATTTGGAACTCGGCGTCACTTTAACCTACAATTACACAGTCTGCCCTTACCCAGGTCGAGGAACGAGGACACCATCCGCATGCTCTGCGTCACATTGACTGCGTGATCTTCCAGCCGGAGGATGAGGAACTGATCCATATCAAACACGGACAGCCAGTCCCACAGGTACACGGCATAAAGACCCACCTGTAACCGTACCTGCGGAGCAAAGCGAGGAGTTATAATATAACCTCAAAGTGTGTGGGCTCTGGGGAATGTGAGAGGACACAGAAAAGGGGCCGCCCAGGAGAGGTGGCAGCCAATCATATAGACATGGAAATTAAAAGTGTTTGCCAAAGACAATAAGACAGGAGAAGTATGGTCTATAGATGGGAAGGTAAAACAACAAAGATGGACTATATTGTGCGTAATTTATACATTTTTAATGTAGATTATTTTTCATTTAAGGAAGCCCAACACCTTAATGTTACTGAAATTATGTTTGAATTGTGATTTAAAGCATGATAAGTAATCTACAGTTGGGGGGGGGGGGGGGGGGGGAATATGCCAATGGACTAATTTGAACGAGCTGTGAAGGCTGAGTGAGAAAGTGTTGCATTTCCTATAAAAGTTATTTTGTTATTTTGTCATTTTGTTATATTCATTATGAATAGATTTTTAATCGGGAGGTTGTAAGCTCAAATTCCACCAATTCCCTTTTCTTTTTTTTAAAGATTGATTTAGGTTTTAGAATAAAACAGATACACACTGTAAAGGGATGGGTATGAGACAAATATAGACATTGTAAAGCTGTTAAACTAATTAAAATAATAATATAAAAAGGGGTGAACTGAAATTTGACTTAACAATTTTTTATATTAGAGCATATTATACTTAATACTCAGTCTTTTCTCTACAGGATAAATTGTAAGTATATAAATCCATAAGACAGTCTGAACCTTATCTATACATTTCTTGTGGGAGGGTTTTAAAAGGACTTTGTCACTCCAAGATCAAGTTTTTTTTAGTTATTCTTAAAGGGCCATTTACCTCACTATAAGTGCTCTTTATGGTGTGAAAGAGCACAAGCTTCTATGTTAAAATGATCTATTGTTTTTTGTTTTTTTTTCAATTGCACTAATAACAGCTAAAAATCTACAAACAGTCTTAGGTCTATTTACAAACACACTCCTGACTGTTCAATGATTAACAACATCTGCCGACACGAGAGGTGAAGGCTCCATGAACACAAAGATTTATAGTTTTACTGAACTTCAGGAATGCAACGGGACAGGTTAACCCCCCCACTGTACTACTTAGCAGATTCCAGCAGTCCTTTATCTGCATAGATTAATGTAGGAAGGTTTAACTCTCTTTCTACTTCTGCTCTCTGCACTGAGCTCTTGCTGTCAGCCTGTCTGGGGGCACTGCCAAAGGATTCAACAGGTTGACACAAAAACATGGATGAGGTAAATCAAGTTCTCTCATGTAAACAGACACTTAATTTTTTTAATTTTTAAGTAGGTGCCCTTTTCACAGAAAAAAAATCATAAATTATCTCAGCATGTTTTTAGGAGAACTTTACATTGGTGTACTCCAAGTTCTGCTGAATTAACGGGCCCTTTAAAGAGCATGAAAAATGACCATACATTATATTAACCATTCTTTCTAGAACAGATAATTCCTGATAAATTCAATATTATTTCTGCTGCACTTTATGCAAATAAGTGACTTTCAGATATTAAAAAGCTAAGCTGGAATGTTCCAATTTGAATCACAGTCTGCTTGTCTGTCCATGTGGTGGCCATACAATGACCCCCAATGTTCTCATTCAGTTAGAACCCCCTCTCCTACAAGTAGTCTAAGCCGCAAATTAGCATACTGAGTCACACAGTCAAAAACATAATGCTGAATTTCTTAGGAATGATTTCATGAGAAAAGACTAGAACAATTTGCAGAAAAGGCTAGAAAAAAACTAATTTCTTGTTTGAGTGATGATGTCCCTGTAATGGGTATAAGGTGCGTGGTAGCTCTACTGATTTTGTTAAATATTTGGATTACACAGAAATGCAACAGGTTCTAAAAACATATTTTTTCTAAAACTTGGTTAAAAATATTAAGTGGCCTTATGTGCAGGTCACATCCTTTGGGGGAGGGGGGGAGGTTAAAGATTCTTACCATGGGAAAAATGCTAAAAAATAAATACATTTAAAAAAAAAAAAATTAAAAAGGAAAATCCCCTTCTGTAAAGTGAATAAATAATGCAGGGCTAATAATTATGTATCCTCTGTCATCAAGACATGTAATCCCCCAGGTGAGGCTGAGCCTCTGGAGCCCTCGGCCCCCCGTACATACCGGCAGGGTATTGCTGAACGTGGTGTTGTAAGCGCAGGATCTCAGGGAGGACACTTGAAGGCAGTTTCCAAACATCTGTACAGACTCGTTCACTTTGTCATGGAAATCCTCAGCCGACTTGTTTGTGATTGCAAAGTAAAGATAATCAGAGTAGAGTCTGTGAGGGAAACAGAGACATCAAAGTAAGGTCTGGGGTAAGAGAGTCATACAAGGAATGAGACAACGTGCAGGGCAAAGATGGACACAAGGTCCCACCTAGAGCCTTAACCTGAGCAGCATACTGTATAATCCACTGCTGCCCATCCTATTATCAAACCGCACACACATCTCGCGCTCCTATACTCCATCCTTCACACGCTTCTC
This sequence comes from Discoglossus pictus, assembly GCA_027410445.1. Classification (NCBI taxonomy): domain Eukaryota; kingdom Metazoa; phylum Chordata; class Amphibia; order Anura; family Alytidae; genus Discoglossus; species Discoglossus pictus. The sequence goes on along the minus strand of CM050171.1, from coordinate 102,735,692 downwards.
CTTAATCTTTCTGCAGCATCTGATTTGCTACACGCCATATTTGCAAGTGAGATGAAGATGAGAGGCTCATAACTGCATCACATGACTGGCCAGGCAGGCAAACCAACTAATGGTCATTCACCTATGGATAATCTATTTCTGGGGCTACAAATAAGACCCTACAAAAGAATGCGTCTGTCAAGACTATAGGTTACAGCTTCCCAAACTGCGGTCATGAACACCACAATATGGGAAATTCTTCAAAGAGGTCCTTGAACCTCATTTACCTAAAACCCCATTCAAGTGGTCCGTGAACCTCAATCACCTGAACCCCATTCAAGTGGTCCGTGAACCTCAATCACCTGAACCCCATTCAAGTGATCCGTGAACCCCATTCACCTGAACCCTATTCAAGTGGTCCGTGGACCCCATTCAATAGATGCCTGAAACTCATTCACCTGAACCCCATTCAAGTGGTCCGCAAACCTCAATCCCCTGAACCCCATTCAAGTGGTCCGCGAACCTCAATCACCTGAACCCCATTCAAGTGGTCCACGAACCTCAATCACCTGAACCCCATTCAAGTGGTCCGCGAACCTCAAATCACCTGAACCCCATTCAAGTGGTCCGTGAACCTCAAATCACCTGAACCCCATTCAAGTGGTCCGTGAACCTCAAATCACCTGAACCCCATTCAAGTTATCCGTGAACCTCAATCACCTGAACCCCATTCAAGTGGTCCGCGAACCTCAATCACCTGAACCCCATTCATGTGGTCCGCGAACCTCAATCACCTGAACCCCATTCAAGTGGTCCGTGGACCCCATTCAATAGATGCCTGAAACTCATTCACCTGAACCCCATTCAAGTGGTCCGCAAACCTCAATCCCCTGAACCCCATTCATGTGGTCCGCGAACCTCAATCACCTGAACCCCATTCAAGTGGTCCGTGGACCCCATTCAATAGATGCCTGAAACTCATTCACCTGAACCCCATTCAAGTGGTCCGCAAACCTCAATCCCCTGAACCCCATTCATGTGGTCCGCGAACCTCAATCACCTGAACCCCATTCAAGTGGTCCGTGGACCCCATTCAATAGATGCCTGAAACTCATTCACCTGAACCCCATTCAAGTGGTCCGCAAACCTCAATCACCTGAACCCCATTCAAGTGGTCCGCGAACCTCAATCACCTGAACCCCATTCAAGTGGTCCGCGAACCTCAATCACCTGAACCCCATTCAAGTGGTCCGCGAACCTCAATCACCTGAACCCCATTCAAGTGGTCCGTGGACCCCATTCAATAGATGCCTGAAACTCACTCACCTGAACCCCATTCAAGTGGTCCGTGAACCTCAAATCACCTGAACCCCATTCAAGTGACCCCGAACCTCAATCACCTGAACCCCATTCAAGTGGTCCGCGAACCCCATTCACCTGAACCCCATTCAAGTGGTCTGTGAACCTCAATCACCTGAACCCCATTCACCTGAACCCCATTCAAGTGATCTGTGAACCCCATTCAAGTGATCCGTGAACCCCATTCAAGTGATCCGTGAACCCCATTCAAGTGATCCGTGAACCCCATTCAAGTGATCCGTGAACCCCATTCACCTGAACCCCATTCAAGTGGTCCGCGAACCTCAATCACCTGAACCCCATTCAAGTGGTCCGCGAACCTCAATCACCTGAACCCCATTCAAGTGGTCCGCGAACCTCAATCACCTGAACCCCATTCAAGTGGTCCGCGAACCTCAATCACCTGAACCCCATTCAAGTGGTCCGCGAACCCCATTCACCTGAACCCCATTCAAGTGATCCGCGAACCACATTCACCTGAACCCCATTCAAGTGATCCGCGAACCACATTCAAGTGGTCCGCAAACATCAATCCCCTGAACCCCATTCAAGTGGTCCGTGAACCTCAATCACCTGAACCCCATTCAAGTGGTCCGCGAACCTCAATCACCTGGTCCGTGCACCTCAATCACCTGAACCCCATTCAAGTGATCCGTGGACCCCATTCAATAGATGCCTGAAACTCATTCAAGTGGTCCGCAAACCTCAATCCCCTGAACCCCATTCAAGTGGTCCGCAAACCTCAATCCCCTGAACCCCATTCAAATGGTCCGCAAACCTCAATCCCCTGAACCCCATTCAAGTGGTCCGCAAACCTCAATCCCCTGAACCCCATTCAAGTGGTCCGCAAACCTCAATCCCCTGAACCCCATTCAAGTGGTCCGCGAACCTCAATCCCCTGAACCCCATTCAAGTGGGCCGCGAACCTCAATCCCCTGAACCCCATTCAAGTGGGCCGCGAACCTCAATCACCTGAACCCCATTCAAGTGGTCCGTGAACCTCAATCACCTGAACCCCATTCAAGTGGTCCGTGAACCACATTCAAGTGGTCCGCAAACCTCAATCCCCTGAACCCCATTCAAGTGGTCCGTGAACCTCAATCACCTGAACCCCATTCAAGTGGTCCGCGAACCTCAATCACCTGAACCCCATTCAAGTGGTCCGCGAACCTCAATCACCTGAACCCCATTCAAGTGGTCCGTGAACCCCATTCACCTGAACCCCATTCAAGTGATCTGTGAACCCCATTCAAGTGATCCGTGAACCCCATTCACCTGAACCCCATTCAAGTGGTCCATGGACCCCATTCAATAGATGCCTGAAACTCATTCACCTGAACCCCATTCAAGTGGTCCGCAAACCTCAATCCTCTCAACCCCATTCAAGTGGTCCGTGAACCTCAATCACCTGAACCCCATTCAAGTGGTCCGTGAACCTCAATCACCTGAACCCCATTCAAGTGGTCCGCGAACCTCAATCACCTGAACCCCATTCAAGTGGTCCGCGAACCTCAATCACCTGAACCCCATTCAAGTGGTCCGCGAACCTCAATCACCTGAACCCCATTCAAGTGGTCCGCAAACCTCATTCAAGAGCTGGCCGTCCTCTGGATCAATTACTGTATTGGTCCGCATATAAGCCGCACCCGTAAAGTTAAAAAACGGGAAAAAACAGAAAAAAGATAGTACTCAAATATAAGTCGCACCAGTAACATTGAAGAGAAAAAGACTCTCGAAGTGATCAGCCATTGCAAGAACCAGGCTTTCTAATTAGCACTGTAGCTTTTTTTGCAGGTTACAGGCTTTACAGGATGTTAGAATCACTAAAACCGTAAATCGCTATTTAATACCGCAGTCTCAAGCACGAAAAATCGGCACCCTTAACTCGCAATGGCGCAAATCGGCTTTAATTTTGCGTTCGCTAATAGAAGCCGCACACGTAACAAGCAAAGTTCGCAAATCGGCAATTATTTTTTTTACGGTCGCGAATATAAGACGCACCCGTAACTCGCAAGCTCAAAAAAAAAAAAAACTGCAGATCAGAGGAGATCTTAAAAGGTTGAACTTGATGGACTTAAAGTCTTTTTTCAACCGCAATTACTATGTAACCATGAACCTTATTCAAGTGGTCAGCAGAACTTCTGGTATTACAAAAAAGTAAAAATAAAAATGCACAAACAAATAGCACAGAAGTACAAATATATAATTCCATTGCTTATACTTCAGCACAACCTATTCTAAATATTAATAAACAGAAAAAATTTTTTTTTTTTGCGGTCTGTGAAAATCCCTGGTAACTATAAAGTGGGCCATGGTTCTCTTAAAAAAAATGTCAAGTGGTCCTTCGGGGGGGGGGGGGGGGGGGGGGGGGAATGAGATAATTCCTCAGTGACCATCAACAGGCCTGGATCTGTGGATTTCCATAACTACTGCCATGCCAATTAATGGTTCAATCATTTTGATTGACACATGTGTGCTTAACTGCTGATATCCATAAAGTTTGACCTGTTGGAGGTTAAATTTGGGAATCACTGCAACAGATCACTTGCCTTTAAACACACACACACACACACACTAACATGGTGCTGTAAGTCCACCCCTACACTGCAAATGACCATAGCACTGGCCAATGCTCCTCCACAGCCACATGACCATAGTCCTGGTTTACTACATGGGAGAAGACACATGTCATAAACAACATTGCCACTAGATGGCAGCCCAGTAATATTATCTGACCAAGTCAGAGTTGCACTCAAAGTACATAGAGGAAAATAACTAAGAAATGTTAGTATGATGCATGAAGACGTCTTAATGAAACATGGGACAAGCAAGTTTTTGTCGGTGCGTTTAAAGGAGCACATTGTATGTGCAACTAACAGACAGAGAGCATACTTTAATCTGTTGATCTCATTGGACTTTATACGGTGACATCATCACATACTCTCTGATGCAACAAAGAAAACAGTTATATCAGTGTCCCTTTATGTCTTTATGTAAATGCAGGCATTCTCTATGGGGGGAAATTACTAAGATCTGATATCTCCACTTCTGCAAGGCCCAATGAACAAGTCTATTAGCTCTGCAATTTTATTTTTATTTTATTTTAAATTTTCTTAATTTTGCAATTATATTATTAGAACATGGGTGAGGCTGAATAATTAACTATTTAGTTGAATGGAACTTATACATAAAACAATAGCAAATGTCCTAACTAAAATATTCCCCAAAAACTTAAAGGTTCATTTTGTTCAAAATTAATGTTCAACCAATAGCCTAAATCCAAGTTATTCACAAGGTAGGTTAGTGGTAGTTTGTGCTGATCCAGCTGGAGCCTTGTGCTGTTGCTCAGCAAATCCCGGCAGGATCAACCTCAAGACAGCAAGTAAAGAATCAATCTTTTATTATTTTACTTTCTAAATGTTTGCTAATTATCAAAAGCTGAAGGAAGGCCAGAGTGGATGTATATCAGCTTGTTTTAATTAATTAAATCATACATTTAGTAAAAAGGCTCAGATTTTCAGAAGTGGTCCATTCCAGTATGGGAGAAATGGATCCCTCATAACTGTGGAAGGCTTTTTTCCCTGCTAGATAGGGAGCCATCCCCTTCTGGATCGCTACCTTGTCGTGGTGAAGGGGCTTGTGTACCTCAATGAAGCTGTGAGCTATACCATGTGGGGTCACTCAAGACGAGTAGGTCATAGCAGAGAAGTCAGAAAAATCTCAGTCCACTGGAGAAGAAACTGGCAACCCACTTCATGCCCTGAAAACCTTATGGATTAGCACAACTAACATGTGACTGGCAAGCTGCAGTCCATAGGGTCACGGAGAGTCGGACACAACTGACTAAACAACAACAACAACAACAACAACAACTCTCAAAAAATCCCCTTAACATAGATAACATGCACCAAGGACTGCTTGTCGTAGCGCCCTAATATGTTATCGCAGGAGACCGCGCCTGAAGCTCAGCAGTCTCAATAGCAATGCTGCAGAATGGTACCCGCTACACTAGGGATAACAGCACCTACCTACCTATATAAGGGTAGGGTTCACATAATAATACAAGTTATGCAGTTAATTTCCTTACATTAATATACTTTACTTTCCATAGGGGAAAAAAAAACACACACACACACACACACACACGTATATATACACATACACACACACACATATATATATATATATATATATATATATATATATATATATATATATATATAAATATATAAATATATATATATATAAGCTTTGTAATGGATAAAACATGCTCTTTTGCATTTATGGTGTAAAAGTTGTAGTTTCAGTTATCCTCTAATAGTCCTCTGACATGACATGTTTGTAGTAAGCTCTTCTGGTGAACCTTATATCATAATGAGCATGTCTGTAGAATGATTACATACAGTTATTATGTTCAAATTTAATGAGATCTTTGCTTTTGCTCTCAAAGGGAAGGGAGTAGCCTTGAGGGAAGATTTGGATTCAGACTACATCACTATTTAGTTCTGGTCAATACTGCAACTCCGGACTGAAAACCGGACTTAATAGAAAAGTAGGTCCCAGTAGGATGATGCCTCCTCCTCAGGCTACAGAGAGACTGCCAGCCCAAGACGGAAGGACACAAGTTGTAAGCAGATTCTGATACATTTACACATTTTATGTAAAAATGTTTTTTATACTATTTTTTTTATTAACATTGGAAAGTAACAGTGCTTGTTTTTTATGTTTTTATTTACACCAAACGTACAATACATTTCTGTCCCTTTTAAACACAATACTAGACGTCTAGTTCAACTCTTTATTACACATTATACTCAGCTATGACCAACAATAAATTGGCTATGACTGTCCAATGATGATCTAATGAAACTGACAGAGGCCAAACCCACACCCTCGGGCACCAAGCATTTGTACGCTATGTGCCTATGAATTGTATCTGCATTTACAGACACAGCCCCATTGCTCCACAATATATGACATTGCTGCCTTTGTTTAAAATAAATGTATGAATATTTTATTAACAAAGAAACACAAAATGCTACTTTAATTTGTCACAATTTCCTCAGATATATTTCAGGCCAGCAATGCTATGGATTATCAGTTATCAGCCTTATTAAATTGCGATTTGGCCAATTGAATAGGGCTCTATATAAGCAGACAGCATTTTTTTTTTTTACAGAAGTGTTTAGTTAGTGTAGACCTTGCTTTTGGATAGAAGTTCACTAATGAAAAACTGTAAAAAAAAATATGGTCTGTGCTTATATAGAGCCCTATTCAATTGGCCAAATGGCAATTTAATAAGGCTGTATATGTTTAGCATAATGTATTCAAATTGCCAAATAAATACTGTCACAAGAAAGCTCAATAGTTCTTTAAGGAACCACTGAAGTGTCATATTTATAGTGTGCTCTTATGAAAAACTTGACCTAATAATGTGCACATTTCATTTTTAACTGTTGTAATCAATTTTGTTCTAACAACCATAACCTCCAGACTAACATTTCAAAACCACAACCTAACGTATGAAGCCTTCAACAATAATGCACCACCTTCTATCTCTGCTCTCAAAAATACTCCCCCACCCTTCTGCTAATCACCTTCTTCTTTTCTCCTCTCTTATCACCTCCTCTCATTCCCGCCTTCAGGACTTTTCTGGTGTTGCCCCTATTCATCTGAACCTCTTACCTCGCTCCACTAAACTATCCTCCTGTCTCAAGACTTTCAAAACTTCATTAAAAATATATATATTTAATGAAACTTATCACCTTCATATTTAATACGCCCAGTGTATCCATCATCCTCCAAATCCCTTAGATTGTAAATTTACTGTTTCAAGTGTCCTATATTATAAAAAAAATGCGCTTTATATACAAGATTATATTGTTTTTATGCTCCGTTTCATCCTATGTATGGTGCTGCGGAATAGGCTAGCACATTATAAATACTAGACAACAACATGAGGAATCTTTGTCTAGAGCCACCGCATATGCAAGTCCAGCCCGGACTACTTGTCAGACTATAAGTACTGTATTAGTCCGAATATAAGCCGCACCTTTTTTCAGATTTTTGCGCTTGCGAGTTACGGGTGCGGCTTATATTCGAGACCGTAAAAAAAAAAATCATTGCCGATTTGCGAACTTTGCGGCTTCTATTCGCGAACGCACAATTACTGCCGATTTGCGCGATTGCAAGTTCAGGGTGCTGATTTTCGTGCTTGAGACTGCGGTATTGAATAGCGATTTACAGTTTTAGTTATTCTAACATCCTGTAAAGCTTGTAACCTGCAAAAAAAAAGCTACAGTGCTAATTAGAAAGCCTATTTCTTGCAATGGCTGATCACGTTAATAGTCTTTTTCTCTCCAATTTTACGGGTGCGGCTTATATTTGAGTACTATCTTTTTTCTATTTTTTCCCCTTGAACTTCTGCGGCTTCTATGCGGGTGCGGCTTATATTCGGACCAATACAGTAGATGGATGACACAAGAATCAGCTAAATTTAAACTTTTCACTAAAAATGCTTCTATGCTCATCACTTAGATAGCGTTCAATATTGGCAAGTTTGTTACATATTTATCAAACTATAGTAGTCCTTTAATGACAGTTAATATTATTATAATTAGACTATGAAGTACCTCTCCACAGGATCCCGAAGCATAATGATGAACTTGGCATGTGGTTGGAAGGCATGGATGAAATCCTGGATAAGAACAGGGGGCTCGGTGTTGGTGACATTATCATAGAATAATGTCCAAGCATTGTTGTCCCACATGGTGGAGGCGCTGGCTTCTCCTGCAACAAGAAAACCCAAAACAAAAGTAAATAAGGTTTTATTTCTTGCTGTATTTACACCACCATTGTACCCCTCATAATACATTTGTGAATCTTTTAGGGTCCACGTAAAGTTAGTATAGAGAATAGTTCAGCCTCCTACCTGTGAGTATGGGGTCCATATGTCTCTCTTTGGTTGTAAAATCCCCCTGATGTATATACTGAATCTCTTGTGCAGCCAGATCAAATAAGTCCAAATAATCTTCCAATGGGTAAGGAGAGTGGAGCGGCTCCTTTAACCTCACAATTCCTTAAGTAAAAACAAGACAACAACAATGAAATGATTCTGCCTACAAGGAGGTTGTGAAATTTAGATAAATGATGATGTTCATCTGTATTAGAAACTAGCAGTTAGAAGTTTTTATTAAGTATTATTATAATTATCGTTTATTTGTAATTCGCCAACATATTCTGTAGCGCTATAAAGAGATTAAATACACATTGCAAAGAATGGAGGACCCAGTCTTTGAGCTTAAAATCAAACGTACACAGAGCTTTCCATAAAGCACCTTACAAGATTAAAAACTCACAGACTTACAGTCTAAAGGGTAAGAGTGAGATACAGGGGTGACAGCTGCACTGTGCATATTAAGACTGGAGGAGATAAGCTTATTTAAACAAATGCAATTTTAATGAAGTTTTGAAGGTATTGAGGCAGGAGCATAGTCTAATGGGGCGAGGCAGAGAGTTCCAAAGAATTGGGGCAGCAGAGGAAAAGTCCTGAAGGTGGGAGTGAGAGGAGGTGATAAGAAGGACAGAAGAAGGTCATAAGAAGAACCGAGAGGGAGGGTGGGGGAGTATTTAGAGATGAGAGCAAAGATGTAGGAGGGTGCATCATAGTTGACAGCTTTATACATTAGGGTCATCATTTTACATTTTATCCTGGAGCCTATGGGAAGCCAGTGGAGTGACTAACAGAGAGGTGCTGCAGACACTGAGCAATGAGTACGGCAGAGGAGTCTACTGGAGGCTTTTGATAGGAGACAGACGGGTGCTGGGGAGGTTGCAGTAGTCGAGGCGAGATATGTTGAGAGAGTGACTTATAATTTTAGTTGTGTCTTGTGTAAGGTAGGGACGTATTTTGGAGATATTTATTTATGTGAAAATGACAAGATTTTATGATTGATTGAATGAGAGGAATGAAAGAAAGAAAGAGAGGGCATGATCCAGTAGACAATGGGCCTGGGGAGGTGGATGTGATGATGGCAACAGTGAGAAATATGTGAGGAGTGGAGGCTGTGGAAGAGGGTGGGAAGAAGAGGAGCTCAGTTTTTAACATACTGAGTTTCATATATAGCAATAATTGATCTAAAAATGTCAATATCCTGGTGCTTAATACCCATGATTTAATACAAAGTAAACTTTAATAGGATATATTAAAAAAACGGAAAAAACACTGCTTCGGTAGTATAAAAAGTGCCAATTACCAATTCACAAAACCTGGACTGTGCTAAACTTCATAAATTATAATAGTAGAATGTAGGGAGGAAAACAATAAATAAATAATAAATAATAAGTTAGAGAGAGATTTTATATATATATATATATATATATATATATATATATATATATATTCTCCTACTTATGGGATATCACTTCAACAAATATAGGAGTAATCCCCAAATGCAATAGTAAACTGTTAATCCTTAGATTGCAAAAAAAAGTATAAACACTCTAAAAACAATAGAGCAAGAGCATTAGCCCCTTAATGCTTGTATACATATAATGGCAGATCAAGGTACAATTAGCACATATTATCATAAATGTAAACAATACTTGTATTTCGTGTACTTGTTACATCAACCAAGTAGATGTGCGGACCCCCATTTCTGGCCCTTGCCGATTAGGTATGTCACACATCAATGGGACACTCTTGCTCTAAGAAACGTATTTGCCAACGGCCGTTTCGTTCACCAAATGAACTTTGTCAAAAGGTTTTAATATATCCTATTAAAAAGTTTGAAAGACAGCAGGATAGATCTGGTGCTTTTGTTTTCTTAAAGGACCCCTGTAGTGCCATTTTTTTTTAAATGTTATTTAAAAAAACTAAAAACTTGATAATGGGTAAGCATTTTAGAAAGCAAAAAAAAAAAAAAGCCTTGATATTTTAGCTTTTATGTGCAATTAATATTAACTTTACATTTTCTTTTCTGAGCAGGTTCTTTTGACTATTTTCTGAAGAGGATGCATATTTGGAAATCAATGAGCTTTAAAATTAGTCCTGTTGACAGGCAGTCAGGTTTAGCTGGAACATTCCTATTGCAGACACAAGATGTGCATGTGTGCGTGTGTATTTATATATATATATATATATATATATATATATATATATATATATATATATATATATATATATATATATATAAAAATAAATATATATATATATATATAAATATAAATAATAGTAGATTCCACTGCAGGATAATTCCATAAAAAAAAAAGGAATAAACAAATATAAGTTACTGAACAATTTCACATCCACTTCACATAAGAGGTGAAGATCTTTGCTCAGTGTTCACTACTGGCCAAACCGACTAAGCTTTGCAGCAGGCTGCGATTGGGCGTATACAGATAATCAGAAAAATAGAGCAGAGGTTGCAATACTGCATTTTGTTTGTGAAATTCAGCCTTATTTGCTATATATTAAGTGAACAAATAAATCCTACATGACCCAATGTCAAGTGTCCTTGGGACACCTTTAACATACCAAAACGTTTCCTTGTCCACCAATGAGGTTCTTTAATGGATGAGAAGCGGACCCTGGGGTGCAGGCGAAGTCGATCATACAGATCTGTTGTGCCGCACTTTGGTTGTCCAATGATGTAGAAGTATGGTAGGCAGCGTAGGCGATAGTTATGTCCTCCTCTTAGCTGAAGCTTTGACCAAAACCCCCTCCTCATCTCTTCAAAGATGGAACGGAAGCGCTTGGCATACAAAGCATAAGCATTGGTCCGGTAGGGGTCACTGCTGAAGTTCCCTTTGTATTCCTGGTACCAACAAGGGCTACGACTCAACTCGAGAAATGTTTGTGGTATCAAAGAAAATAGCTGTGGGATGAGACACAGAAGGAACACAGTCCTAAGCATATTATAATACAGTCAATGATTAGCTTTTAATAGGGAATTTCACCTAAACCAGCGGTTCCCAAACCTCTCCTCAAGACCCTCCAGACAGGCCATGATTTTGGTTTAACACAGTTTGAATAAAGACTAGGCAATTAGTCTGTTGAACACTAACTGCTTCTCCTGTGTTCCCATAGGGCTAAACCAAAATCATGGCCTGTCTGGTGGGTCTTAAGGAGAGGTGTGGGAACCGCTGACCTGAACACAAGTTGCTTTTATATGAAAAAGTTCACTTTTACACATATATATATTTGAATGTCTATAAGTTTAGCACGTGCCTTTTATTATGACAAGACCTTTTTACATTATGTGATGTGAATTGCTGAAGAGCACAGACACCTGAATGGGACTGCCACAGCTCAGCTGTTACGTTGCCTCTTGAATTGGCTCATGAACTTTTGATTCAGTCAGCTCAGCATTCTAAGTGTCAGTGACACTTTTAATGGTGGCTTCTGCTCTTCACAATCATGAAGGAGTAACTGGCAAACTATGCAAGTTCCATATCTTCACACAGATAGTTAATCTTCTTTAAGGGTGATCTATAAAAAATAATTTGCATTTAGGTGGAACTTGTCCTTTCACGAATTAAGCAGACATAAAACTTGCCTCCAAAACCAATCTACTTTAAATCAATTTCTTAAAGACTTCACAGATCACTGCTTTTTCTCTCTAGCTTTGATTAAATAATGTTCCCAAGCAATAACGTTACAGAGAATCTGACTCCTAAAATACATATACCTCTATATATCTTCTATGGCCGTAGGAATTACCATATTACCCACATGCAAAACAATGGCTGACAAGTCAACATTTTGTGAACATGCCTCAGCCAGTGCAGTGCCCTGAATCTCTCCGATTTGTGGACATCCTTATGTTACAAATGCAGTCTGTACAGCAATTAATAGTTCACGGATTAACCATTGCATGGCTCAGTTTTTATGTAAAAAAATAACTATAAATTCACTCAATTGACAAACAAACATTTGTAATGTTTAAAGCATAGTCTTTTAAAAGTAAACTTTGAAGGATTGTGTTGCTTTCATGGAGCCAAAAATAATCACTGTACTGAATCAAAAAAAGCATTTTTTTAAATTATAAAACAGCCTTAAAATGAGCTATAGGAATAGTTTCTAAATGTACCTCTTTTGAAGGGACAGTCTTATATTTAAGGATACATTTCTTTGTTCTAGTTCGTATAGGTCTCCCTCTCTTCTCACCCTCTCATTGTTTTGCTGAAGATTTTAAGAGAGAGAGACCATTTTCTGCAGTATATTTTTATACATCAAGGATAATGCACATATTAAGCATGTATATTTCTAAACGGTTACCAGAGTTAATTAGGGTAACAGTAGCAAATATTACTTCTGTATTCACTAGTCTTTGCACCGATTTGTTCACTTGAAATACCACAAGAAAGTTAGATAGTAATATTTGGTCCACCCTCTGTCAATTATCATTCTTACTGAGAATCCCATGCCAACTTTGCAGCCATTCACAGGATGTTTTTTTCACCCTATAATCTTTTGCAATTTCCTGGGAATGGTGGAAATTAAGATATGGATGTGGTTCCTGGTCTATTTTTTAAGAGAACTTAAAGCATTACATAGGTCTGTACCAGGGAACATCTTAGAGGGGATGAAATCAAATATATTGACTCACGTGAGGTTCATACTTCTGCAATTCTTCAATTTCTGGGATCCTTCTTTGTGTTAGCTGAATTTCTCCAATTATTGGAATACAGTTTCCAGCATGCGTGGTAATGTACGTGAAGTTGATTAAACAAGGCGTAATATGCTGAACAGGGTCACTCTGTCTCTCTGTGCTTGATTGATTGGAGCTTGGGATGAATTCTCTGGATGGAGAGAAAGACTGGAACAGATCTGGTCGACTTCCAGATAAAACATAAGAAGCAACAACCAAGGCAGTGATAATCAAAGCAAAGACCAAGCTGCAAAGGGTGCGTCCGCCAAGTCCCCTCCGGTAGCTACCACTGCCCAATGGCAACATTCTTAAGACAGAAATTGGATGCCAGAAGTTCAAAATGGGAAATGTGACTTGGCTCAAGAGTATTCTTACATCTGGGATCCTATATCTTGGAAGTCCACCTTGATGTGACAACCAAAACGATTATGAAGACAAATGAAGGGACTGTGTCCTCCCATAACAGAATACACAATATATTCCTATCAGCCAGGGAGTCTGTTCAAGCCATTCACCAGCACTATTAAAAACTTTCCAAATACGAAATGTATCAAGTTCACAGAAACTCCCCATTTTTCCAACACTCCCAAGGCTCTGTAGAAAAAAAGAGAAGTTACATTAATAGGGATAGACTTCATACACAGTCGATGGAGAGAGGGAAAAAAAAAAAAAACACTACACCTATTTAGTATTACACTGTTTCACAATGAGCAATGGCTGTGGGCACTCAATAACAAAAAAGCAACAACAAAAAGGTGAAGAAAAAAAGTAAATACATTTTTTTTTAGAAACCATCACTCATGAAAGTTCTTCAGAGGGATTACTCTACAGTAATCTCATCCTCTCTTGTTTAATATGATATAGTAAATTTAGTTAGGGTTGTAACTTTCAACAGAGTATTTTCAATAATTACGTAGCTACATATAACAAACTCGTAACCTTTCAAGCTCCACAGATTAGAAGAAGGATCCTTTTATTTTATAAATGAGGATCCTGATAGTACGGAATAATATAACTTTAGTTTCTGTTCCAAACAGTTTGACATTTTCATCAGATTATAATTTTTTGTTATATTAGAAACATATTAGGTAGATGTGATAACTTGATCTAAGAGTACATGATAGGTGACATTAAATCACCACTGCCATTGTAGAGAAGATGGTACCATATTTTATACTTGGGTTGGTACTTGAATTGTCTGTGTTAGAACCTTTTGGAAAAATATCAAACCTTGCATTATATAATTAATTTCCAAATATCCTCAGTTTGATTTACACATGCTAAATTCAAACAGAAAAATTATCTCTTACAGTTATTGTTTAACAGCGCTCTCTTATCCCATGTCACATTTATAAACGACTATAAAATTACTGGGTTATACAATTTTATAGTACAATAAAAAGTGATTTTTTTTATTTTTTATTAAAACAGGTATGCCAATATAAAATTACTTGTTTTGCCTTAGAACAAATTTTATATATTTTTGAATGACTTCTAATATTATGAAAATGTGTAACTCATAGACTTATTTTATTTTAAATATAAAAATCGGTCCATTATCCAAGGTGATTAAAAAAAAATAATAATGTTTTTCTCTTTATATATATAAAAAAAAAAAAGATATGTGATAAATGAATCTCTTTTTTTATTTTGTTATAGATTTTATAATTGTTTTCAGATTTGCAAACATTTTAGTTTAAAATATATTGTACTAGAATATCATTTTATTAAGATTATATTTATTCTCTTTGCATTACATTCTTAAATAAAAAAAAAAATTAAAAAAAAAATAGTTGTAATAACTTCACCAGATAATGCACAAATTGATATACTATATAGGCTTGAAGACACAGCAGTAAAAGCAAGATGTGTAAAATAGATATTCTGTAAAGATACAGTTCAACAAAAGATTCCCGGAGATAAGATGAAGACTTTACCATAACAAAGTAAAATGAGTCATAGATCGTGGTGATATATGAAATATTTATATATGTTCTGTCGTCTGCTATTCCCCCCCTACCAATTTGAGGTCTCAAGACGGTATACAGTTATGTTTTATCATTCTACATAATTAGGCAGCTTCCAGGTGACTCAAATGGCTTCCGGACAAACAATGAGAACAATGTGACAAGAGGACGCTGGAGACAGACCCAGCACACCAGGCAGGTAACATTAAATATAAATAAATTATATATATATATATATATATATATATATATATATATATATATATATATATATATATATATATATATATATATAAAGTCTACACACCCCTGTTAAAATGTCAGGTTTCTGTGCTGTAAAAAAATTAGACAAAGATAAATCATTTCAGAACTTTTTCCAACTTCAATGTGACCTATAAACTGTACAACTCAATTGAAAAATAAACTGAAATCTTTTAGGTAGAGGGAAGAAAAAATATAAAAATAAAATATGGTTGCATAAGTATGCACACCCTTAAACTAATACTTTGTTGAAGCACCTTTTGATTTTATTAAAGCACTCAGTCTTTTTGGGCATGAGTCTATCAGCATGGCACTTTTTGACTTGGCAAGATTTGCCCACTCTTCTTTGCAAAAAAACACTCCACATCTGTCAGATTGCAAGGGCATCTCCTGTGCACAGCCCTCTTCAGATCACCCCACAGATTTTCAATTGGATTCAGGTCTGGGCTCTGGCTGGGCCATCCCAAAACTTTAATCTTCTTCTGGTGAAGCCATTTTTTTTGTTGATTTTGATGTATGCTTTGGGTCGTTGTCATGCTGAAAGATGAAGTTCCTCTTCATGTTCACCTTTCTAGCAGAAGCCTGAAGGTTTTGTGCCAATATTGACTGGTATTTGGAACTGTTCATAATTCCCTGTATCTTAACTAAGGCCCCAGTTCCAGCTGAAGAAAAACAGCCCCAAAGCATGATGCTGCCACCACTAGGCTTCACTGTGTGTATGGTGTTCTTTTGGTGATGTGCAGTGTTGTTTTTGCGCCAAAAATATCTTTTGGAATTATGGCCAAAAAGTTCAACCTTGGTTTCATCAGACCATAACACATTTTCCCACATGCTTTTGGGAGACTTCAGATGTGTTTTTGCAAAATGTAGCCTGGCCTGGATGTTCTTTGTAAGAAAAGGCTTTCGTCTTGCCACTCTACCCCATAGCCCAGACATATGAAGAATATGGGAGATTGTTGTCACATGTACCACACAGCCAGTACTTGCCAGATATTCCTGCAGCTCCTTTAATGTTGCTGTAGGCCTCTTGGTAGCCTCCCAGACCAGTTTTCTTCTCATCTTTTCATAAATTTTGGGGCGCTCCAGTTCTTGGTAATGTCACTGTTGTGCCATATTTTGCTTCACTGTGTTCCATGGTATATCTAATGCCTTGGAAATTCTTTTGTACCCTTTTCCTGACTGATACCTTTTAAGAATGAGATCCCTCGGATGCTTTGGAAGCTCTCTGTGGACCATGGCTTTTGCTGTGGGATGCGACTAAGAACATTTCAGGAAAGACCAACTAGAGCAGCTAAACTTTATTTGGGGTTAATCAGAGGCACTTTAAATGATGGCGGGTGTATGCTGACTCCTATTTAACATGATTTGGAATGTGATTGCTTAATTCTGAACACAGCTACATCCACAGTTATAAGAGGGTGTTTAGACTTACGCAACCACATTATTTTTATTTTTTATTTTTCTTCCCTCCACCTAAAAGATTTCAGTTTGTTTTTCAATTGAGTTGTACAGTTTATAGGTCACATTAAAAGGTGGAAAAAGTTCTGAAATTATTTCTCTTTATCTCATTTTTTTTTACAGCACAGAAACCTGACATTTTAACAGGGGTGTGTAGACTTTTTATATCCACTAATTTATATATATATATATATATATATATATATATATATATATATATATATATATATATATATATATATATATATATATATATATATATATATATATATATATTTTTTTTTTTTTTTTTTTTTTTTTTTTTTTTTTTATTATTATTATTATTTTTTTACAGGTGGCTTTATTATTGTCCTTTAAAAAGTGGAGATGCAAATAATCACACCCCTTACACTGGCCCAGTAACTCAGGATGTTTTTTTTTTTTTTTACATTTGGACACAACATTTTGTTGAGCAACTTTACGTTTATCTTTACAATATCTTTAAAATACTTGTTTTTGCTTTAGCAAACTGTTTCATTTATTGTTTTTTACGTATCTCTATTGCTTTCACAGTAAGTTGTGATTTTACAGTTCTAAAAATATGGAATTTAAAACTATTTAATAGGAAATGTATTACATTCAGGGTTTCACATCAAGAGGCATAAATATTATTGAAACACCAAACTAGCATAATAAACACTACATTCACACACTACCTACCAAAAAACAGGAAGCCTGTAATTAGTCCATATAACAGAACAGTGTGTACCTGTGATACACTTGTTTTTTATCTGAAGTATTTACAGAGTTTTTAATAGGTTTGCTGTTTAGGTATAAACAATAATAATTCTAAAATTTGTAGGAATGGAAAACCAAAATACAGAAATATCCAGTTTAAAGAAGCACTGTAGTACCTTGACTTCAAGATATTTTATTTGAAGAACTATACCATATAATGGAGTAAATATTTCTGGAACAGACATAAAATACAGTATTTATAAAATGATTATATTATTATCCTTTATTTGTACTACGCCAACAGATTTCATAGCTCTACCTAGGGGTTAAGTACTTTGCAAAAACAAAATTAAAACACATTGCAAAAGAATGGAGGGACCTGTCTTTGATCTTAAAATCAAACAAACATATACAGTGCTTACTTACAAAGCACCTTACAAAGGCTGAAAACTCGCAAACTTACAATCTAAATGGTTTGGACATAATACAGGAGGGTGATAGAAGGTGGCAGTGTGAAAGTGATAGGCTGAAACGTGGAGGTGGTTGTGTATTGCACTGTAGATTGTGGGTTCAAGTGATATTATGCTGTGGAGTGTGCAGTTGTGCGTACTAAGGCTGCAGCTGAAAGGCTTTTTTAAAAAGATGCATTTTTAGTGAAGTTTTGAAGCATTTGAGATAGGAGGATAGTCTAGTGCAGTGAGAGGACGTGATAAGAGAGGAGGAAACAAGATCATTAGCAGAGCAAAGCGGGCAGTTTGTTAGGATACTTGTAAAAACAAAATACCACATACTACACCCACTTTGTTTATTATTTTCCACTATGAATACATACTGTATATACTTATGGCATTTGGACGTTCTTTGTATGAAAGGTTAATCATTATTCTGCTGTACACATATATTTCTGAGATTAAAAATTCTCTCTAAAGGAGATGATCTCATTTGGAAATTAGTTTCTTGCAGATGGTTACCTTGAGAATTGAACACAGAATGGTTTCAGAAAGATAATACTTGTATCCAGGGTACTCCCTTATACATTTATGATTGTCTTAAGCTAAGTGCCTATGAACAGCTGCAGACAAGGAATAATAGACTCTGACATAACAATGAATTGGCTTAATTTATGACCAAGAAGGTTACACGAATATTCCATATTATTTTGTAGTTGGACCAAGGAGCAAGACTGCACTCTAGTGGTGTGTGTATATATAGATATAGATATAGATATATAGATATATATATATATATATATATAAATAAATGACAAAAGTGAGTACACCCCTCATGTTTTTGTATAGATTTTATTATACCTTTTCATGTGACAACACTGAAGAAATGACACTGTTTACAAGTGGATTTACCTTAAAAAGTAAAGGCTGATAAACTGCAGAGTGCACTAATTGTGCCCAGGCGAGAAGGCAGAAGTTAATATAAACTGGAGAAGGGGAACTTGTGAGCTTGCGAACATTTTCAGTATCAAGTGCAATTCTAGTAAAAGCCTAGGAATTTAAATAAAAGGAGGGCCTTTAAAGAAAAGGGAGGGCAGATTTATAGTGCAAAGGAGGAAAACTTTATATAAATATATTATTTTATATTCTTTATTTTTCCCACTGAAATTTCGTAGACAATAATAATAATCATGAGTCAGTCCAGTGGCAACCTTATTCAGTGTACATCCTGTCATATGTATGCAATGCTGGAACAGATGATCCAGGGTCCATACCTCTGTGAGAGGTGTGAGCATGTTGCCTCTCTGAAAGATCAAATTGGAGATCTGGAGAGGAGAATTGCAGCACTTAGTGATATTGCTCCACTGGAAAGGGGGTTGGTGCTCACTGAGCACAGTTTAGCTGGGCCTAGCATGGAGGGTGGAGCTGGGGCTAGTGAGGATGTCCAGGGAGGCAGCTGGGTTACAGTTACAAGGGGAAGCAGGGGGAACAGGAGGAGGCAGGCCAGTTCTGAGTTGGCAAACAACAACAGATTTGCCAGATTGAGTGAAACTGTTGGCGATGTCCATTCAGGAAGGGCAATGCCAGATAGAGCTGTTCCCTCTAACAGCCGGGCGAACAGCTCTACTGGAGGAGAGGGAGGGCAGAACAGACAGGTTTTGGTTGTAGGGGACTATTATTAGGAAGGTAGACAGGGTGATTTATCACCCAGATCCCAGCAATCGAACAGTTTGCTATCTCCCGGGTGCTCGGGTTCGTCATGTTGTGGATCGGGTAGACAAATTATTGGGAGGGGCTGGAAATGAACCGGAGGTCTTGGTACATATTGGTACCAATGACAAAGTTAGTGGAAGATGGAGTGTCCTAAAGAATGATTTTAGAGAACTAGGTAATAAGCTGAAGGCAAGGACCTCCAAGGTAGTATTTTCTGAGATACTACCAGTGCCACGTGCTAGCCCAGGGAGGCAGAAGGAGATTAGGGAGGTTAATGCGTGGCTAAAGATGTGGTGCACTAAGGAGGGGTTTGGCTTTTTAGAGCACTGGGCTGACTTTTCACTTCGGTACAATCTCTACAGTAGGGATGGATTGCACCTTAATGATGAGGGAGCTTTTGTACTAGGGGATAGGATGGTAGAAAGGCTGGAGGAGTTTTTAAACTAGTAGGTGGGGGGGGAGGGACTAGATATAAGTAATGGGGTAGAAAGTGTAGAGGGTATAAGGGATGAATTAACAACTGATAGGGGAGGAGATGGGGGGAGGGGTAGTATAGTCAATAGGGAGGTAGTACTAAGTAATTCAAGTTCAGTGGCAGGCACTTCAGAACTACAGACTCATAACAAAAGGTGTATGGTTGCTAATGCCAGAAGCTTGCCAGGAAAAATGGGAGAGTTAGAATTATTAGCAATTAATGAAAAATGGGATTTAATAGGCATTACCGGTGGGATGAATCTCATGACTGGACTGTTAATCTGGACGGTTATAACTTTTTAGGAAAGATAGAGGCAATGGTAAACGAGGAGGAGGGATTTGTCTGTATGTCAAGCCTGAATTTAAGGCTATAGTCAGAGAAGATATTTATGGTGGACCTAGTGATAAAGTTGAATGTTTGTGGGTAGAGTTAAATAGCAGAGCAGCAAATTCCAAAAGAATATTAGTAGGAGTATGCTATAAACCCCCAAATATAGCTGAAAGTGAGGAAATACAATTATTGTTACAGATTGGAAATGCAGCTAAGCACGGGCAAGTTCTAATAATGGGAGATTTTAATTACCCTGAAATAAACTGGATAAATGAGACCAGCAGTTCAGCTAAGGGGAGCAGGTTCTTGAGTACACTCAAGGATCATTATCTGGCCCAGGTTATACAGGAGCCTACTAGAAATGAAGCTATCTTAGATTTACTCATCACAAATAATATTGATATGGTTTTAAATGTTGAAATAGGGCAACCTTTGGGAAACAGTGATCACAACACAGTCTCATTTGAGATTGAATTAAAAAAACAACAACATTTTAAGGGGGCAACAAAAACTCTTAATTTTAAAAGGGCAGATTTTAACGGTCTAAGGGCAGCAATACAAAGTATAGAATGGGACAGAGAACTGATAGGTAAAAACACTGAACATAAATGGACAACATTTAAATCCTTACTAAATATACATACACATCGGCATATACCGTGTGGGAATAAAAGTAAAAGGAGTAAATCACAACCCATGTGGTTTAACAAAGATTTAAAGATCAAGATACGGAGTAAAAAACAGGCATTTAAATTATACAAACAAGAGGAGACAGAGACTGCTTTACGGGAATACAAGGAAATCAACCAGGCTTGCAAAAGCGCGATTAGACTGGCTAAAATAGAAAATGAAAAATGAATTGCAAAAGAGAGTAAGACTAACCCTAAAATATTTTTTTAAGTATATTAATGGGAAGAAGGCGAGGAAGGAAGCTATAGGAGCATTAGAATGTAAAACAGGCTGTCTGAAAATTAGTGACCAGGAAAAGGCAGATGAGCTAAATAGGTTCTTTTCTTCGGTATACACAAGGGAGGTACCAGTGGTTGGGACACTGCAACATAATGGGGCTACACTACCTTTGCCAAATAATTGGTTAACACAGGAAGTTATCCAAAAGAGGTTGGAAAAAATAAATGTTAATAAAGCCCCGGCTCCTGATGGAATACATCCGAGGGTACTAAGGGAACTGGGTTCTGTAATAGTCAAACCATTATATTTTTTTTATTGGAGAAAAGCTGATGTGATACCTATATTTAAAAAGGGAGCAAGAGCAAATCCGGGGAATTATAGACCAGTGAGCCTCACTTCTGTAGTGGGGAAGCTTTTAGAAGGGTTAATAAGGGATAATATACAAGAATATGTCTATTTGAACAGGATTATAAGTAGGAGTCAACATGGGTTTATGATGGATAGGTCATGTCAAACAAATCTAATTAGTTTCTATGAGGAGGTTAGTAGGAACCTGGATCAAGGCAACTCAGTGGATGTAGTCTTTTTGGATTTTGCAAAGGCTTTTGATACAGTGCCACATGGGAGACTATTGGGCAAACTAAGGGATACAGGAATTGCAGTAAATATCTGCTCATGGATTGAGAGCTGGCCAAAAGGCAGGAAGCAAAGGGTTGTTGTAAATGGAACATACTCTGATTGGACTAATGTGGTAAGTGGGGTTCCTCAGGGTTCAGTATTAGGTCCTCTCCCTTTTAACATATTTATTAATGACTTAGAGGTAGGATTGGAGTGTGGGGTCTCCATTTTTGCTGATGACACAAAGTTGTGCAAGGTAATTAAATCAGATAATGATGTGCTTTCCCTCCAAGGGGATTTACATAAAATTGAGGAATGGGCATCTAAATGGCAGATGAGATTTAATACGAATAAATGTAAGGTTATGCATCTGGGAAGGAAAATAAAGCCATGCAATTTATAATCTTAATGGAGCAAATCTAGGTGTATCAGATATTGAAAGGGATTTGGGAGTGCTTGTGGACAACCACCTAGGTAACAGTGCTCAAAGCCAAATAAAATATTAGCATGTATTGAGAAGGGTATAGAAGCCAGGGAAGCAAATATAATTCTGCCACTATACAAATCTCTAGTACGCCCTCATTTGGAATATGGAGTACAATTTTGGGCACCACTTCATAAAAAGGACATTTTAGAGCTGGAAAAGGTACAGAGAAGGGCAACAAAACTAATAAGGGGAATGGAGGGGCTAAGTTATGAAGAAAGACTAACCAAATTAAACTTTCTCGAGAAAAAAGGCAGCTAAGAGGAGATATGATTACCTTATATAAATACATCCAGGGTCAGTATAAAGATTTGTCGGGGGAGCTTTTTGTGCCAAGAGGTTTTCAACTGACAAGAGGACATCCCCTGAGGTTAGAAGTAAAAAGATTCCACCTCAAAGAAAGAAAAGGGTTCTTCACAGTAAGGGTGGTTAATCTGTGGAATTCTCTACCAGAGGAGGTGGTGACAGCGGATTCGATAGATAGCTTTAAAAGGGGACTGGATTTATTTCTAATTAAAAAGGGTATTCACGGTTATCATGGATAATTAGAGAGACGGTAATGATCCAAATTTTTTACATTTCCCCTTGAGACAATTGGCTAAGTCTCGCTTGTTTGTTTTTTCTATTTGCCTTCCTCTGGACTAATAAATAATAAATAAATAAAAAAAACATTAAATAATTGATTAATAATTAATTAACAACTAATGAATTAATAGTTAATCCGCATATTGCAGATCAGAGGAGATATTAAAAGGTTGAACTTGATGGACTGAAAGTCTTTTTTCAACCTTAAATACTATGGGCCTCATTCTATTATCGGCCGTAGGAGATGCGGGCCGCAAGGACCGGCCGCAAGCTATTCGGCTATTCTATTCCCCTCTGGCCGGGGATTCCAGGAGGCTTGCGGCCGGCGCTTTGCTATCCCTTGCGGTCGCTCGCGCCGGAAGAAAGCCTTTGATCTAAAACGGCCGCAAGAGTTTCGGCCGCAAGGAAAATCCCGGTTGCTATTCAATTGCTCCGGGAACCCTCTCTGCAAGGCTTAAACCGAGCCGCAGCTTACTTGCAGGAAAAAGGTCCCGCTAGCACCAATTAAGCACATTATAAAGCCGAAATAAAGCCATCCTGCACTGAGGAGACTATAAAGTGATTGTAGGTGTTAGCAAAAATAGCACAACATTCCCCTACACTCAAATCCGTAAATAAATTATTTTTTAATTTATGTCAAAAATCCATGTAAAAAGTCCCGAGGGCTTGGAGCACCTCAGACCCGCCCACGCTGCAGCCGGAAAATAAACAGTTAATGTAAACTCGGATTTGGGCTGATGTGCAAGCTTGAGAGGGGGTTGCTATTAATCCTCATGTCCCCCAATATGATCCCTAGCATTTACAGAGCTGTACAGTGCCGTCTTGAATTTATTTTTGCGTTTTAAGTTTTCTGAGCTTACGGCCGGTTGCAAGATATACGGCCGGCCATGAGGGGAGATCCTTGCGGGGCCGTATAATTGAATTCCAAGATAACGGAACCCCCGCAAGGAATCGCAGCCTTGCGGCCGTTTTACGGCCGATAATAGAATGAGGCCCTATGTAACTATGTAACACTGTGCTACAATGTAAAGTGTTAAGTGCACAGCTTGTATAACAGTGTAAATTTGCTGTCCCCTCAAAATAACTCAACACACAGACATTAACGTCTAAACCATTGGCAACAAAAGGGAGTACACCCCTAAGTGGAGATTTCCAAATTGGGCCCAAAGTACCAATATTTTGTGTGGCCACCATTATTTTCCAGCACTGCCTTAACCCTCATGGCCATGGTGTTCAACAGAGCTTCACAGGTTGCCACTGGAGATCATGCTCCGCTTCAGTATATCACAGTACATGTTGGCATTCGTGGTTCCCTCAATGAACTGTAGCTCCCCAGTGCTGGCAGCACTCATGCAGGCCCAGACCAAACATATATACACATATGTTTATATGTGTATATATGCTTTCTATAATATGTTGTGTTGATTTCCCCCCCCTTATGCATTTACCTGATGATGTCAGATGCTGCCTCCACGCTCTCTGCATCGCTGTTTATGTTCAAACTGAGGGTTTCATCTCATATCAGTGTTTTTGTGTTTGTGCCTTATCTGTTTTATCTGTCACTTAGGGATTATTTCAACTAACTTTCCTCAGTATAGATGTATACTTTTTGTGATGGGAGTGTCATGGATCTCCCCGGAGTAATGGGTTAGAGGTAAGTCCGGTTTCCCCTGGCAATATATCCTTGATATACTTTTTATTTATTATTTTTTGTTTTTTTATTATATTTGTTTTTTCCCCTTCTCTTTTTTTTCTCCCGTTTTTGTTCTTTTCTTATTTTTAATATATATAGGTTTATTAAAAAAAAAAAAAAAAAAAAAAGCCATTCTTTTTTATCCTATATCCTAAAAAAGGATTTATTTTTTTGTTAAAAAATGTCATACAAAATTATGCTCATCTAGTAGAACAGGTTTATCTAGATGGGGTACCCATTGCACAATTTATACTATCAATCTTTACATGACCCCTATGCAGGTGAACCTGGTTACTGAATGATTTAGTTTCTTTTGTTTTTGTATTTCACTGGCGAATTTATTGTATATTGCCGCATCATCTGCATGTTGACATCTTTACTGATTAATAAAACTGATTGGTAATGTATAAACCACTTTTCCTAAGATGTGCTTTGCATGAAAAATATTAAGTAAAACCGGTTTAAAACTTCATTGAAACTAGCAGTAATTGCACAGGGCATATGCACATCTCTATTACTGTTCATTTGTTGACATGAGCAAGTCCCCAGAGCAGACAAATATTTGAATCAGTTTTTCTGCTTTGAGAGCTTCATTTAAAAAAAGAACACACATAGTCGTACATTATCAAACACCCTCTTTCAGATGCACCAAAAGAAAAAAAATGCTTTAATTGTCCCTTTAACGCCCCCCAGTCTCCCAGGATTGTGAATGTCGGAGAATAATTCTCAACCCTGTCTGCAGTGGTGATCAAATTCATTTTTGTGAATGCTGGCAGCGAGCGTGAAATCACAGGGAGAATCAGTTTTAACAGATGTAGCCTTTAGTCAAGCAGAAAGAATTCAGTATGACAGGCCTATGACCTCTCCGCACGGCAAGTGCAAAGATTCCCAAACTGAGCTCCCTTACACATGTATTCAGCAAACGCCCCAAGAGCCAAATAAAAGGAAAAATCCTGTAATCCCGGCACTGTATGAGGCTCTTGAAACTGTATTCTATAATCACTCTTTACCCCTTTTGTAGCATTCCCTTTAATTAAATGCTCCCCACTGGGCTCTATAAGCAGTGAATCATTTAATGATACCCTTGTTTAATTAAGAAACCATTTCCATTTCTAAAATGAACATAATTATCTATATTTTTCTAGATGTCTTATAGTAATTTTTACCGATAGCCGCGTGTTTTAAAACAGAGTACCACACATAGAAAATGGGATACAATTACACATATTGTAGTGGTATTACAATGTTTTAAAATAGAAGAGGTGAAGGAGGAGATTCCCTTCATACCATCTCATCATAAATCTTGTATTTATAAGGAAGTAATGTGATATTACCCTTCTAGATCGCTATCTTAAATCGTGGTGAAGGGGCTTGTGTATTTCAATGAAGCTGTGAGATAAAGCATGTAGTGTCACTCAAGATGGGCAGGTCATAGCAGACAACTCAAGGCCATTGGAGAAGGAGCTTGCAACCTACTCCAGTATTTTTGCCAAGATAACTTTATGGATAAGCACAAGATGTGCCTGGAGCGTTGCAGTCCATAGGATCACAGAGAGTTGTACACGACTGTACAACACAACAATATGAGCATGAGATGAGATTACACATTCCAGAACTCTAATATTGTACATTTGGTAGACAGCCAAGCAGAGAAGCTAACTGAGATTGAACTGTAAAGAAAAATAGTACTTTTGTAAATATAATTTTCTCATTTTTAATAAGTACACAAAAATCTATTAAGGGCCACCTAATTAAACCACATAACAGTAAAGATCTCCTAAAAACATGTTAAAATACATGCATTTTTCAATGAGAAATAAAATAAAATCTGTGTTTACACGTACAACTGGTTGCCCAATTGCTTTGCATTACCACAGCCAATCAGTCAATGATAAGATTGCTTATATTTCCAGGATGAAGGGAAATGACCTTGTAATGAGAGAGAAAAGTTTTACTTACTGTAGAAAAATCATGTTTCTGCTATTTTGCCTTTCTGGAATTTGAGCAATGTAGGAATTATTGCACTGCTCCGGTCAGCTCCGTGTAGTGAGCAAAATAAAACAAAAAATTACCTAAACAGGTCAGTTATGGGTTAACTGGTCAGTGCAGTCCTGAGTTCAGGTAAAAAACTGCTATCAATCACGGTGTTCCCTATAGACAATCACCACCCCACGTGGCTCTGCTATCTGTTATTACTCATGCAACAGCCAGTAGTTAGGATACGCTTTGTATGTATGTAATGTTACGTTATATTAAAAAGGACAACTGTAGGCAGATTTTTTACTCTTTTGAAGAACTATACTTTAAAATATGCAAAATGCTTTTAGAATATAAAATTAAATACCACAGCCCCTAAATTATTAGTTTTTATTAACAGTTAAGCTGCTGTGGAATCTACCATTTCGGTGAGGAGTGAGAAAACATTTTTCAATGCACAGAATGGGAATTTGTCTCCAATCAGAGCTAAAAAGGATGCTTAGTTTACAAGGATACAACCTCCTCAGAAAATAAGAGCAGCAGACAAGAAAACAAATGGGAGCTTCCTGTAAAGAGTTGCTTATAAAAACGTATCAAATTATGAAAAGGTTCTGACCTTTAAAAAAACAAACAAAAAAAAAAAAAAACACATACATGTTAATGACATTTTTCTTTATTTTAAATTACCATACAGAGAACAAAAAAAAAAAAAAGAATTGACCACAATGATCCTATAAGATGTATACATGACTTCACAAATTGTGTTTATATCTGATCTCATGCTCAGCATTAATACGTATACAACTTTAATAGAAGGGGAGTGGGGTATCATATTATCACAATGGTGCAATAGACCATATACTGGATTTATGCCCACTACCACTCATTCCACACACTAGAAGAACACCTGCCCCTTACCAGTTTAAATGTCATCCAAAGACACCACCATTGAATTTCTCACTAGTTAGGGCAGGGCTTGGCAGCCACTTTAGTTAGGAGCCAACCAAAGATTATTAGGACCCAGATTATGGATTGTATATAGAATTATATGTATGATAAATTAAAAAAAGTTAGGAGCAAGCAGTAAAATTTTAAGCATGGCTCCCAGGATTTATTAAGCCCTGATTTAGGGCTTACTTAAATAAACTGAAGAAAATAGGTATTTATTCAAAACAAAAAAATTCAAAAAGGTCCACCACCCCCCCCCCCCCCCCCCCCCAATTGTTTTGCCCGTCCCTATTTGAGGGTGTAGCGCAGCATCGATAACCTCCATTTCTGTTCAACATAGTTATTTTTTCAGTAGAATGTTATCCCTCAATTTATTAGTGAATAGGCATAAACTATAACATAGGGGAAGGTCTCAGTTTGGGAAGTATAGCCTTATAACATTGGTTTGTAGAAGCCCTGACCCTCGCTTAGCTTTCCTACAGCATCGTTCATATGTCTGCAACCACAGCAAGGAAAACAAACCCACCCTGTGGGCAAAGCCAAGGAAAGAGCTGTACATATAATTACAGCAACAAGGCGGCTCTTGTACTGCTGTAGGACAGCCTGGGACATACGGATCGTCCAGCCCCATCACTTCCAGAGATCAGTGTATAGAGACTGCAGTGAATAACCCAAATGGGTCATAATCAGAAGCAAAAAACAAATATAATACAGTATCAGCTTGCTTTGGATCAATGGGTAGACTCACATTTTATTTAAGTTTCTATAAGAACATTGTAATTTTAGAAATGTTTGGGAAGTATGTAACCGAATAAAAACGGATGGAAGGTTTCTGGATATTACTAGCTATATAATATACCTATAGATCTCTTTACTTTTATATACTTTTATATACTCTGTTTTTACTGCCTAAAACCCATTGTGGGGTATGCAGAAACACACTCTGTAGGGCTGGATGTACAGAATAGTGTCCCAGCCTATGAGGGACCACATTGTAGAATATTGAAAATAGATACATTCCGTATATACTCGAGTATAAGCCGAGTTTTTCAGCCCTTTTTTAAGGCAAAAAAGGGCCCCCTCTGCTTATACTCGAGTCACTCTCCCCCCGTGTCTCTCTAACCCCCCCCCCAATGTCTCTCTATCCCCCCCCCCCGGTCTCTTTCCCTCACCTCTCCTCAACCCCCCTCCTCCACCTAAACCCCCCTAAATACCTCCCCCCTCTCTTACCTGCTTGTGCTCCGGCCTCCGCTCCTTGACCCGGCGCACATGTGACGTCACATGCGCGCCGCGTCATTAGCATATACAGGGTGCCAGCGGCGCGCATGTGACGTCACATGTGTACCGGGTCAAGGAGCGGAGGCCGGAGCACAAGCAGGTAAGTGAGGGGAGAGGCGGCAGGTATTTAGGGGGGTTTAGGTGGAGGAGGGGGGTTGGTGTTGAGGGGGGAGGTTGAGGAGGTGGGTTGAGGATGAGGAGGGAGGTTTGAGGAGAGAGGATGAGAATGGGGGGCTTGAGGAGGGAGGAGGAGGGGTTGAGGATGAGGATGAGGAGGAGGAGGGGTTGAGGATGGGGGGTTGAGGATGAGGATGGGGGGGTTGAGGATGAGGAGGGGTTGAGGATGAGGAGAGGTTGAGGATGAGGAGAGGTTGAGGATGAGGAGAGGTTGAGGATGAGGAGGGGTTGAGGATGAGGAGGGGTTGAGGATGAGGAGGGGTTGAGGATGAGGAGGGGTTGAGGATGAGGAGGGGTTGAGGATGAGGAGGATGAGGAGGGGTTGAGGATGAGGAGGGAGGGTGATAAGGGAGGGGGGAAGAGACACAGGGAAGGGAGAGGTTGGAAGAGACACAGGGAAGGGAGAGGGGAGAGGGGAGAGGGGAGAAGAGACACGGAGAGAGAGGGGGACACAGAGGGCACAAGAGGGACACAGGGGGCAGCACATTTCCCACCCTCGGCTTATACTTGAGTCACTCATTTTACCCAGTATTTTGTGGTAAAATGGGTGCCTCGGCTTATACTCGGGCCGGCTTATACGTTATATACATACTATACCTAGTAAAATACAGAAACCTTCTATTTCCCAGATTTGGAGCAAGGTATTTTTAGAGAAATCCTACTTTTAGAAGACTGTTTCCATCTTGGATTGTCACCCTGTAGCTGGAGAGGGAAGGGTCTACTGGAGCTTACCCTTCTATAGTTATATTGTCATGTGGCTACTTAAACTGCCAGTTTCAACAGAAAACAATAGTTATCTGAACACATAGTCGTCATCCCACAACCCCCCCCCCCCCCCTCTATTTATCTCAATCTAATATTTTATGGTTGTAAACTGGAAAATATTTGGAAACAACAAAACATGTTATTTTCAGTAGGTAGTTCAGGATTAAAATGGTCTATAGGATTTTTCCTTTATGTTTTAAGATATTAATTCCTTCACTAACAGACATGCTGGCAAAGGCCAGGCCCGTCTACCAGTGAAAGGGTCATTAATATCCAACGTTTAAAGAAAAGAAAAAGGATTGATCTGTTTGCACAATTTGCATTGCAGAGATTGCTGGGGATTTGGATGCTGCTCCTTTTGCCCTGACCTGCTTAATCATTCAAGGTGGAAGAAAGCCAACAAGCCATTGTAAATTGATTCTGCTCCAAATGTTTACTAACCTTTGGATCGCATAAATGGCTAAGCAAACACGGATTTAAAGTGCTACTCAATTCCCCGCTTCCCTCCACAACATAAGGTTGAAAGTTATATGTAAAAGTGTTTTTGTTCTTGAAACTGCTGCTGAATTGATGGATTTAGAGAAATTTAAGGGTACTAAAGCATTGAATCCCTTCCAAAAACTGCTGAGTATATAAAAATGAGACTGATTCAAGTATCAGTGCTTATTGTGCAGAGTTGAGCGATACATTTGACGTTTTATAACATTTTTAAACTCTGCCTGAGTCTTGTGAATAAATAGCTCAGTGGTAGAGAACCTGACTGCATTGTAACAGATTCTGTCTCAAATTCACATGACTCCTCTTGCATAAAAATGTAGAATTCAAAGGATTAAATAAGGAACATGTACACACTATAATGGGTGCAATATAGCTTTGGGCCCTATAGTGCATTGACAGTCACTGAACTCATTCTGTGCAATACACCTACACATTTGATATTTCAAATTCTAAAATACTATTTTATAACATTTTTTATCATGAATTGCTATGGCTGACCACTGAAGCATTTGTGGCCCTTTAAAAAGGGACAACTGAAGTGCTCATACAGTTGTTTATTAGTGATTTATAAGAAATAAAATCAGCATTCAAAGTGCAAACTAGAACTTTAGTGTTCAGAGACTGGCAAAGCTGCTCGTCTCCAACCCCTATTAGATGTCCAAGGGTGGGACAGGATCTGCTCAAGCTGTCTTTTTATGAAGGGTGTAAATTTTCCTGCAGCAGACACTTTCTCTAGCCAGGGGCCGATGTTGACAGAAGTCTTTATCCACAGCAAGGCAGCCAATTACGTCTATTAGGACAGTCTCTTGGACAGATCCTCTCGGACCTCCTGGACACCTGATCTGCAGAAGTCTTTAAAAAGTTCAAATGCAACTTTAAAAGCTGCATTGAAAGTTGTATTCAAATATAGATTTAATGGTTAATCAGTTATTAAATCAATTACACTTATGGATATGGAAGGTTTCTGGATTGTACTATGTAATATATCTATATATTTATTTACTTGTATGTATTTTGTTTTATAAAGAAGCTCTTAAATGCTCTGTTTTTACTGCCTAAAATCATACAAATAGTCTCTGCATGGGTCTGCCCGCAGGCTTTGCAGATACAGACTTTGTAGGGCTGGATGCACAAAGCTGTGTCCTAGCCTTTCAGGGACCATTTCTAACAAAGCATGCAACTCGGACGTGGTCCCTTATAGACTAGGACACTACACTACACATCCAGCCCTATAATGTCTGTGTCTGCATACACTGCAGTGGGCAGACCCATAAAGGGACTATTTGTTTGATTTTAGGCAGTAAAAACAGAGCTTATAAGTACTTCTTAATAAAACAAACTACATACAAGTACATAAATACATGAGTATATTACATACTTCGTAAAATCCAGAAACCTTCCCTATCCCTTTAAATCTCCCCAGGGCAAGCGCAGATAGCATCATTAACAGTTTGTGTGCATGCAGCCAAAACCAAGGATTCATTTATGGGTTAATAATGCAGTATGATCATTTTAAGGAATGGGCCAGCGTTCTGCATATTAAATACTATTTTAAGAGCACCGCAGAATGGATAAAACCCATAAGCCTTATGGGACATGCCTGGCGCTACCATGTGCCAGCTGTGGGCTCGGAGATGCTTTAAGTGAAAAGCAATATGGGCTGTGAGCATAGCCAGGGAATAAATGACACAGTCTGGTAATATCCTAGGGAGTTTAAGGGCTCTTCTTAAAGGGACAATGTAGTCCTTTTGTTTTTTATGCTATAGAATTGAAAATTGGCAAATGTTTTAGCAAGGATTACATTTTTTTTTTTTTTATATTAAACTTTAAATGTATTCTGTTGGTATGCCATTGTAGTTCCTGCAAATGGATGGGGAAGAAGAAGTGGAGGCAGTGACAGATTTTATTTTCCTGGGATTCAAGATCTCTTCAGATGGTCACTCCAGCCATGAAATAAAAATAAAAAAAGTTTGCTTTTCAGGAGGAAAGTTATGACAAGCATGGACAAGCTAGTAAAAAAAGTAAAGATATACCAATATCAACAAAGGTCTGCATAGTTAAAACTATGGTATTGCCAGTAGTAACATATGGATGCGAGAGCTGGACCATAAAGAAGTCGGAGCGCCATAGAATTGACGCCTTTGAATTGTGGTGTTGGCAAAAAAAAATGCTTAGATTATTTGGACTGCAAGAAGATCTAATAAAATCAGTACTAGAGGAAATCAAGACAAACTGTTCACTGATAAGATCATGAGGATGAAATATTTTGGCCATATCATAAGACAGGATTCCATAGAGAAGGCTCTGATGCTGGGAAAGTTTTTAGGCACATGAAGAAGGGGATGACAGAGGCAGATACGGATAGATGAGGTCACTAAAGCAATGAACTTGAGCTTAAGGGAGCTCGCAGATGTGCCTGGCATGCTGCAAGCAATAGGGACAAGGAGAGTCAGGCACTACTGAATCACTAAACAACAACAAATGTTGTCTTGGTCGTCACTATTGTTGTCAAACCTCCCCTATCTGTGAATATATATTTCTTATGATGTAGTTGGGAATTTTAAAGGCTGATATTAGCTCATTACTGCTATTTGCACTCTTAGAACAGATGATTGACTTTACCTATTGTCACTTCAAGCAGGTAGGAGCCTTAGAATCTGAGACATAACAGATAAAAGGAAGTCTTTGTAAGACAACAATAAAGAGATGACCATATTTGCATATAACAGGTGGTAAATTAAAGTTTGGTTTTACTTTGACATTCTAAAACATTTTGCCCATTGTTCCTTCTATATATGGAGTGGACACTGTCCCTTTAACCCTTTGGAAACAGACACATTGCAGAATCTGATGTAATATCGTTCAGTGACAGTTTCTGAAAATGTGCTAGATGCGCAAATATACTAATTATATGCACTGCTGAGATATCAGAATTGGATGACAGGACACATTTGATATTCTACGACTTGCAGTAATTTTCTTCACAAACTTTTCTTAATATCAGCATTACCCATACACCCAGTCTTACTTTTCTTCTTCTATAGGAGTTATTAGGGCCACTGAAGTGTCATTATTGTATGTTCTTATGAAGAAATGAACTTGATAGTAAGCAAAATGTTTTAGAAAGTTTAAAATAAGTAAGTGGTGCCTTTAATGTATAACAGCTATATTCAAAAGTTGCTGGATTCTATTCAGTTTTATTGAAAGGCTGCTGTTTGACAACAGGACTAAATGGCGTTGTATAACCCACCCCCTCAGGCTCCACGACAACCAGCAGTCCAAGATGGAAAGCGTCCACTTATAATAACTAGAAATACAGCTTAGAACGAGAAGTTACGCTTTAGATAGCTGATAATGTTATTAGTTTGTACAATATTTCAGAGATATGTGAAGTTTTACAAACAGTAGTTCTTTCATTTTTAAAAAAGGACAATAAAGCTCCAGCATTTCTAATGGTAAAATAAAAAAATAAAAAAAAGAATAATTCTGGAAGTGAACGTTAACAAGAAAATTAGTAGGGTAAAACAGAGACTGAATACCCTGTTATCTATTACCGATTTGCATTGTTGCCCCGCATTTTGGGGTGGAAAACTCCTCAACCAACTTCCCATCATGTGTCTCTTGTACATAGGTGGGGGGCATTGCGATGTGTGAATCCTACTGCCAATTACAATGTATGGGCTGGGGGGATATTTGTCAAAGCTACTTTTTTATCTAAACCTTGCACTACCATTTCTAAATTGTGTATTTTCACGACACAATGCCAATAGAAATTACATTTCAACAAGTGCTAAATACAGCACTGAGCTATTTCTGGGATTCTTTAACATCTATAAATCCCAAACTCACACTGTTCCAGTGAGAAAACAGCATTTTTCTTCCCAACAGACTCAACCGGATGCCAAGACCACAATCCCCCAAGAGGGTCAAGGAACCTTTGGCTCAACTGGTCCCCATCACTTCCCCTCTCAAAGTGCTGTCTCCACAGATCATGTTATCAGCTACTCATACATCTCACATAATCTCTAAACCTCCATGTAAGGACTTATTACATTTAACATGTTTATATACACACTTATACGTCATAACCCATTATACAATCCCCTAAAAAAAAAAATCATTTTTGTTTCTTAAGTTATTGTTAGATAACATTCTAACTTGTTGCATAAACAGTCTCAATTTGTGACCCGGTGTACTTATTTGTTTCTGTGGTAGCAAAAACAAATGTACCCCTCTATTATCATGCAGTAAGAGAAGTGGCTGACAGCCCGGCGTGCTGCAGTCCATAGGGTCACGGAGAGTCGGACACAATTCAACGACAACATAACCTCTCCTCCACACTAATTAAGCACACTCAAAAATGAATATATGGAGCTGTACATTAGCATAAGGGTGCCACACAAACAATGCTGGATATCTTGAGAATGATTTACTGTAGAGAAATATCGCTAAAACAATGTACAGATCATTTTAAATGTTGGTCAAGAAGAAAACTTGTGGTTTTGGGTGACGTACGTCATCCATTAAAGTATTCAGGGACTTTTTCCAGGGCGTTCGACTTCCATTTCTTAAGCTTGACATCATGTCTGGATGTTCGTGTTCATTTATTTATTTTTATTACACACCCACAAATAAAGCATTTGTATGCAGCATGTAAATTGTTTCACCAGAGAAGGGTCCTACATCCTCAATCTTTTAAGTGAACTATTACTGAAATCTTCCTTATAAAATTCAATTTTTCCACATAGTTTAAAGAGTGCATATCTAGTGGTGCCATGCAATCCTTGTATAAAACAAGACGAATAGAGTATCAAGTGAAAAATGTTTACACATTTTCCACATTATTTGGATTATTCTACAAGATGGTGCCGAGCAGCTTTAATGACTTCGGTGGCT
The DNA here is from genome assembly GCA_027410445.1 of Discoglossus pictus. Lineage (NCBI taxonomy): Eukaryota > Metazoa > Chordata > Amphibia > Anura > Alytidae > Discoglossus > Discoglossus pictus. The sequence goes on along the minus strand of CM050171.1, from coordinate 102,700,505 downwards.
CTTTAATGCCAAGTAATAGAAGTTTGAGAATATATTTTAGAACTGGGGCTTGGCAGTCAGATAGGAGAATAAGGAAAGACAACAGTCTTCAGTTTAAGTTTTCTGACAAAAGATTAACTTTGTTTTAATTACAATAAAATGTTAAAAGATGTTTACACTGATTTTTACTTGAAAATTATGAAAGTTGTTCCATTAGAGTGGTGGTTGCCTTTTTTAAAAACTTGACTAGATAATGTTCATAAGGTTTTTACGCAAATTAACAGATTCAGGAAGCATCAAAACAGCACCAATAGCCTCAATAGTTTGTCCAGTGAGCTGAGCCAGACATCTTGGAGAGTGAAGTGAGGTGGACCCTAGGATGCCTTGCTGATAATAGGGTGGCAGGAGTTGATGGAATCCCAGCTGAACAGTTCAAAATCCTACAAGATGATGTTGTGAAAGTGTTGCTTGTCTTATGCCAACGAATTTGGAAAGCTCAACATAGCCAATAGACTGGAAAAGGTCAGTCTACATCCCCAACACACAAAAAAAGGCAGTGCCAAAGAGTGCTACAAATATCAAACAATTCCACTAATTTCACAAGCCAGCAAAATAATGCTTAAGGTCCTTCAAGCACAACTCCAACAATATATGAACCGGGAACTACCAGACGTGCAAGCCGGGTTCTGCAGAGGAAGAGGCATAAGAGATCAAATCGCCAGTGTCCTCTGGACAATAGAGAAAGCAGAGAGTTCCAGAAAACCATTTACTTTTGCATCATAGACTATTCTAAAGCCTTTGACCATGTGGATCACAACAAAATATGACAAGTTCTTAAAGAGATGGGAGTACCAGATCATCTCACCCTCCTCCTGATGAATCTGTATGTGGACCAAGAAGCCACGGTCAGAAACGAACATGGACCAACAGAATGGTTCAAGATTGGAAAAGTAGTGCGACAAGGTTGTATATTGTCACCTTATTTATTCAACTAATAAGCAGAGTACATCATGCGTAAGGCCAGGCTGGATGAATCCAAAGCTGGAATCCATATTACTGGGAGTAATATCAATAAATCTCAGATAACAGGGATGATACTACTCTGATGGCTGAAAGTGAGGAGGAATTAAAGGACCTATTAATGAGAGTGAGAAAGAAAGAGAGAAAAAAAAAAAAAGAGAGAGAGAGAGAGTGCAAAAGCTGACCTGCTCAACATTAAAAAAAGACGAAGACCAATGCAAATATATGGGGGAAGAAGTGGAGGTAGTGACAGATTTAATTTTCCTGGATTCCAAGATCTCTTCAGATGGGGACTACAACCATGAAATGAAAAGGAGTTTGCTCCTGGGGAGGAATGTTATGGCAAGTCCTGCTATTAAAAAGCAAATATACTACATTATCAACAAAGATCTGCATAGTTTGACATATGGTATTCCCAGTAGTACCATGTGAGAGCTGGAAAAAAGCAGATTAATCACCATGGAATAGTTGCCTTTGAATTGTGGTTCTTGAAAAACTGCTTAGAGTCCCTTGGACTCCCAAGAAGATCCAATCAATCAATACTTCAGGAAATCAAGACAAACTGTTCACTGGAAAGTATGATCATGAGGTTAAAGCTCTAATATTTTGGCCATATCATAAGACAGGTTTTCAAGAGAAGACTTTGATACTGGAAAAGATGGAAGGCACACAAAAGAGGTGACGCCAGCTCGAAGATGGATAGATGAGGTAATTGAAGCAATGAACATGAGCTTGAGGAAGGTCATATGGGCAGTGGCTGACAGATGTGCCTGGCGTGCTGAAGTACACAGGTCACACAGGGTTGGGCACTACTGAATAGTAACAACACATTTGTATACAATTGTATGGCATACATTTTTTTTCTAACAGGATTAGAAACCTGAGTGGAATGAGAGGAACTCTGGCATGAGATAAGATCTCTATTCAGTTTGTTTTTAAATACACTTCACATTACTTGACAATGTAATCAATAAAAGAGTAGGTCACATAATATAGTACTCCCCACTAGCAGTCCAAGATCGAATACCCATGACATAAGCAGAGAAAATTAAATATAGGATTTTCCGTAAAAAAAAAAAAAAAAATTTGATATAGATTATATATATATATATATATATATATATATATATATATATATATATTTTTTTTTTTTTTTTTTTTTTTTTTTTTTTATTGAAAATTATATCTCTTTTATACTTTTTATAATGTTTTTAGTGAAATATTATAAATATGTTTTCATTACTTGCTTTATTTTGCCATTTGCATTGCTCAGTATAGGGGTAGCTATTTTGCCCCTGGCATACATACATTTAGTCAGCCTTTTACGAAACTGAAAAAAGGAGAGACAGGATCATATATGAAAGGAAATTATTGCCTCTTTTCACACATTTATGTCAAATTTCTGAAGTTTTTTTTTTACAATGCTTTGATGTTCTTTGCCGATCCTCAGTGTTATATTTGTGCATGTTTGCTATTTTGGACCGTCACCCATCTGCCAAAACATACAATGGCACTTCACAAAAAATTGCAGATACTTAGAATTAGGTTTTATTTGTTAGTACTTTTTTCACACAATAAACCAAGGAACAGATGTGTAAGGACCTGCCAATAAGGAGAGTTCTGAAAGCGATCGGTGTAATTCAGCATCCAAAAGACTTGAGTCAGAGGTAATAGATTCAACAGAAGACAGTACAGAGTTAATAACTAGTAGTGAATGCAGCACATTCATAGCATACAAATAGGGGCAGCGCAGCCAAGATGGCAGCATGTATAGGACAGTAGCATGTTTAATAAATTAAATGTAGCCCTATATCATCTTTCAAGTTTGCTTTAAGACTGGTTAAACAATCTGAGTACAGTAATAAGTGTTTTACCAAAAGTACCATACACCATGACATCTTTTATTTTACTTATATACTATTTCCTTTATTTGTAATGTGCCAACATATTCTGTAGCGCTACATAGGGGTAAGTTAAAGTCAAAAACAATATTAACACAATGCAAAGAATGGAGGGCCCCCTCTTTGAGCTTAAAATTAAACCAACATAGAGCTTTCCCTAAAGCACTTAGGAAGATTGAAAACATGCAAACTTACAGTCTAAATGGTTTGGTTGAGGTATGGAAGAATGATAGATGTGTTTTGTATATTAAATCTGAAGGTGGAAGAATTCATTACACAGATGCTTTATTAGTGAGGTTTTGAAGGTCTTGAGGCAAGAAGATAGTCTAGTGGAGTGAGGCAAGGAGTTCCACAGAGTAGAGGCAGCATGAGAAAAGTCCTGAAGATGGGAGTGAGAGGAGGTGGTAAGAGAGGAAGAAAGAAGAAGGAACATGACTAGGAGCATAAGAGGGGAACAAGTCATACAGCTAGTTTAAAAAATAATTTATAATAATAATAATAATAATAATAATAATAATAATAATAAGTGTAGATGCCTCTGCAGGACCCTGGATGGATCCATGACACATTGTTGGATGTTGTATGAGTGGGATTGCATTTACATTTGTGGATAGCTATGTTTGCATCATGTGATGCAACACCCTGTTGACAATCTTCAGCCTTGTCATCTCCCCACTTCCTCTATCGGACCACTAATTCAGATTTTCCCAGAAACTGTTTTATATCAATGGCTTACCCTGATGCTAATATTGTTTGTCAAGTGTGTTTCAAACAAAAAAAGTGGTCATTTAACTAAAGACAAAAACTGGTTTCCAAATGTATCCATAGTTGATGTTGATTATTATTCATAGTTGGGGCAACTAGTTTACATTCTGATGACTTTAAAGGCCACTAATAAAATATAACTTTTCAACTTAATATTATGTACTTATTGGCAGAAAAGCATATAAAAAATTAGGAAGAAAGCACCATATATAAATAAATGGGGCATGTGGAGGAAGACTATGGGCTTGTTAATGCAGATTGCGGATTTAAATAACATGACATAGCCAAGAAATGTAGAAGGAAAAAGTTCAGAGTGGTTACAAGACAAGTCATTGATAACCGGGGAGTAATAACACTGGGGGAATTGTTTATATAGTTTGAGCAAATTGAGTAATGGAATGCAAGTCTGAAATCGTTGCCACAGCAAAGGGTACAAGAGGAGTGGGCTATAGACAAGAGTGGGGGGGAAAAAATTGTTGCATTTAGATATTTTAGGAATCTTATAGAAATTCAGGAGTCAGGGAAAAAGAGGACATATTTCACACATTGGTATATAAATATATTTAGTAGCACAAAAAAACATTTTTTAGATTCCCAGGTGACCAAACGCCTAGATTTTCCACCTTTTGTACAAGAATAAAATTTAAATGACCATGTGGTCACATTGTTCTATATGGTTCTTTTGATACCTTGATGATGTGCAAACACAAATAAATATTCACAACCTTCATATTTATTTACTTTTATATACAATTATTCTTTACTCGGCTACTTCTTACGGTTTCTGTCTCAGAAGCAAAATAATGAGTTGTCCTATAGTTTAAAAGAAAGCATGGTCAATTTTAGTGTATCCCACATACTGTCTATATTAATGTACAATTACCGTATATACTCAAGTATAAGCTGAGTTTTTCAGCCCTTTTTTTTTTTTTTAAGGCTAAAAAGGGCCCCCCAGTTTATACTCGAGTCACTCGTGGCTCTCCACCCCCGTGGCTCTCTTTATATACAATAAACCATATCTATATGTAAGCAATACTATTTATCATAATAACTATTTTTCTAAACTAGGTTTTCATAATGGTGGATAAATCCCATGAGCCTAAACAATTCCTGAAAGCTTTGCTCTGTTTTTAAACGTATCTTTCATTTATATTAAGTTACTCCATGTTTAACTTCTGAATTCTAGCTGGCTATGTAGCTTGAAAAAGTTTTGTCCACTTGTGTGTATATAAATACACATATATGTGCCAAAGAAGGATAAGGCTGGCCTACAGACAGAAAAAAGGTGAGTAGAAGAAAATAGTAGATATGTAAAATGGGGGTAGGGGCAGTGTATACTAGGGAGTGGATGCATTGGAGAGCGTACACAACATGGGCAAGGGAAGGAGAAATATTAGAGAGTGTACATAAGGTAAGGAGAGAAGAATGAATGACTATGCAACACCAAGATTTATAAATATATACACTCCTACCATATGTACTTTGGTTCCATCTCATATAGTATAACAGGCTGTGCCATACTCATAGCTGCACACGCATTTGCCACTCCTGCCCATATTTACTTATACAACATCATTCCAAGTCTCACTATCAGTATGCTCACATATCACGTCGCCAGCATAACTGCAGTTGGAATTGAATCCCCTAATTTATTTACTTTTATATTATACTTAAATGTTCTTTCCACCAACCCAAAAAGTAAACAAATAATCCTTAGTTTTCCTAGACTAGGTGAAGAAACACACAGCAGCCACTGAATAAAACAAGCAAAGTCTTTCAAACTACGAGACTAAGAATTTAAAGGAATGGAAAAATGTGTCAATTTAATCAATATTCCACTGTCTAACATATTTTTCTCATGGTAATGGGTGCTGCCATTTACTACTAGCAATCTTCCTTTGATAGCAAGGCCTCCATATTGCTTGAGCTGCAGTTGCAATTAATATGCAAAACAGACCCATGTACCGTATTGGTCCGAATATAAGCCGCACCCGTAAATTTCAAGCGGAAAAAAATAGAAAAAAGATAGTACTCAAATATAAGCCGCACCCGTAAAATTGGAAAGAAAAAGACTCTCAAAGTGATCAGCCATTGCAAGAAACAGGCTTTCTAATTAGCACTGTGGCTTTTTTTGCAGGTTATAGGGTGTAAGAATCACTAAAACCGTAAATCGCTATTCAATACCGCAGTCTCAAGCACGAAAATCGGCACCCTTAACTCGCAATCGCCCAAATCGGCAGTAATTTTGCATTCGCAAATAGAAGTCGCACTCAAAGTTCGCAAATCGGCAATGATTTTTTTACGGTCGCGAATATAAGCGCACCTGTAACTCGCAAGCTCAAAATTCGAAAAAAGGTGTGGCTTATATTCGGACCAATACGGCATTTCACTTGCTCATGCAAAGCCACCAATGTCCATACGGCCACTGGTACGTGATATTCACAGGACAATGCTTGTGTGGGTCTATTTTGCAATTACTACATTAGCAAGATGGTGGATTTGCTATCAAGGGAGGGCTATTAATTACAAAATGGCAGCGCCCATAGAGCAAAGTAGAAAAACGAATTCAAAGTCAAGTAGTGTAATCCCTTTATTACATTAATACAAAAAAAATATGTTATAAGTGGGAATATTGATTGAACGGCCTTTTTTTTTTTTTTAAATCAGACTTCAGTGGTCCATTAAGGATACAACGAATTTGTTAACGATTTGCCTCAATCTACGAATGAAGTTTAGGAAAAAACATAAGATGTCAGTGAAGTTTGCAACAACATTGGCTGCTTTGTAAACAACAGAATATGTAACAGACTCTTCTTACGTATAGGAAGTTCCATTTTGTCTGGCTCCTGAACTTCCTTCTCACTTGGATAATGAGGTATATGCTTATGTACTTATCTGGGCAGTGGAGGGGGTGATGGAGGGAGTTCTGCTTTAATATTCTTCTTTCAGTGGCATGTCCTTGTAAACTTATTTCCATTAGACCTATTAGCAACATTCCCCGCCATTGTAGCAGGTAGAAGCTTCCTCTGCATGATCAGTTGAAGTATATCAGCAAAAACCCCAAATGGCATCTTCCACTGAAGTCTCTATTTTTTAATGTTCTAAAAACATGTCGCCCATCATAAAGTGTAGCTCTTCCACACAGCATATTTTACATACAGGATTACAGTGGGTCATTGTGAAATCACCTACACCAATGGATTCCTCTTTTTTGGAGGTGGGCAAATGTTGTTAATTAAGATCTGTGGTGTCTCCTTATCTCTTCACTTTTGTAAACATATTGTTCCTTTATGGTTTGCTAAATAGGTCTCCTACCAGAAACATAGGGACACATGTACTAAGCTGCTCGGGGTTGGATCTGGCCGGCCTGGTGAGGACAGAATCGGCTTTGTCAGGACTCCTCTGCAATTCTGTATTCATAGTGCTGGACCACTGTACAATGCAAAAAAGCCTGAGTAAATGAACAATCCGGCAAGGTAAATGCTTTTTTGGAAACAAAAGGGGCGAAAGGAGTAGGTGTCAATTATTTTAAAAAAACTGCCACTCTTCTCGCCACAATACATATCCTATTCCAAACAGAAAGTACAGTATGCAGAGTGAAAGAGTTCCCTACAAATTATTTTATTATCTTGGCTTACAATTTCCCTACACTACACTGGTATTAAATTTGCACCCGATCTCTGCAGGTTTTGCACCTTCTAATTCTTTGAAATCCTCACCCTCCCTTGGTTCAACCTAATTTTATTTCATTTCATGCTTTGACACGGAGCAAATGTGATATTAAAAGCCAGGTTAGAGCCTGTAAGGCGTATATATATCCAGGGTAACCCGCACCGCGCAGAAAAGCTAGAACAATACAAATCACTAGCCTACAGTCCAGAACTACTAGAAAAAAAAAAAAAAAAAAAATCAGTTGATGCCTAAATTTTGGGGCTGGCTCCTATATTTAGAATAAATTCATCAAGCCCTGGTAAATGTTGATGTAGCTGCTGCTTTGGTGAAAGGGACATTTACATTCTGGAGGAGCAAGACTTGCATCTTTTGATGGAAGCTGTCTACTTCTGGGCACATGTTGGGGTAGAGGGTAGGTGTCAAATACTGTTATATTCAATTGGCTAAAATTCTCCTTAGCTCCCCGTCTTCTCTCACCACATCCAGCGATAGAAAATAAAAAGCATACCCCTCATGCTCCAGAAAAAAAAATGTTTTTAAAAATTGCAGTGCTCTTTTAACCCTTTAATTAATTATTCCATCTTTTCTGCTCAAATACCCTCCACACACAATTTATGTAAGAATTCAGAAGGTCTCAAATTAGCTTGAGTCCCACTTGGAAGTCTCAAGGCGCACTGTTGCACAAAGGTAGATGTCATGTGACATCTACCACATCCTCCTGATAAAGTAAGAGCTGAGAAAATAAAATGCAACCCTACAGTAAAAAATAGGCGTATATAAACTTAAAATAAAAGGCTTTTAAAATCACTTTGGCCATCATTAAGATTAGCTATTTAAAACACCATATCCAACAAAGATGGGCAGGTCATAGCAGAGAGGTCAGACAAATCGCAATAGAGAAGGAACTGGCAACACATCTCAGTAGCTTTGCCAAGAAACCCATATGTATAAGCACTAACAGAAATACAGATATATGTGTGCTGCGGTCCATAGGGTCATGGAGAGTCGGACATGACTGAATGGCTAAGCAACATATAAAACATTTGACCGCACTGACCCTATTAACCTATACTTCTTATTTTATAATCTATATTAAAACTCCGTCCATCATTTGTAAAGGTGCTTTTGCATATTTCCATCTCAGGGAGGATATTTCACGTATCCACAAGCCTTCCTGTAAAATAATATTTTGTCACGATATAAGCCTTAGAGGAGCTCATCAGTGTGATTGCAGCACTCATTTGCATTACTGAGTATCTGTTACTCAGACATCTGTTGTTGATGCTCTGGGTACGCTCTACAATCACTCAGTCTGGTGAAGCAGGGATTTAAATAGCATGAAACGTGCCTGTTGGTTAAAAGTTCTCCTGTGGGCAAGAATGGGTTAAAGGATATTGATACCCCATAGATGTAATGGGAAAGGACATTCCATAATGGTGATGTAGGGGTTTTGACTGTATGCCAGAAAAATACAGCTGAGGGGTAATGTCTGTCGACTGTGGGGTGGGGGAGGGCTTGTGCCCACAGGCGGCTCTTGTGTGGTACTTCAACATACTGGGACAGACAGAAAGATTATATGATGGGAATTATACATTGATTATCTGAGCTCCAATAGAAACTTTTTAAGGTATATGCAAGTGAGCTGGGTTATTAATGCATCTGATAGAGGAGAATTAGTAGTGTATGGAAAAAAAAAATACCAAAATAAACTTTTAAATTGTTACCCTCGCTGAATTTCTTGCATTTGCAAACTGTTTTCTATCAATGTTGACACCTCCTGAAAATCCCAGGGAAAATTAGCATAACTTATACATTGTATCTTGTTGGTGTGTGAATTGAGCTGCAGCTTTCCTTTAGGTTTCTGTAATACCCAGAACAAGGTCTGTGTCCCTTCATTCACTGATTGTTTTAACTACATCCCAGGTGATACTTCCCCTAGTGATTTGCCCCTGTACCCCCCCCCCCCAGCCCTGTGATTTAGCCCCAGTGAATTGCCCCGGAGATCTCTCCCAGCCCCAGTGAATTGCATGCACTCACTCAGACACAAGAACAGAAGACGTTGCAGGTCATTGCATAAATCAAGTAGTTTATCAAGGAGAGGGTGTATGTCTAAAGGACAACTGTGTAACCCCTCAAGCATTTTTACTTGAATACCGATTTATGGTCCTTTAAGGACCTAGTGTAGCAGCCTCATCTAGCTGGCTGTATACAGCATTGCTGATTGTCTGAAAAGCTGAGCATGCTCACAAAGACAGGCTACATTTTTACAAAAATGAATCCTCTCAGGAGCCTAGCTCAAACCTGGGGGTGTAAATATCATCTGCAACAGTTTTTTTTGCATGCAAATAAATGTAATCATACACTACTAATTCCCCTCTATCAGATGCATTCAGAACCCAGTGCACTTGCCTATACCTTTAATGCATTAGAGTGTATCAGTATGTGTGGCGGTATTAGTATTGTGATGGGTACATTGTATATAGCTCTGCACATACTTTATAAACAGAAATAACTGACAATGCATAATATTTACACACCCCACATACATTCAATAGATAGATAGATAGATAGATAGATAGATAGATAGATAGATAGATAGATAGATAGATAGAT